>JAODHX010000324.1:89709-109914 GCA_027576295.1 Cossypha polioptera | reverse complement strand
CAGAAAAACATCTAGCCAACATTAAAACTCTGCCCTGCCACCAGTCCGGAGGGTCTCCCCCCCACCTCAGAGGAGTGGCTCCGGGCGACCAGGTCCTCCCCGCCCCACCTGCACGGCCTAGGGGAGAGAGAGCTAAGCCTCATCCTGGCAAGGGCTCCCCTACCCTCTTTGCCTGCTGGGCAGGGAAGAAGGAAGACCATCAGCCCGCGTCTAGAATTAAATGAAGCAAACGTCAAAAAACAGCCATACAGTCAAAAAAACCACCACTGCTTTATGGCTGGGCCCTTACCTAGCCCAGCCCCAGTGCAGCCATCCTCCTAAGATCTGTTGGCACAATTGTATCTTGATTTGCTTCCTAACAAGGCTGTTCCAGGATTATTTGGGTTAATTAGGATACACTCTAAATTAGTTTTTCTATTTTGAATAACTTTGACTGAAAAACACAGTAAAACATTTACCTGTTCAGTCATGGAAACTGATCAGACAGGACTGAATCCTGTAACCTGTCCTGAATTGCTTTAAAACCAAACTAATCCAGTGGACTAGCAATGCTTCCCTGGCATGTACTGGTACAGGCAGGATGGAGAGAAAGGGCAAAAACAAATGCAGAGAGATGGCCAAACAATACCTATATGTCTTAATGACAACTCTGTCTTCCCTGCATGGAATAAGATTAAGGAATATAATTTTTATGTCACCTGGCATTAACTTTAACTACACAAAGTTTGTTAGCCCATTTTGCTAGTACGGAGTTTGTGGAGGTCTTTGGGCCCACCAGGGGATTTCCTGGGGCTATGTGCTGGAAGAATGTCCCTAGACTTTAACCTCTCTCATCTACTCCTGTGACATGCTGTCGGTCAACCCCAGTGCCCCTACCAGCCCATTGACTGTTCAAGCCACGGTTAACCATATATGGTCAAAGTTTGAGAAGTTTCTTTGTATCCTCATTAGTCTGTACCCGTGTGTTTACCCTTGTGTTTCCCTATTGGTCACTGTAATCCTTTTCCCATCCACATTTTAGGTGATTGGTTGTTGTCGTTGGCTCCACTCCCTTGTACCTGTGTATAATCCTGGACCATCTACATTTCCTTGTCTTTGTCCCTGGGCCCTTTCATTGTGTAGGTGAAATAAACTGCCACTAGAAACCTATACAAAGACCCTTCCTACCTTCACTGCTTTAGATAACCAGCTGCTGCATTTGAGTGTGGTGTTTGCTGTGTACTTACTGGAACACTTTCCTCATAGGGACGCTTCAGGAAGGTTGCAGCAACCTACCATCTGCTCACACTGCAACAAGACTTCATTACCATTTTTTGACCTACAAAATGGAAGACATTGAAGGCCTTTTATTTTTTTGGAAATAGCCCTGCAGGGTATATTATATGAAAGAAACCCTTTCAAGAATATTCCAGAATGAGATATTCCAAGTTTGCCAGTCCCAAGTTTACCTATTATTTCTTCCATTTTAATATCAAGAGGAAAGCAGGACGCACACAAAACATACCAAACAAAAATAACCCTGACACAAACCCAAAACTCAAATCTAAAGCTAAAATATTGTCATAAAACCCCAAGTCCAAGGTTACTACCCCCTCCCATGCTCCTGCAAGAGAGTGAAGCATCTTTGGCAGTGTTGTTGTTGCTTCCATTAAATTTATTGTAGCTATATGTTTTGAGTTGCATCAAGCTGATCTCAAGAGAGATGACATCAGGATTTCACATTTCACATTTTGAATGCTACATGTAGTCATCTCTGTCAAGCGCTCTAACAAAGAAGAGACTTTCACAGGATAGACCTCAGTCTCATGATTAGAAAAATATTTGAGGTTCACCCAGTATTTTGTGGTACAACATTCCTTTTTACATCTGAGACCTAGAATATTGGAAGGATGCAAACAAATATATCTTATAAGTGATCCCCTCCCCTAAGCAAAAAATGTGGTTTTGTGGTATTCTCCCACTCTGGAATGTTTACCTCTTACAGGTGTTAAAATAGAAGGAAAATGAAAGATGTCTCTCTTCCTTTGTCATAGATACACAAATAATCTATTCCTTCCCTCTGTTTCCTGAAGGCTGTGAATAAGAAAACAAGTCTTATAATAAGAAAGAGCAGGATGTATTGAAGAGACCTAATGAGAATGAAGAGTTGCAGCCAGAGGCTTGCAGTTGCTGAGCACAGACTCCACTGTACACGTATCACTCACTGGTAGGTCTTATATTCTCCTACTCACGAAGCAACTCCAGCATCATACAGGTGGCATGGAGTCTGCTGCCTCTGCAGTGGCAGTAAATGACTCATGACATAAAATTACCCTTACTAATACAGAAAATGATACCTCATTCTGAGTATACTTTCGGGGGTTTCTAAGTGCATTATACCTCAAAATATACTAAATGTTTTTGCTTACTGGCAGACCTACACACTTAGCTTAGGATTCGAAAGTAATGCTAAAAGCATGTAAATTGTAATAATAAAGTGCTTTAAATAGGGGCAAGCTATCACCTGGACACCTGTCTGCATTCAGTAGTAACACTGGTGAACCACAGAAATATCAGCTGATCATCAGGATACAGGACAAAAAATCCCTAGTGAACAGCCATGAAAATTTTACATTTACTTCTACACACTCTCTAAATACTGCTAAGACTCAGTTACCCTATAATTTAATGAATTCTGCACCTGAAGAATTTACTGTAATATAGGGAATAATATCTACACAAACACATGATCATGTCAATCAACACCATAACATATGCCAGACCACAATATTTCACTATTATAATAATTATTTAGTTGGCATTAAAATAATTATTTTATTTGACCATACCAACTAACAGTTTCTAAAGCTGTTAATAGCATTAGATAGCATTTTAGATTTCCTATTTCAGGTGACACTGTGTAAAAGGTGAAGTATAGAGATTTCCTTTTCTTAGTTTAAATCTAAGAAAGAAAATGATTTACCTCTTTTTTTTTTTAGATAGTAACTTTTGAGATAGTAGCATTTTCTAGTGATTAGTAACATTTTTATGGTGACAGATAAACACATACAAGATTAATTTACCTCGGTATTTGGTATCATGGAAATTGAATTAATCTGTTTCAATTATCTTTCGCCTTAGCATATATTTAGCCATCAAATCCATTTGTAGCCTGATGGAATATTACCCAAACATCAAATGCTGCTTTGGTGGATATTTGGCTAAATAGCTGAGGATACTGTAGCACAGAACTGTGTCATATATCCTGTTTACTACAGCCCATAGAGAAAATTACAGGTTCTGGTATTTCGATTATCTGGTATTTCTGTGCTCAGGAATTTTCCCATGGCTGTTTCTAATGCAGAGAGGTTTAAAATACCAACAGCAAGTTGACCATACATTACTCTGGACTTAATTATGCCAAGTCTACAACTTTGGCACAAGAACTTAGAGTATCTCCATGGCAAAATTTTAGCCAAATTCTGAGGAGTGTGATCACGTTAATTTACTAGAAGCCTTATATAACAACAAAACCCTCACATTTAGGTAATTACTCAGCAACCCTGAGCAAATTAATGTAGTTCAGACCAAAGATTCTTGTTCTTCTATCACTTGCCAGGTATGTTATTCTTCAAGTCTTCACAAACTTATACACAAATATATTAGGTGCTCTGCTGAAAGTTAATTTATAGCAAGAGGAAAAAGCATGTTTTGAGACACTTCAGACAGATTAGTATCAATTCTCCTTCATAAACACAGTGAAATAAAGAATTACACTTAGCAGTGGAAGAAAACAGAATTTCTATATTTTTGTTTCATGTGCTTTTATCATGGATCAGCTGTGGTCTGTGATCTTTCAGAAGTGTTTCACAGTATTAAACAACATGCTGTTGTGGGTACTAATATTGAGGCCAACAGAGAAATGCAAACTGGGTGCATACTTTACCCTATGTGTCAAGCCAATTTAGAACACGCCATGTCGCAAAACAGCAGTTTCATGAGATCTAAATTGTCTATATTCTATAATTGCACATACAGTTACTTAATTCTACAATAATGTCCTACACAGAAGAAACCAAGCCTTAGCTGTGAATATGACATACATTTATTTTGAAAACTAACAATGTCATATTTTGAATCATTCATCTGTACAGGCTAGAATTCATAAATATCAGAAATTTGCAATATTTACACATCCAAATCAGAAATGGCAAGAAAATCAGAAATAGTCAGACATGTAAAGACACAGCAGCCATACTGTTGCCCACAAAGTAACCAGGAAAGCAACACCTATTAGATTCAAGCCTTAGTTGTACCAAATGATGTAATAAATTGCATTATTGTTGACAAAAACATCAGACTAGATGACCTATGATGAACCAAGCCCTTTTCTTAACTACCTAACTATGTGGCTTGTCACTCTGCGTAGGAGGAGTTTGAAATCATGATGTGCATTTAGCATGAGACAAAGCAAGGAACACTCTAGAAATGTGGATAGTTTTTAGTCAGTTATACTTTCATAATGCTATAAAACTTTGTTAATAAACAAAGAACTAAATACGCTACATATTGCACAAAGCTTTCATGTTTAAGAATTGCAATTTATAAGACAGGAAGCAGATGATCAGGGAATTATAAGATCAGTAAAACACCAGTTTAATAAGCAGTGCTCTTGGTTCTGTGAGAAAAAGTTACCTTTTTTATGCAGGCATCCTGACAGCAAACTGAAGACAGGGTTTGAAATATGATTATAGGGTAGCTTTATGGATAATTATATGAAGTACCTTTTAGTCATGAGAAACACTCTGAGAAAACAGAAATGTTCTTGTGTAGAAATGAATGAGTGACAAGGCAGACCAGCAGCACCAGACAAACATGTGCCTCAAAAACTAATCTTAATACAGTAGATAGAGAAGTAGATAGCCCTGAAGGTCTTGAAAGCAACAAATTTTGGGAACAATCTAGAAAATTATTCTCTAAGTTGGTTCTACCAAGAAAATAAAGCAATATTTTTCAGGGAGTTACTACTTCAGCTGTACAAAATTTCATGAGTATCACATAGCTTTCTCTTTCCACTCATCTCTTTAAGACGCTTAGAAAAGAGAGATAGCCTCAAGTCACTCACTTTCTTTATTGGACTCAAATCTTTATGATTTAATGGAGAACTAAATGGAAGAAGGCAAAAAGGAATGAATTCTCTCCTGCCTCTAATGACAGCAGTTGGGACTTTGGAATAACTCAGGTTTCTGCAGCCTCCAAAATGCACTTGCACAATCACCTTGTTTGACAAGATATGGGTTTTTAAAGAAAAAAAAAAGTGAGAAAGCCCAACAAGACAATTCTCTAAAGTTCTGTTATTGCTGAAAGCATAGACAGCAAAAACAGCCATCACTTTCACACCCATAGCAGATCCATTGCAACACATTATGGCAGAACTCAACTGTGGTGAGTTGCAAGGATTCAAAGACCTACTTACAAAACAACTGCAATAAGATTTTGCCTATTAGTATCTTACCCATATTCCAACTAAATGTAATGGTTTTGAAAGCAAAATCAGTGAGAGACTCCAAGTCAGAAATACAATTTCATAGGAAGAAAAAAGAAAAATAGTACAAAAGAAAAAATCACTAACAGAGTCAGAATACAACCTGACACCCCATTTGTTAGGTTGGTGGCAGCAGTCCAGATGAAGTGGTCTTCTTGAAACAGTGATCCTGTAGAAAGATCTGGTAGCTCTTGTCCTCTGGAAAACGGGGTAAGGGTGGCCTTGGTGTTCCAAATCTCAGTTTTTCTCTAGGTAGGAAATGTTTGGCTCCTCCCTCTGGGTGGAGCAAGTCACAATGGGATGATGTAATTTTATCAGTCATGCAGTGGCCCATTAACAGAAGATATCTTACTGGAGGAAGGCTGGGACGTGGGAAAGATAAAGAACATTTCCGCACCTGGTTTTTAACAAATGGCCCATTAGCAGAGGATATCTCCACAGATATAAGAATCGCTGCCCCATCTGGTTTCAGCAGGTGGTGATAGAACGCATACTTTTGGGCACATCTTTACATTGTAACCTACGACACTAAGTTAGTCTAAGCCTGCAGTGGAACAGTATCTAACACAAGAAACCTTCTTATATAGTAAGTGATTGCCTTCAGTAATTAACTAGCTTAGATATGTCTTTGGGAAAGTTTGGGATTGGGTTTTTGAGTTTTGAGAGATTTTTGGGTATTTTGGTGGCTGTTTTTTGCTTCGATTTTGTATGCACGTTTGTTTTTTGGTTGCTGGGGGTTTTCCATAATTTTAAATTTATTGAAATATTTATTTTATATCGTTTCCATTGCGGGTTTTATATTTTGTTTTCTTCAAGAACAATGGAACTGGTACAAGACTTAAGGTACCAACAGCAGACACAATCCTTATCCAAATGAACAGGAAGCAGGCATGAAATGTATCTGCAAACACACCATGGGGGATGACACTGTGTGTCCACTTCCCATGAAATAATGTCTGCAGAAGGACATTTGAAAGCTAAAAACTGTGCTACTAATGCTCTGCACCCAACATCTGCAAAGAGATGCATTGCTGAGATTACCTCTGAGGTTTCCTCCCAATAATTACACTAAGTATTTAGGAACTTTCAAAGGATTAGCAGAAATAATCTATTTTGTTTGAAACTTATTTTTCTTTAGAAAACCTATTTTACTATCCTTAAAAAATAGTCTAGCAGCAATGCCTCCAGATGGGAACAACAGTAATTCACATACTTTTTTGTTTATCAGTAGAACATTCCTTATTTTAATGCCAAAAGATTTCAGGACGAAATATATTTCCAAGGAATTAATTATCCCTCAAGATGCATAGTGAATTAAGAGGTACCACGAGTTTCAGTACTGCCAGCCTGGTGGAAAAGGGTGGTCACAAAATTCTTCCTTGCTTATCAGCTCTCAAGGAACTCCCCCATAGCAGTACCCTTCTTATGTATCAATGATTTCTTATTTTTGACCTTTCTTTAATGTGACTGATGTGAAAGCACCTATACTGGAATCTTAATTGCTTTACTTCAAAGCTGGGAACAGATCTGGAAGCTTTTCCTTGAATTCTAAGAATTTCCTTGGCACAGATGGGAAGGACAAGAGATGACTGATCGATCATTGTTATTACTAAATAGGAAAGGACTAATTTAATTTTAAAATGTATTATAAACTTAATTTCTCTCTAGTGCAGTTCCAAACTCTTGAGTCACTTAGTGGCTAGATCTGTGTGTGTGTGTGTGTGTGTGTGTGTGTGTGTAAGTATTATTCGTATTTTACTCCAAACATCCCTAGAGGAGAAGGACTAAAACAATTGTCAAAAAACCAAAATCAACTGAACAAACAAAAGCACCCCGCCAAAATAGTTGGAAGCTTTAAAAAAAATAGTTTTAAATAAATGTGCAATTATTAACCCACAAACAAATGTGTATTCACTTTTGCTGTCCTGATCAGTAGCAATTTTCTAAGTTTAACAAGGACAATCAGAAATGAAAAGACCAAAACAGAGAAATAAGTCTTATTATTAAGACTATTAAGGGAAGTATTTACCTTCCAGGATTCATAGCTACTTAAAATGCTCACTAAATATTTAGAGAATAAACCCAAACACCTGAGAAAGCACTAAACCACCCTCTGGAACGGCCTCTTTCCCTTAACACTTGATTGCAGATGCCTATAGAGTGGGATAGATCAGTAATATCCACTGCACCTATTCTTATATAGGTAATTCCTAAGCCATAGACATTTTTATACTCACTTTCACATTTCCCTATTTCTATATTGAAGATCTGCTTCTATGGATAAAATAATTTTAATTTAATGAGAGAATCTAAATCTACATTCTATTATTCTGATTATCTTTAAACAAACGTAATAAGCCAGAACTAAACACAGAGAGATTGACTTGCGCTTTGTTGACACCTTTTCTTCTGTCACTCAAGATGAAGATAAATGCATGTTCATCTTAGGCTGTTTCTTTGCACAATTTTTTGCCACTTATGCACTGTTCTGAAATGCACCCTATGAGACTAAAATCTCTTCATTGTCTCAGTTTTTAAGTCCCTACAGATAGGTATATACAGATTACAAAATTACAACAAAAGCACCAAACACTTTGGGTCCAGATTAGACGCATTCCAGCTTCTTTGTATTTTTTGTATATTGTAACTCCTGATATCTGGCCCTTGGAATTTCCTTTTTTGTAGCAGAAGATTACTGTTGGCCAGAGACACCTAGTATTGTGCTTGTAATGCATTTTCCTTTTCACAATCAGTGTGGTTTTCCAAATTTACTCCACTTTAAGGCTGAAATAACCATAACTATGACAGACAGATGATCTTCTTGCCTACCTTAAAGGCTTGCGGCAGTATACATCTTACCAATGGCTTTATATCAGTACAGCTATACCAAATAATAAACCCAAGTAACTTCATGTTCAAGATACACACCTAAACTTCAACTGAAATCTTTTTTCTCTGTTAATCAAAGCCTTTCAGGCATTCCTACTTATAACACATCTAAGAATCTTTAAGATCTGATTTTCAAAGGTTTGACACTGAGAGTTTCATGGGGAAAAGGTGAAGAGACTTCGGAAGAGAAAATGAATTCTTGGACTCCTGGTTTTTTTTCCCTAGATAATTAAGTTTCACCTCAAGCATAAAAGACTAATTTAAGAATATGTTCTAATACCCCATGTCGAAAATTAAAAAAAAAAAAAATTAAAATCCAGATTTGGTTACATAATCAAATCAGAGGCTCAGCATCTTCTCAGCAAAGACAAGGAAATTTTTGTATATAACCCAGTCCTATATTTCTTATAACTTATCCATACAGTGTATAAAACTGAATACTCACACAAAAAAGTAATTGGAACAGCAGAATAAAACCCTGAAAATTTTTTAATACTTTCATATTTTCTGCCATATTGTGGAGAATATCAGATGGAAAGGCCATAAATAGCAGATTACAGTTTATATAAATTTGTTCCAAAAGCCACAGATGAATTTTTTATTCTGACATACTACAGAGGAACTGAAGGCCTTTCCATTGAGTTTGTATCAGGAAATACTGAGAGAATGTGCAAGAATCTCTCGTAACACTTCTCTCTGGAAAAAGTACTTTCTTATTTGATCAATATGTCACAATAGTAGGCAAAAAAAAAAGAAAAAGAATGTTTAATTCAGTTTGCACAATAGTATCCAGAAATCTCTTTCCAAATGTGTGGATAAAAGTTCCCAGACCAATCCAGGCTTTGTGCAGTTCAGCTCTTGCCATAAAGCATGTCAGAGCTGTGACCATTCTCACCTATATACAGCTCCTAAGTGTAGGTTGAGCACACTACATGGATCCTTGGCTTTTTTCCCTATTTCAGTTGCTATATATCATCTAAAGGAACATTGTTGGGAAAAGGAAATCCTTTGTGTTCAGCTCCAGCAGTTTTGTGGCTTCTTTCTCAGAGAAAAAGAGGTCTGTCTCTTCTGAACAGAAATAACGGTAACATTGCTCAAGGAAAAGAGAAGGCAACAGAGTAAAACTTAACATGAAAAGGACAAGTACTCAACAGTGGCAAAGAAGGAAAGTGAAAAGTCCCAATCAAATACTGAGGGAGCAGTTGGGACAGTCAGTCTTATGCATCTCCATACTCACAATCCTTGGCTGACCCTTGCACATTGAGAAGAGTAGCGTCTCTCATCACTGTGCAAAACACACAAACCCAGCTATTTTCATGCCCAACCTATATCACTGCATCAACAGAAATTCACATTTTATGACTCCTTAATGTAAAATTAAAAATACACCAATCTCTTAAATACGATACCCCTTCTGTACAACTACATTACAATCGTGAAACAGAGCTTATTCAAATGAATTTTTGCAATAAACCAACATCACAGAAACAGATGCTATTTCATACACAGTGAAAAGATTTCTTAATAGTACCTTGCAGTAAGGCCTCACCTCTCCTAAATCAGCAATAACACCATGCATTGGTGCAATATCTACCTTCTGGTCAAAAATGGTTATCAATCCTCTATTTTCAAACAAATACAATTTTTAACTGGCCTTCAGAATTTATTCCTAAGCACTAACCTACAGGAACAAAACTCTCTCCCACACCAGGCAAATACTGCAGCCTCTTTACTAATGCTAATAAATGCTTTACTGAGAAATGTCAGCCATAAATCAGACTCACTTCTTCCAAAGAGGAGATGATTAGTTTTGGCATTTTTGAAGCCCTGCAGCCATTAAGCTATATCTTTTCTTCATACACACACTCCTTCTTTCCACTTATACTCTGAATTGGAAAAATGATTTCTCATCATCAGCTGCTTTCAGATGGAACTGGGCCTTACAAGATGAAGTAAACTAAGATGCAGTAAGAAAAAACAAGAAAAATAAGCAAGAGCTGGCAGAAGACAATGTACAAGCTAGACAGCATTGTTTCTGTGACTAATATTTAAACAGTGTTAGAATATACAACGGACAGTAACAACCTGCAAGAATTACAGTACTGTAAATTCAGAGAAGCCGTTGTGGCAGGAGCCTCACAGCCAGCTCCAGCCTTCTCAGCAAAAAAACTGTCAGATTCCTCAGGCTGAGTTGAAAGGAATTTTCATATTCTAAAAGACCTATTTATGGCAGTCAAAATACAGTTATATGCCGTTTAAACAGCAAACACACATCTGCACACAGAAGAACAGGCTACAGAAATGAGCATCAGGATGAGTGCCAGCTATACCTCTCCAGTCAGTGCCTTAAACATGGAGAGACAAATTAAGAACCTGCCTGGGAAAGAACAAGAGCTCCTCTTCAATCACAGTGCCCAAGCTGAGATAAGACAATCAGTAATTTTAACTACTTGCTTGACATAAATTGTATAGAAGGCAGCTAATTACATCTAACCAAAATTCAGACATCCTGCAGATGCAGAAATAAATAAAGAAGAGCCATTTTCCACAGGTTCAGTGTGCTGCCTCTGCAGGGAGGCTGAGCCCAGCTCAGCTGACAGCGTTGCTCAGTGCTGCTATAGAGACCTTTTTTATTGGAGAAATTTAGGACAACGTTTAGAGTCAGCTCTCTTTATTAAGGTCCCTCACAGAAATTTGTTTGACACTATGTTTTTATCAGATCAAATTATTCTATATGTATGGTAGGCCAAGTAAAGAACATGTTGTACTTCCCTCTCTTCTCTCAGAGTTTGAAACAAAGCATTAAGAACCAAGGTATGAGCCATTTATCTGTGAAGTAAAGATCCAGGGTGATTAAGAGCCTTTGGCAAATAATGATCAAGGCTCATTAAGGGCCTCTGACAAAGCTGATGGAGCAGTATGTCCCCATCCAGCTTTAAAAAGCATTGATGCAGAGGCCCTTGCTGCTATTACAAACCAGAATTCTTTTGAAATTTGAAGTCATTCCATTCAAGATCCATGAAGTTCACTACCTGTTCTTCCGGCCTCTGGTAACTTTTGCTTTTTCTTTTCTCTGATGTCTTGTAATATATGAATTAAAGTGTCTGTAATGGCTGATGAGTAGTAGGCTGACATTAATAACCATACTGCTACTCTGAAATATTGTGTTCTTGTTATTCAAACAAAACAAACAAGCAAAAAGTCACAGAAAAACCCTGAGTAAAAGAATATACGCTTCTGTCTGCCTCCTTATTTCTCCATCCTAACTCAAACTCAAATTCATACTTGGAAGGTATTTAAAAAATTACTAGTCCAGATCTGTGGATATGGGTAAGTAAAAGCCGATCATAAAGAGTGAGTCAAAGGGAAACAAACATAAAGCCCATCAACTTTAATTTTTACTGAATACTTGGATTACACTAGAAGATAAACACTACAGAAATGTCTCTGGAGAATGCAGTTTGAGGATCCTTCATTATAGCCTGGCAAGCTTTAACAGATGACAGACTGATTAGAAATTGAACACTTTGGCTGTCAGAAAATGTGATCAATGAAAAGTGAAATAGGTTGTAACTGAAAATTTTTTGTAAGAGAAAAATATCAAAACAAACATGGAACAGGGTTTTGTTTCCCAACATTTTAAAAGATAGATCTCTTAGGGGATGCCTGTGGGAATTCTTGGATTCACTGCTGCTTAAGAGCTGTAGCTGTGGTCCACTGAGGAGGGTGGAAGCACACGAACTTCCAGTCCTGACAAGACACCAAGAAGTGCACCTCAGATTTTAGATTCCAATACTTCAAGGCACATTTTAAGTAAAAACAAATACATAAATAAAATCTATCAGTATCCAGACCTTTTCTCTGAAATATCTTACTTCATCACTTACTTCTACTGAATGATATGGAGTGCAATTTTAGCCAAATCTAATATTTTTTTAATACAGTCAAGCACAAAACCCAGGACATCTCCATATAACTACATTTAGACAATTCTTCATTCCTAAAGAAGAAAATCTCCTTTGTTTGAAGGCATTATAGTCATTGCTGCTTAACAAAAAGATAAACACTTACCCAGTTAACAAGTCTGTATCAAAGTAATGAGCAGCAGTACTCCTCAGCACAGCAAAGTGCTGGTTACTCCGTGCTAGAGGAGGAGAAAATGTAATTCCTTTAATTAATTTTATTAAAACTGATTGTAGTGTTTGCTGCTATTATTACCAAAACATCTGCTATTGCCTCTCACTTCAGACATTTCTTCTTGTTTAGCACCTCTCATAGCAACTGTGCTCTTGAATGTTGTCATTCACCAAGGCTTTTATTATGGAAACATATTAAAGGCATGACCATACATTGCAAGAAACCTGGGCATCTGAACAACAATTGTCTCTGTATTTGACCCAATTACCCTTGTTCAAAATTCCCAGAAAGCCACTAAATTGCAGTTTCAGACTGAATAAAGTCAGAACTGTTGATGAGGTACTCACATCCAAGTAGGAGTTTGCTCACAAATAAAGGGCAGAACTGTGAAAATCAAGTAGTAAGATTCTGCTTTACATAGAAGCAATCTTCACTGGTTTAGCTAGTGATGATCTGAATTAGCACCTCAAATATATTTATTATGGAGTGGCTGTGTTTGCTTGAATTCCTTTTTCCTCTGCTT
This sequence comes from Cossypha polioptera, assembly GCA_027576295.1. Taxonomy (NCBI): domain Eukaryota; kingdom Metazoa; phylum Chordata; class Aves; order Passeriformes; family Muscicapidae; genus Cossypha; species Cossypha polioptera. The sequence continues at coordinate 96,841 of JAODHX010000324.1, read as the reverse complement.
TTGATTGGTTTTTTTTCATCTCTCCCACTCCTTGTTTTCTTTTTACCTCTAGACTCAAAGTAGTCACAGGAAGTATCACTGAACACTCATAGGAAGCTACCCTTAAAAACGCTGCTCTGCAAAATCTGTAATGACAGTATCTTTATGGACACAGGTGTGGAAATTGAATTTTGGCATGAATCATAGAATACCAAAGTACATTGAAGTAGACGACATGAATCATAATTCAAATTATTCATATTGTTACATATTGGTTACTAGTATGAAAACTAAATTACATAAGAGATAAAGGTCTTGCAACTGTGGAAAGAAATATAAGTAAATAGACATTTCATTCATTCTCAAAGAGAATAAAATTGTTTTCATTATGTGGACTGTTCTTCAGAGATTTTGAAGGTAAATACATTTCTATCAAACAAGTAAATGAAGTAAAAATTGAAAAAATTAAATTAATTCTTGTTAATACTAACCTTTCAGAGTTTGTGTACCCTAATTTACCTTAGTTAAGCCAATAATATAAGGTTCAGAAATGCCTGGAGGAGTTTTTTCACTTTTTTTGTTTGGGTTTTTTTGGTTTTTCTAATGTGGCATTTTGTACCAGAACTACAAAGTTTTTTAGGTAGATAAAAGATAATAATCCAATTTAAATTCTAAAAAAAATCAAGAATAGAATCTGTGGATTTCTAGTTCCTGTCATAAAACCCTGAAATGTTATTTTTACTAAACTCTTCAAAATAAAACAAAACAAACTGGCAGAAATCTTTTCTTTAAAAAATAATATTTTTTAGAAAACAGACAACAAACCACCTTTCTTGGAACTTCTGAGGCAGCTATACTTTAGAGGAGAGCAGAGATTAAGATTAAAGTGGAAATAAAGACAGCCAACACCACATTGGTTTCTATTTGCTCTAGATTGCTCCTTATACTGCGTGCAAGTTTCTTTACATTGCCTTTCAGAGATGCTCTCTTTCTCTATGTTTTCTGCACCCTTTTTAAGTGACTTAAGCAATTCCTTCTAAATTATGTTTCCTATACCAGACGTCTAAAAATTAGGCCCTGCAGAACATGTTTCTGAAGCTCTTATTGAAACAATAAGTTTTTTGTAAAAACAGTCTTTTAAGTGACAGCAGAGGAGCTACATTTAGAAAGATGGAGAGGAAGAGAAGAAAGCTATTTAGTAATAAAGCAGACAGTATATGTCAACCTTTTGTACGTTAGAAGTGACAACAGATCTTTCTTCACCTACAAAAAGAACAGAGTCAATGATTTAGCTCTTTATCCAGAGGCAAAAATGATTTAAAAAATCTGGACACTCTTTAAGTGAAGTAACATTTCACATAGAAAGCATATATATATATATAATGACTCAGTTAAGTTTCACAAAGGGCATGTACACAACTTCCACTGTCAAACAATGATAAATTTCTCCAATTCCCTTGGTAATTCAAAAAACAAAACAAAATCACCTTAAGACAGCTAAAACAGTGTCTCAATAAATATTGAAGGTTCACGTTACACTTCTGAGATACCATTTTGTGATACATAAATCCTAAGCCTTGGAGGCAAATAGAAACTTGGGAATAAGTGCAGATCCCTTGGACATTCTTAGCTTTAAAAGGTTTTAAAGTAATTTAGAAAATCACAAGTGCTTTTATGTGATACTGTTGCAGTGTCTAAATTGAGCTTGAGAAGAAGAGAATCAGTCTTTTTGTAACATGTTCAGAAGCCTCTCAAAATACCAGCAGTATTGATAAAACTCAGAAGACATTAACTCCTCCTAGAAAATGCGGATATACAACTGCAATAAAATCCATCTCCTGATCAGGTAATCTAGTTATTGCCACAATGACTCCATTCATCCCAAGAAAGGAAGTTGCACTGAACAGAAAGCCTTGCTTCTTTAATTTGCTTTCTATATGCAGGCTGACATCCTGAACACACACTCACAGAGTACCAGTGACCTCTCTTGAGCCTGTGGGCTGCTTTCCGGTGACAGGCTGTAAGATAGTACTTCTGCAGCTTTCAAGTTGCTCTGTGTTGAATATAAAAGAAGATGCTACTGATTAGTGCGAATTTTAACTAATAGTATTCTGCTTCTGTAAAATTTAGAAGCAGATAAATAACAAACCGTTACAGTGACAATGACCAAATTTCTCTCTGTATAGAAAACTGGCAGTTCATAAATATTAAAGTATGCTGATAGCATGAAAGTACAACATATATCTACTATTTTTCCTAAAGGTAAGGAAACAGTAACCATTACTGAAAACATTCATTATTTATAGACCTTTGAATTTTAAAGTCTCATGTCTGTACTACAATATTTTCATTGAAATTCAAAAAAGTATCTGTTTATCCCTTTGATGAATGTGCAGAAGGCATGGAAACAAGTAACTACTGCTGACATATTTCCCAATGATATAATGATAGTTGCCACTTAATCATCAATATCGTGTTTTAAATGAGCCTTAATGTTGCCAAGTAACTATCATGTAGGTTCATTAAAGCTAAAACATAGAAATGCTGTCACAATTTTAGACTGCAATCATGCATCAATAATTTGCATCACAGAAGTGTTACAGGGGAGAAACAGACTCCAAGGCAAACTTCCCTTAGGGCTTACTGCCTTCAGAGGCAGGAAGGATAGCAAACTAATTTTCTACCTACACAAAACTTGGCTTGGAAGTATTATGATGGGTCCCAGAGTCCTACAGCTAATTTGCATGACTTCTGTAGTCAGAATATTTTCCCTTTCAATTCAGTGGGCACCATCCACCTTAATTCTTCCTCAAAATAATTTCCTTCTTGTAATGCTATCAGTCGGAAAGATCCTGACAGTAAAACATGAATGGACTACTAAATTATTACCCGTAGTAGTCAAACTAGCTTATACAGAAGAACCAGACTGGACAACTAAATATATTTTCCATAGACTGTCTTCCATTGCTATAATGATTTTGAATGTTGTCACAGACTCCGATCATACTGGACACTTCTCTTCAAACTGTATGTGATTCTCATATGAATTTTTAAAATAGGAAGTTGGAAGAAAGAATTTCTTTTACTGGGGTATGTTCAAACAAGAATTTTCCATTTTATCTCAAAAATGACCTCTCCATCAACCTCAAGTAAAGTCTTCTTGAGAGATTTAGTGATGTTATAGAGATCAGGAATAATTAAAAGATTCTGAAAGACATATTTTAGAAGATTTATTGGTAAATAAGAGAATACTCCATGAGACTTAACCCTCCAAGCTGAAGCTCTGAATCTAGCACTGTTAGCCACAGGCTAAGATTACAGCCACAACTGCCGAACAGCCCAAGCCTGCCCAACAACCAGCAGATCCCATAGACTGTTTGTTGGGTCAGGATGTGTAACTACAACACTCTTGAATGAACTGGCAAGGTACCACTTAAAATGTTCTCTGAGGTTCAAGCCTCAGAACAGAAGTGGTTCATTATCTTTCTTGTGTGGAAAGCAGAATCTGGGCACATGGCAAACTGAAGAGGCTGCTTAGTTTTTGGTCACATTTGGCATCCAGAAATCACCCCCATTCCACAGAACATGTACATGTTCTATGGTTTCCGCTGTAGTAACAAAACTTTTATTTCCCCACAGATATCAGGAGAAGACTGCAGAGGAAGGGAGCTCTTTCAGGAGAAATGAAGGAAAATTCCCTCCACTGACAATTAGGATGAAAACAGACAGGTGTAGCCTAGTGTTCCTAACAGTTACTCTCCTGTATTTTTACATAGTGGGTTTTTCTTTGTTTTGTTTTAGTAAGAGTATCAGTAATTTTCAGCTAATAAGGAAAATCTATTTGTTTCTAGCAAACAAATATGACAGAAACAAAAGCGAAAATTCTCATTAATCTCGACATACAGTTGAGACTTGGAAAATACAGCTTGTACAGTCCTTTATGTCAAATATATGAAGTGCATGCATCTTCACAACTGCTTAAAATGTTCTTTTTAAAATATTAAACCTTGTCAAAACTTGCTTGATTTCAGATTTTACACTAACCTTGAATCCTAGTGTGGGCCGTGAAATAATTTTTAACCCAGTTCTGAGAGGATCTATATTAGGTTAACAACCTAAGCTGTTGTCCTTTATTTTTGGGGGGTGGGAGTTGGGTGTTGGGTTTTGTTTATTTTTGTGGGGAGAGATGGGAGCTGGAGGAGAGAGAGATTTGTTTAGTTTTTTCTGTTTTATATAATAAAACTGGAGTTCAAGTCTAAATTCTATATATGTAATTCTAAAAAAATCTACAAGTTATTCAAAAATGCGAGAGAATTCATAACAGGAATCTAGACGCAAAATCAGCAACTCAGTGGTATATCCAAATGCTGCATTTTGAGGAATTTCCTCTAGTGAAATTTCTGAAATGCTCAATTATTTGAACCTATCACAATATATGTTGTCGACGTCCAGATGTACTATCTAGACAGCTAGAGAGAAGGGCAGAAGAACTATAGCAAATGTAGTAGTTCTTCCACATCATCCTCTTTTATGTAATGTCCTCATATTCACAGAGACCTCAGGAGATCACTTTGAGGCGCACATTTCTTTATCTTTCTGAAGGAAGGGGTATAAGGCGTCTGTGTGTAGGCATCTTTATGCTAAAGACAATAGGTGAAGTTCTTTTACTTCTTCATCAGAGATAATTATGTTTTTCAATAGCAAACACGGAAAATTCTGAATCCAGAATATGGATTTGAGCTGAACTGCAGTCAATATAGGGCAGATTTACTTGTACAAAAGCCAACTTTAAATTACTACGAGAAAGCGTAGTGCCAGTTGTAGTATACATTGGTCCAAAACAGAACAGAGCATGTTTTTATTTAAGTATCTCAAAGGAATTTCCACAATCAAAAGCAACAACAAACCACAGAGTGCACTCAGGAGACCGCAGTCAATGAAAGCAAAAAAAGCCTCCGAATTACACTGCAAGACCAAGCTGACACCCTCAAAATCCCTGAGGAAAAAATAAAAATGGTGCAATACAAGCACTTCACCACTTTTCTTGGTGAGAAATATTCAAGATATTGAGTCATATCCATAGCCTACATTAAAAGAGGTAAACATCATTTTAGTAACAGAGATTGTTACTTTTGTATGGATTTATCCTTTCCCACTGTTCAGAGTAGCAGCTGATTAATTCATAGGTCTGTTTCCCCTAAATCAGATGCAAAGACAAACACATGAGAACTGCAGTTATTTGTTTCTCTTAGCTCTATTACCTTCCTTTAAAATCTCACAATATACTGCAGTATAATGTATTTGCAGCATGAAAGTGTTTAACCACCCACAGGCTGAAAGAGCATATATCATACAAGGCTTACTTCACCCCACCCTTATTTCTTGCAGAGGTGTGTTTGAGCAGTTTGTAAGTCTTGTTCCTTAGTTTTCTAAAGGTCAAGAACATTTAGAACAAGAATATTTGTCCTAAAAGCATCTCTGATTTGTCTACTTTGAAATTTCTGCCAAATAATTGACTTTTTCCTCAACCTCTGCATGTCAACTAAAATCACCACACCCTCCCCGCAATCTGAGTCTTGCAATTCTTTACTGAATCCCACAATTCATTGTTGTAAGAGAAGACCTAAAAACCTCTGAAACCACAGATCAGTTAATATCAGCACAGAGTCAAGCAGCAAGATGTCCTACAATATTTAGATTGAAGCTGACAACTACCTCCAGCTGAAGAAGGCACCCTTACAGAGAGTAGTTAAGATCTAGATCATGTTTGCACAGGGACATGAGGAGCCTCCCTCTTGGAGATACTCAATACTGCTGAACAAATCCCTTAGCAACCTAATCTAGCCTTTGCATTGGCTCAGGACTGACCAGGAGGTTTGTCCATATGACCTCCAGAGATGCCTCCTAATCTGAATATCTTTTAAGATACACATCCATCAAATATAAGTGCAAACCTGAATGGTGCTGGATGACTCGAGATGCATTCACACACTCACTAGTTCTGTTCCCTGTCAAGATTTTGTGCATTAAGAGCCTTGCCAGGTACTCCATAGCTGACAACTTGCAACAGACCTCAATGTATAAAGAATGTTTTGGAGATTTTAGAGAAGCTACAGGATAACGACATCTAATAGTGATTATATAAATATTACTAAAATAGTACCTCTGCAGAGTCAGATCAACTTAGAATGCTTATTGTCAACCCTGATTTCAGAGAATGACCTTCACTGTCTACAGAAAAATCTGCATTCATATACCCATGCAAAATTAGCATTCAGAAGACACCTGAGGCTCTCCTAGCTATTTACTAGCTAACTACCTTTTCTTGATTCATCATGTTGTTGCAACAGTGCTTCTCTGACTGTAGGCAATAGGTGGTCTGCTCAAATTGCAGATTCTTTGCTTTTCTCAAGGCCAAGCCTGAATTCTGCACCATAATCTCAAAACACTATATGGCATAAAAGAAACATGGTTTGAAAATCATCCCTAAGGAGGGAAGAAATCAGTAACTTTAGATTCATATTTTTACAGATCTTGTGTAAATTCATGTCAATTAATTATTCTGAGCTGGTCTAAATAAGATGAGGTGAACCTGGTCCCGATAGTCTCACTTTCAGAATGTTATGGATGATATATTTATCAGAGCAGGACTCCATTTTGCCAATGTTTGTTTATTCTGTTACCACAGCATTTAACAAAATATTTTCATGTACAATACATTTAGTGTTGTTTGTTAGGGTGTATGTCTATGAAGCTGTAAGAGAGCTCAGAGTTTGCTAGAATTAGTTTGGCATGTTTTGCAATTTTATCATGGATCTCTCATACAGCAGCCAGGCTGCAGTCTGTAAGTGTGGGAATCTTTGTTGGGGACGGTCGTCAGGACAAACTCAGGAGCCCTCTACATTCTGGTCTTGAAGTTTGCAGTTTGTTGTAAAGGGCATGGGTATAAAAGGCCCTGCTGGCAGCTGCCAGCAGCAGCTCAGAGCAGGACGGAAAGAGAGTGGGGGGTTAGGAGTTCTAAGAGATAAGAGAGAGGAGTAAGAGAATAAAGTAAAAGAGGTGAGAGAGAGATTTTACCGTTTACAACACAATAAATCTTCTTCTATGTTGAATATTTTAATTCCCAGTAACCAATCTAATACAAGATACAAAT
>JAODHX010000324.1:47517-67438 GCA_027576295.1 Cossypha polioptera | reverse complement strand
GGGGGGGGCGGGGCGCATCGGGCTGGGGCCACAGGAGAGGCAGTGGCTGTAGGAGAGTAGGGGGGAGTGAGCTGCGTGGCTTCAGGGCAGGGGTAGCACGCTGGTCCCGCTGCCACCACTGGAGGGGCGAGGGGGGGTGTTGCCATGGCTGCTGGGGGGGAGGGGAAGACTGGTCTTGGTGCAGCCGCGGGAGAGGGGAGGGAGAAGGAGTTGGCTGGGCCCGTGTTTTTGCTGCTTGACAGGAGAGGGGTGGTGGAAGTTTAGGGGAGGAGGGATTTTTAAAGAGTTTCTTCCTGCATGTATTATGGCTTGGAATAAAGGGATATAAGATGTTACGTGAAATTTGCCTTCTGTCTGGAAGGAATAGAGGTATGTTCCTACTGCATCCCAGAAGGAATTTAGAGTTACAGTTTCAATGTTAAAGTCAGAAAATTGAGTGGAAAACCATTTTATGAATCTTTTTGCGTTAGTTTTGGAAAGATTACCTTTAGAGTAATTAAAATTGTTAGTAGATTGGATAGTTAGTATTTGGCAATATAGGTCTTTCTCAATAGGAGATAAGTGGGGCCATGTGAGTTTTGCCCCACTGAGCTCTTTGCCAAGCCAGCAGAAAAAAAGAGAAAAGAGAGAAAAAAAAGAAAAAACCCCAAAAACAAAGGTGACTCTAATGTGAAAAGAGCATTTAAAAAGGGGCTGAGAATACTCAGGAAATCTCAGCTGACAGGTCGGATTCCACTGGCTGGTGCTAGCCATCGTCTAGTCTCAGGTCCGAATTCCTGAGGTTGTTGGACTCTCCTTGGGGGTGGGTAACTCTTTATAGACCAAAGAGCTGCCCGCCAAGGTGTTGACATCTCGAAGATGGAACAATTCTGTGAATGCTGCTCACAAGTCGTGCTGGCAGGGGGCCAGACACACTGTTCGGATGCCAACTTATAGCTGCCAGGGAGGGGGTATTGCCCTAGGCTGCCACAGCAAGCCCAGATAAAACGTTTCGAATGCAAGAGCTTTTCCTGGCTGTTTCAGGTAGACTTCAGCTACTAAGTGCTTAAATGCAAGCAAGGCCTAAAGCTTAGGCTTTCAGCTTTTTTGTGATTTAATTTTGCTTGCAGCACTTTCTTAGCCAGCGAAGAGGAGATTGAGAAAGCTGCACAGAGGTTCCGCAAGCAACTTTATTTCTTCGAAGGGGTTCAGCAGCAGTCCAAGTACGTAGAGTATCAAAGGGATTTTTATAGGGTTGGAGTACCTTAGGAGAGTGACCAATAATATTACAGATTTAAAACTATCCAACTACATAGAGGTTTTAGGTGAAGAAGTGACCAATTACTTAGACGATTGAGAAAGACCAATTAGGGCTCTAAAAGATAATGCAGGAGTCTACAGGAGGGTGAACACTTCTCTAGCACGAGTCATTCTAAGGAAGCAATTTCTTATCTAAGGTATAATTTTCTAGGGAGGCCCTGAAAGGGTATCTGTATCATCCACACACCACTAAAAAAAAGAATGAGCTTGGGTTGCCACAGCATTTCTCTTACAGCCCCTGAGACGTATCAGATATAGACTGAATTTCAATACAATCTAATGGTTTGGGGGTTTTTGTATGTTTGTTTATTTTTAACAAACACCTCTAAGATGCAATCCCAACACAATCTTCTTTATGGGTCAATGTGCAAAGCACAGAGCAGGAGAGAATACCTTACACTGTGTGAATACTGGTACAGTGGAATGTATTCTTATAGACCACTGGTGGTCAAGGAGAGTAATTCTTCATATTGTTTTCTTGCATTGCGATTACTCAAAGGCAAAAGAAAAGAAAAGAAGTTTTCTTAATTGCTCTATCCCACAGGCACATTTTGTTCAATGCAGTAACTTTTTTTTCCCATTAAGGCTAGTCTCAATCCTAAAATGTTCATGTCCATAGGCATATTACTCAAAATCTAGTGTATTTTTTCAGGCCTTTAAGCCTGTGTCTGAAAGACATTGGAAAAAAATCAAAGGACTTAGCTTAGCCAGTATGAGTTTAACCTGTGGTACTTCACATGGCTGTTTTAATCCCTCTGAAAAATGTTACATATTTCAGGGTCTGGAAAAGCCAACCGTATTAAAATCAATAGTAGCAAGTAATACTATTGCCATCTATGATTTTGTTCGTTCCTTAAATATATGTTCCTTTTCTTGAATCTGGCTTCCATGGAATAAGCAGGGACTGTCTAAGTATTGCACAACAGAACGTATCAACCATCATGCAACAGTAATGCTTACAGAGGCGTGTTTAATAGCACTCAACAGGCAATCCTTCCTAAAATTCTCTCAACTTTTTTTAAACCATTCTATAGCTTTTCTGAATGCTAAAAAAATCCTCTGACAATTGATGAAATCTAAAAATTCAACCAGTCATAGTTAAAAAAACCGCCACTCTCTTTTGTTTGTCCTAAGTGTTCATCAATTTTCTACTTTTTGCGCCATTAAAAATAATGAGTGATCTTTCCCTGGCAAGTTTTTATCTTCTAATTTTACAGGTCTTTGTCATATTCTCCGAGGTTGACTCTTTTCTAGAAGGAGCAGCTTAAGTCTCTGCTCATGTAGAAACTATTCCATGTGCCTCTTCATCTATTCCTGTTCTACTGCATGTTTTTCAGAGTTAGGCATAGTTAAGTACACTCTTACTTCATCCCATTTCCAACTCATTCATAAACATGTTAAATGGCAAACCCTCAGACTCAAAATTCTAGAAGGAAGATTCCCAGTTACCTCTTTCCGTTGTGAAAGCTGACTATTTTTATCTTAGCTTCATTTTCTGTCAAGTAACTATTCCAGTCCACTGGAAGACTTTTCCACTTACTTCATCAAGCTTAATTTCTTCAGGAGTTGTTTCTGAGGGCTCTTTTCAGAAGACTTTCAAAGAATCTCAGCATACTACACTAAGCAGAGCACAAACATCCATGCTCATTGGCAATTCCAAAACTAGTTGATTAGCGAGGTATAATTTTTCTTCAAGGTGTGCATGGGACAAAACAAATTCCTTTTATAAGCATCTTTAAGCCGTGTTTATAAAACAAAATTTAATTTCTTTTCTACTAATATGACCAGAGGAGAAGTCAGATCTTTTGGGGAGTTTTTTGCTACAAGTCCTTAAAAATTTGTATAAATTTTCAATTCCATATTCTGAGGCCACTTTAAGTAACAGGTTTCACCTTTGCACTCACTAATTTCATGACTCAGAGATCTCTTAAAACTCATTATTGGATTGTGTCTACCCCTGAGATTTGTAAATATTAATTTTACCTTTTCCTAATTTCTAAAATTACATATGACTACTAAAATCTCTCTCAATGACAGTTCAGTGGGAGTAGTTTCTTAGACCTGCCTCATGCAGGCAAAAATTTCTGAGAACATGTCTATACTGTCCTAACAATGAAAGTGAATTGTAATGCTCCTCAACTTGACTACAGATGTTAGAATGTAAATGTGATCATGCTGTATTAGTGGCACCACATATTAGTGGCTGGCTTCTTTTTTCCTCTGCCTTCACTCAGAGTCAGGATTGAGGCAAAAGAGATGGATTTTTGTATTCAGATTGTTATTAATTCTTTTCTATAGTTCAGTGAGTTCCACAGCACTTCTAGCTAACAAATTAAAAGCAAGAAAATGGAGCTGTATCTTTCTCATTACAAGGTCTTTTAAAGGCAAACAGTCCAATTAAAAGCTAACATCTATATTATTTATACTTTTGACCCAATGACCAAACACCTGTGACCCACACTGCAGTACTTTCTATCCAGCCAAAACCTACTACATAAAACTAAGAAGAAGAAGGAACAAGAAGGAAGAAAAAGATTACACCCAAGAACCTCCATCTTGTCCTATACCTATTTCTATATTCCAAAACCCCAAATTCCAAACCCTTCACCATGTGATACTGCACACTTCTATTCAAACTACACACCACTTATTCTAACTCCATCACTCAATTTTAAAAGCCCCCCCCCAAGGCCTCAAGTCAAAAGCAGTGGTCTTTTGCGGGTCAGTGCCAGAAAGCACAGAAAGTTCAAAACATCTAGGCTTCAGGGTTCCAACAATGCTTATCTTAGATTAAAACAGACTGCACCTCTACATCCTATTACTTATTGGGTTGCAGATTGTTCTCTTTGATCCAAATGCCAGATTATAGACTATTTAGATTTTCACTATGGTTTTTTGGGTATATACAGGTTTGGATGGGTTTGGGTTCTTTACAGAAAGCTGATACTGGGATTTTGGTTGGGTTATTTGGGGAGATTTGTTTTGGTTTGAGGAGGAGGGGTTTGTATGGGGTTTTTTTTGGTTGTTTGGTTTTTTTATTCCTATTAGACAGCATATTGTATACGCATAACACAAGCAAAATGACAAGAATAAATGTAACCACATCTCCTGACTTCAGTGACAAGTGTAGTTTCAGAACAATATTAACTCCAGTAGCATTTCTCTAAATTTTCCTTGGTATAATTAAGGCCAAAGTTTAGGACCATCAAAATAAAATAAATTTTAAAAAAGCAAACCCAGAACAAACAATCAAAACCAAACAACAGTCATAAAATGAATTCCAAATTTTACATAATATAATAAATTTATCTTTGTAGTAATATGATAGTTCTGGCCTTTAAATCCAACTTGGCCGTTAACATATTGAGGTATGGGATATCCACAACTTGTCTGGACAACTTGTGCCAATGTTCAACCACTCTGACAGTGTAGATTTTCTCCCTTATATCTTTTCTTCGTTTTATCTGAGATGTATACTCTTTATATGTATACTCTTTTTTTTCAGATCATACATCCCAAGATGATGACCCTTCAGCTACAATTCATTCTATTTTGCACAGAATTGAGGATAAAGAGGAAAGAATGTCTTGCATACAACCTAATTCTTGAATGATCAATATAAACAAGTTTTAAACCAGATAGTACTTGCAGGTGTTCTCCCTCCTGAGACCAGAACTTTGGCTGGGACAAAAATATAAGAATTATCTATGATGTATATAAGGCACTTCCTTCTTCCTCTAATCTCTATTAGCATCACTTCCAATGCAAGAATACTGTGCCCTTGGAGAATAATTATTTCAATACTCCTTTTAAATCACTGCCGTTGTACATCTTTTACTACAAACACTGAGCTCTGCACAAACACTCAGCTGCTATCTTTGCATAGACTGCATTAGGAGCAAAATTCTTTGCTAGGAAGTTTATTAAGGAACTTCTGAAATTAATGTCAGCATTCAGAAGAGACTGTTCTACAAATTTCTGAATCACTGCATTTAAAAACTGCATCCTTGTTCCTGTTTCTTACCCATAATTGTTTATATTTTCTAATTTTACCAGTTATATGTACTTAAAAATGTTGTAGTTTAAAATAAAATTACTTAAATCCAATTGCATCAGCAGTTAAATCATCTCTCAAAATTCTGGAGTCAGAGGTAATCAAGTTTAGGTATTTTTCAGACAAATCGGCAATTGATTAATTAAATTTCCAACATTTTGATTTGCTTGTTTTGAACCCAGATAAACTTTTGTTATTTTCAGTTTACTTGTCTTCTAGAACTCGCAAATGGAAAAAGAGAGATCAACTTCATTAGCAGTTTTTGCACTTCAACAATATGCTAACACAATTTCCTTACTGTGTGTACAGAATTTTTCCACACATCTTAAGGACTATATGGCAGTACATGATATTTCTGCAAGAGTTTTATGAAGGTAAAAGCAAATAAGGGGGAGTGAACTTGACTTTTATCATTGCACAGCATCTTTTGCAATTGTTTTTTTTGTCTTAAATTTTATTACAAAAATTGGTAATAGTCCAGATACACATCCCATTGTGGCAAAAGCAATTACCATTAATATCAATAGGAACTGAAATGTTGAATTTTGTTTAAGAATATTTTATGAAAGATCCTTGCTTATAAACATCCTTTCAAATTGTTCCTTATGTATTAATGCTTAAGCTTGGATCAGATTTTATCTTTTATTTATTTATTTATTTATTAGGAATTGCCAAACTTATGTGGCTTTTCTAGTCTGGAAGGTTTGGAACTTCTTGTCAAATCAGTTCCCCAAGCTCATTTTGCTGCACTAGCTCTAAATATTTTACTCTGACCACTACACGTATTGTGAGGTCACAGCAATAGGACAAACAGAAGGAAAGGAGAAATTTACAGCTCCCCTCTACTACCCTTTAGTTAAGAAATGTAGCTTATTCTGCTTTTCCAGTTTTACTTGTGTCTTTCATCCTCATGGGATAATTTCTTGCTTTTCTCAGAAACTAAAAACAATCCTCAAGACTACAGAACTGTCTGAATTTTGCAATGCTTGCTCCTTCTCAGGACTTTTTCATCTGTATGTGCAATAATAGAGGGAAGGTCTTCCCTCCTTTCTCTGACAAGGCAAGCATTAATAGGCAAGTCTGAACAATTCTTCATATTGTATAGCTAAGCTTTTTAGCCAAAGGAAAGGCATAAGCAGCTCACAAAAAAAAATCTATAAGGCTAGTGTCTCAATGACTTGGTTTAAAACTGCACAGTGACAAAGGCTCTCACTGCAGAACTATTTTTACAATAGTGTATATATATATATATAAATACAGACAAGACCGAAATGAATGCTCTAAAAATAGTGAACTAGAATATTTGGAAAAATAAACTACATTCAGGGTGTGCTCTGAATATCCAAGCACTTCATCATCTTGCGTAAACACAAGGTTAGTTGACATAAGGAAAATAGGCCTCAGCAGTTTTCCCTACAGACCAATAATTTGTCAGCACATATGACATTAGTGATCAGAGGATGTTGAGGTTAATATTCCTCATTCTCCAATAGGCAAAGAAGACAAGTTTAATTCTTGGGATCTGGTCTTCCACATAGGAACTCCATGCTCCCTCCACAATTTACTGCCTTAACCAATGGATTTTATGACCATGTTTGTCATCTGTTTCTGAGCCTCAGCCTTTTAATCTTGAAGCTTAAAGAATCCTCTCTGCCTGCAATATCTGAGGCACATATATTCCCATTATATAAAAACCAAAATTTACTGCTAAATTTACTCCAGTGTTTGTGAGGATAAATTCTGCTTGGAAGTGGCTGGCTCCATTGACCTATTAGCTGTCTCCATGAACCTGCTGGAGCAAGTTCAGCGGAGAGCCATGAAGATGATCAGCGGGCTGAAGCACCTCTCCTATGAAGGCACACTGAAATTCTTCAGCTTGGAGAAGCAAAGGGTCCAAGGAGACCTTATAATAGCCTTTCAGTTCCAAAAGAAGGCCTACAAGAAAGCCAGAGAGGGAGTTTTTATAAAGGCTTGTAGGACTAGGACAAGGGGAGTGGATTTACATTGAGAGAGAGTAGATTTAGGTTAAATATTTGGAAAAAATTCTTCACAGTGAGGATGGTGAGGCACTGGAACAGGCTCTCCAGAGAAATTGTAGACGTCCCATCCTAGGAAATATTTGAAGCCAGGCTGGATTGGGCTTTGAGAAACCCAAAGTACAGTGGAAAGCTCTCTGCCAATGGTGGAGGCAGTTTGAAACAGAAGGTTTTTAAGGTCCCTTCCAGCCCGAACCATTTTATATAATTCTATGATATTATAAAGGAACCAATGGATTGAGTTAGGCAGGACACCTGCAAATTAACGGAATCTGAACATGCAGTCTGAAGCCTCCCCACCACTAGAAAGATTGCTAACCATGGGGGATATACTAATGTGGCAGGTGTAGTCAATAAAACATAATTTCTTATCCAATATATACAGCATTTAGTATTCACCATATCAGTGTTCACTATGTCAGTGCTGTACAACTTTTATGTGTTCATTAGAGACAAAAAGTGAATGCTACATCACAAGCAAAGCAGGGTGACTTTCAGGACTACAAAAAGAGTCAGTGTTTCAGAAGATGCATACAGGACCCCTTTTTCTGTTGCATGCAAGAATTCTTAAAAATATTACTATTAATATTCAGCATGTTCCCCAAGGAGTGTCAGCAAAGCGAGTATCTCTCACTCCTTCATCCTTTACACGAGAAAAGCCATGACAGACAAAATTTACACAAGAATTCTGTCAGTCAAGTGTTAAAACACCTCTCCTGAATCCCGGCATGACATGGCAAAGAAGCAACTCTAGGTCACAAACTGGAATGCCTTCTCTAACTGATCAGGAGTGAAAAGGCCCTAAAAGGCGAAGTAGTATTGTGCAAAGTCAGGATGCTTTGTACTTACTCTGACCTCTTTAAGTATACTTGTGGCTACAGACAGATAACTAAACAGTATTTTCCATTGATGATTCCTTTTGCAGTGCTGTTCAAATCCTTTAAGTTTACACAATTTGGCTAATACTGTTTCTTTTGAAACCACATTAAACCCTTCCGTGTGTCTTATAAATAGTGAAAAGAATGAACACACACTTTGAAAAACGGCAGAGTAAGTCTCTCAACTGAGGAGAAATGAGCTAGCTAAAATTCACAACTGCATTTACCCTCAATACGCAGCAGCGAAAGACATGGTTAAAGGATTGGGCAGTCTCCAAAATACTTTCCAATTCCATTACTTACAGCTCTTGGTTATGCTAGGTTCCATCAACTGCCTAAGCAAATAGACTTTGTGCAACACCATTTTTCCAGTGTTTTGACATCAGACATAATAATTCATTTTTCAGCTGCAACATAAACCTTTCAAATGCCATTGCTGCTGAAAAGTAAAAAGAAAAAAAAATAAAACACAGAACACTTATGGGACTGCTAACAGGCTTCGACTGAAGACAGTTTTGCCCTTCCATACTATTCCAAAGCAACACACTTTACAACCAGACTAACTCGAATTCTTTTTTCTTACATCTAAGCAAAGTTTTGTGAACAGCAAATACCTGGAGTTTAAATGCCACTACTAAGACAGAATTTAGTTGAAAAGCTGAAAGATAGCCTTACTCCATTTCCAAATTCCTAAATTCTCAAACTTACGACTTTGCTTTTGCCAGAGAAAACTGACATAAGTGACTGAATCTTGTTAGACTTTTCCCACATACAGCCATAACCTCCTCGAGTCTGATGCTTCACCTGCTGAAAAATGCTGGCTTTCTGTACATATAAATTGACTGCATATATCAATATTCTATTAACTTTTCAAATACCACAGAAAACTAATTTTCCTAGGGATTATTTTTCCCTCCCAGACCATGAACTTTATTCTTTCTGAGCCACTTAATGAATATGTTCCTCACAGCTGTATTCAAAGCAAAGTAATTTTTGTGCATTTTAAGATTACAAACTTCTCCTTTTTATACCGCAAATCATCTCAGAAAAGTTTAGTATTATATGCTGGGACAGGTCTCTACTATTATCTCTTATAACAGTAGAACTCTAGTGCTCTGTCTGTGAAATTCCAATGATAATCAGTCGTAGAAAAAGGATTCTCTGTCATTAACACTGCACCGACTAATGTAAAACAATGTTTTTTTAATAACTTCTTATATTAAAACAAAACAAAACCACCTACAATCTGTTCTTTTTGAGTTTGTGTGGTTTTGTGTTGTTTTGGGTTTGTCTATTGTAATTATTGCATGGGAAGATATATTAGTTGAACAAACAGCATTTGAAGCTGCACTTCACGTTTGCATAATTATATTTCTTCCATTTTAGAAATTCCTATTCTCAGAATTACAGGAAAAAACCCTAGAAACTGCAACATGGATAGTAGTTCTCTATGAGCCAGACTCCTCTTAGACCTAAATAAATCTATTAGGACAAAAGAAATTAAATCTGCAGAAAGTATGAACTGAATTATCTAATCTCATTCCTATACATTTAATTAAAGATTCAAGACATTCAGCACTTTGCATAAGACATCCCATCTTTATCCTGAAGGTTCAGACATGTATTTGTAAACTAAAACTAAATGTCTCCTGGTAAGAAATCCTAGTTAAGTGTACACACTACAAACAAACTGCTAAGTATGCGATGTCTAGTTATACCTGGAATAAACAATTTAGTCCAGCTAGAATGAAGACAATCCAGAAAAGTCTACAACAAACGGACATATATAGGGGTGGCTGGGATTCAGAGAGCATACACCAAAGCAAGCAATTTTATAATTTACACACATGATCAATGGAACAGAGATTAAATAGAAATTGGTTTGTTGAATAATTACCTCGACCAGCATGTTTGAAAAAATCATAATTTCAGAGATGCCAAGAAGGGCATCTGTCTATATGGAGTGTGATTTATAAACAACAGCCATAGAATAGGTTTTGTTTGCCTGGACATTATTTGTTTAGAATTTATAAGACCAGACTTTTTTCCTTCTAAGAAAAGGAGCAAGGAGAGGACAAAACAAATATGTAAATAAACCAGTGTGATAATTAATGATCACATTTATTGTCCATTTATAGTCTGAGACTCAGTGTTGGGCTCTCCTATAGATAACACAAAACTCGTGTCCATTCTAGGTTTAGGCTGTACAGTCACATTTTCTTCTCTTTTCCCAAACTTTACTATTTTAAAAGGCTCCTGCAATGAGAGAAAGCCCTATGCATCAAAGCGAAGACTGAGGTATTATCTGTATTTTAAGTATACATCACACTATGCATTGCAGTTTTACTTCCTTACTAAATTTCTAGTCTAGAATGATGTGGGACAAATCATAATTTTAAAAAATCAGAAATAAGGCATTTATGTGAAGCAGAAATTTGTGCAGGAGGAAGATTACAAGAGCTAGGCCACATTTTTCTCTGAGCCAGGTAGAGTTACACTACTGTCTTGAAAAAATTTAGACAGTGAAAATACATCCTTAGAAAAAGGAAGGGTAACAGCTGCTGTCCTAAGAGCCCCTTTGGGTTTCTCTTGCCCCCATATTGCTAAGGATGAAAAGAAAGATTAAGGCAAAGCAAGTCAAAGTATGTTAATAAGAATCAGAAATAGGGATTAAATAGTAAGAATCTTTATACACTCAAGAGGAAAAAAAAACAAACAAAAAACCATACATTCTTTGAAAAAGTTTCAGTCACTCTAATCAGCTACTAGTCTCCGGCTGCCAAAGAAGGGAGAAGAACTGTGGGCCATTTTCCTTAGTACTGGGGCTGGGGGCCTACTCTTTACGCCTAAATTCAGCCAGAGGGATTGTAATGTTTCACCTAGAGACAAGGTGTCACCATGTCACCTGATGGCTGCGCTTAAGAGAAGGTGAAAAGGGAAGTGCGCTGCCACTGTGACCACAACCTACGGCAGCCTACTGGTTCAACCTAGAGCACACTAGGGACCTCTTGGGGAACTGAAGGGAGACTATAGATTGGATATGCATCGTAATGAGCTTATAAACATAAAAACAGCTAAAATGACATTCACAAATTGCCTAAACTTTGAACTTCTTACTCATTTCAGGGCTTTCAGCAAGTACCCCTAGTCACAGTGGTGAATATGAGCAAAATCTATACTACCTCATGTCAGCATGAAATCCAGAGGTGGAATGAAAGGGGAAAAGAAAATAAGGAAAGAAGGAAAAAGAACAACTCAGGAAGAAAGCAATTTCTTCTAGTGATTTAATGTACTGCCAATCATATCTAAGAGCTCTTCAATCTGAAAATTGCTCCATCTAATAACATAAAAAATGCAGAATTAATTTAATTTTTTGCAAGTTGTTATGAACAAAGTGATATTTACATGCTTTTACTTTGAAATACATGTTACCTTGAAGTACATACTTAAAAACATTCAATGCATTAAACAATAAAAAAGCTAAAAATTAAATTTTTGAAGTACAGTAAACTCCATTCAATTATTTGAAAAAGTTCCTCCATTAAAACTTAATTTTTCACAAGCATATTATGATACTGACAGCCAGGCAAAACTCCACTATGAGTATATGGTATACACTAAGTCCGGGTGTCACCTTTTTCGGCTCCATTTCAGTAGCAGCACTGCAAACCTTATCTCACCTATACAAACCAAGTCTCACACCACTTCAGTTGCCTATAAAAGCACATTTATTACCATTGAGTAAAGCGAGAAATTTAAACCACATCTGGCAAAACACACTACCAATGCTTCTTGGATTTAGAGTAGCAGACGGTGATAGCACAGACGAAACACATTTGGCAGGACAAAGAGTCATCTGCCCAGCTACTGAAGCCTCACCATTAGTGGCTAGCAAAATTCAGTTTGATTGTGTGAAATTAAATCAAAACAAACAATGTTTGGAAATAGCTTGACTGATGGACTTGCTGATTATATGATAGCAATTCTAAAATTCTCCATAGTATCCTATAAATCCTTATTTTCTTCAAGATACTGGTTTTCTTTCTGCAGTTTATTTGCTTTATATGTGATAGGCTTGGATGTCCATTCTTGTCATTTTATTTCCATTGCAGCAACTTATAAAGGCCGCACTTTACAAGACCAACATTTGTCTACGTAGGCGCTATGCTTATATTAAGCTTCATTATGCAATTATTACTATGATAATTAAAAATTATTATAGAATAATAATAACTATAAATTATTATTATTTATAGAATAAATTGTTTCTAGAATAAAAAAATCTGCTTCCTCTGATGTCATGATGCCTGGGGCAGCTCTAATGTACACAATTTCTTCTAAGTGATTCAACGTACCTTGAAAACAATTGAAGAGTTTTCCTATCGGGCAGTATAGCACGACCAAACAAGCTGTAGAGGTGTGCAGTTTCTTGCATATTGTCTTTGACTTAGCTGTAGTTATTTCCACGTATAAATCATTATTTCATCAACAGCAGTTGTCATTTTAAATTAAAATTCAAACTTGTTTTGTTTGCCCTCTAACCCATTTTCTCTATATTAAAGAGGATGCACAGTTGTCAGTGAGATTATGTGAAATTCCATCAATACGAAGTGTACAAAAGTTGTAAGTATAGTATCTCAAATCCACATAAAACCAAACATAAATCTTCTGATAGCAGTGTTACTTACATGCATGTTTGCCCCAAGAATCTCTCTGTTCACAGCACCTATCACTCTGAATGCTTATTGTCTCAGTAGATAAGCATTCTTAAGCACAGCTCTCCTTTAATAAACAGCAACAAAGATCTCATTAAATAAACTGAAAATCTTTTTCATTGTAACATAGACAGGCTCAAGTCCAAGACCATTCCTGAAATGCAAAGTCTGACCAAGAAATTGTAAATTCTCAGATATTAACAGAAATCTGAACTTAAAAAATATGGATAATATGTCCAATCTGGACAAGAATACCACTGAAGGATTTCCTTTTACAGCTATTACAGCACTAATACTGCACAGCCAGACTAGACTGCTCATATTCCTTGTCAACATCTTCCTAGGCACACTTCATAAAGAAAGAATGTGAAAATATTTGGCAATGCTGCTATAATTATAGCTCATGTCTCAGTTTTCCTGCTTGTTTTGGTATAACTTTTAAGATGAATGACTGAGTCAAAAATTCTTATATTAAAATATGGATAAACAATTGAAAATGTGTATGTCCTGTTTGATGTGATATGCAATCCGTCCTCAGAAACAGAATGAAACTCTCTCACTCATAAAAAGCATACCTTGCCAGTGAATGAAACACTCCCTCTTCCCACACGTGCACAACTGGACATCAACTTTCAAAGTCAGGAACACTTTTTGCAGCAAAGGAACCATGTGAACAAAAAAGCAGGAGATGGAATGAAAAAAAACCTTCATGGATTTCAGTGAGAAATATGAGTGTTCCATCGCTATATTTCTGAAAGCCCTTTTCTTGGGCACTCAGAAAAAAACCACTTTTACTTCTATAATTCAGAATACTAATTGTTGGTTTGGTTTTCAAAAAGCACTTTGTCCAGCTTGAACTCATCACTAGCTGTGTGACTTCTTTGAAAAGGTAGTCACCACACACCTACCATTGATATCTACATCCTGGGAAATGGAGACAAGCAAGGGTGCTGGCCTAGAGACCCAGTCCCACAGCCAGGGCAGCTAGCAATAACAGTGTCTCTAAGAAGCTGTGCCAACATTGCCTTTGAGAAATATTTGGAAAGTGAAAAGGCAGAAAATCCTCAGCAGATATCTGAAAGTCCTGGGTGGTTATATAATTTCAAAACCTGAATCAGCGACAAAATCAAGTGGACCTGGATGTTCTAGCCACATATGCTTAACCTGATTTATCAGGTTTCCATATAGTATCCTTCTCCTGTTTTATCTTACACTGCAGAATCTTAAAATATACAGCTGGTTTAAAACACAGACAAAGAATCAAACTCCTAATCCACTGTTTATTTCTGCCTTCCAAAATCTGAAAAGTAACTTAATTGAATGGTCTGAAAGCCTCCATGATTTACTTTCTGGACTGTTTACTATTTCATACAGGTGCCTTTTTTGGTTTTTTCAGAGCACATAAAACATGCATAAGCCCTTAGTGTCTATATGCACTCATTAGATAACAGCAATCAGCCTTCTCATGAGCAATGAGAAATCTAGCAGGATTTACAGAGTGAACACCCAATACTGCTAAATGAAAATCAATACAGCTCAATAGCATATTTTGCAAGACAAGTGCTACTTTTACTCCTGACCGCATTGCATGTAGCTTAGCACAAAGATATTCTATCCAAGCAGAGAATGTCTCACCTACAGTCACAGCAGAGAACACGCTGTACAAGCAGGCTAAAATGTCAACTCAGTCAGATATTTACATGTACTTGATAGAAAGACAGAGTTTAATTTCCCAGCAGCAAGCAAGATATTCTTGAGAAATTTGAATATGCACTTGAGTATAGTTAGCAAAGATATTGTCACTTACATAACATGAATCACAGTGCAACAATTTAAAACAGGAATGCTCATAATTTTAAAGCCAAAATCAGTATTGTACATAGTAGTTGTTGAAGAAATATTCCTGGAAGATAGTACAGACAGAAATAGAAAAATATACATTATATATAAGGTCTGCATTGATCAAAGACTGTTTCTGCACAAAAGAATTTGTCAGATAGAAAATAATCACAGTGGTGCAAAGCTACTGATTTTAATCTATCTTTAGAAAAGGAACTTCTCTTTTTTTAGTCTATATCAATGTCTATATCAAAGTCTATATCAATTATCAATGTGATGTTCTGCTCTTGAGATTCAGTCAGCAATGTACCAGGGAACCCACAAAATACTTCCACATGGCACATTCAGTCTGTGATGCAAGGCTTTCTCACTGTTTCCATAGCGCCAGCAATGTCAGCTATCTCTTGCTAGGCTGTGCAAAGCGCATCTCAGGCTGCAGCAAAGAGGAAAACACATATCAATACTGACTACACAGCACACAGTTTAGGAGGTTTTCCTACCTTTACAGGGGACAGTGCAAAGGGGAGAGACTGGTTTTATTACAAGATATAGTCTTTCAAAACTGTCACAAAATAAAAGGCCTTCAGAAATATCTTCTATTTGTGGTTTGTTTATTTTTAATGTCTCCTCCTCGTGCACAGCATGTGTAACAAATACAGTACTGGAACCCTCACACTTACATACAGCCTGAGTAATGCAATTTTTGACCCATGTTGCAACCATCTTGACATGAACCTCAATGGAGATGTATTTCTATAAAGAGTATGCATTCCCTCAGAGTTTTTTTCAAAAATCTTAACTACAGACTCTCTGACCTAATACAATACATGTCTTTGTTCCAGTTCAAAAGGAACATGCATGTGCCAAACTCATATAGATTATGCACTCATCAATAAAGTTTTCTATCTACAGCCATTATCTCCAGTCAGTCAGGCAACACCAACATTGCCGCTTCCCTGCCTTTCATTGCTCATGGTGTGAACTCATGCTTCATCCCCCTTGCATTCTGCCCCGCATAGGCTCTTAATATAGTTTTCACACACTCATCTTTTTTATGTCTGGCAAAATGAAATTTCAAGGGGTCTTACACTTCGGATTTTCATGGGTGAAACTTCATCAAAGTACTTCTTTTTTTAGAGTTTACTGTTACATATCTATATGAAAAGTCTGGGGAAAAATGAGGACTAAGAGACAGACCTGGTTTTAACCCAGAAAGTATGGGGAGAGAAAAACTCAAGCTTTTAGCTTTAAGTGCCCCTGTTACAATACAACAGAAATTTCAGAGAAGAAGAAGAGTCAAAGAACAGTGCTGGTTTTCTTAAGTTGCTTGGATGAAGGACTTCTCTTTCCCAGTGGGCAGAAGAGTAGAGAATGGGAGGTCTCCTACGACCTCAGGTCCCTACAAAAATAGTACATTGAAGGCTGTAATCACTTTAAAAATCTGGGACACCTCACCAAGCTTTCTTTGAGAACAAGAAGATAGGTAGCTAACTCAGCAAATTGGGATCCAAAATGGTAAAGACTGATCAACCCACTCACTCAGTGAAGCTCTAATAGACATGACTTTAAGAACATCTAAGCTTTTTATGATATACCACAAGGGTATATCCCAAGAAGGGTCAATTTCATCCCAAAATCACTATCAGATTAACCTAAATCTGCTTTTCCTCTGAGGATTTTTTATTCCTGAGGCCACACACTTCCTCAAAGATCTAACACTGAGCACTTCATTCAGAAAGAGAGATGTACGCGAACATGCAAACAGTACAAGAAGATCTGGCCTTTGCTATTCTGAATTCAGAGTCCTCCTCATGCAGGGTCATAAACAAAGGCCCTACAGTTTATCACCGGGCAGTGTTCAGCATGCAATGCCTAATGACTTAGACACTTCAAGAAATGTATAATGAGGCAGAAAAAGGAAAGAAAGGATGGAGGGTCATCTTCAGTCACAAAACATCTTCATGTTAGAAAAACATATTTGGAACATGTTCTTGAATAACTCAGAAGATTGTGTCCAGTCTCTAGAACTGTTCTGCTATGGTTGCAATAGATTTGAGTGAAATGTTTATCTACTAGTAATCTTGAGATGAAATTTAATTTGGAAAATATCTAGGGAATTGAGGTGAGGGTTCTTTTGAGGCAGGCTTGCTTTTGGGGTTTTGCATTTTTTTCTTTTTTTTTTCCCCTAAAACTTCTGTATTTAATATAGAATACTCCAAGCAAATAAAATCCTATCTACATATGAAATAATAAGTTATTTTCAAACTTCATTGATTTATTTTCCATGTTTTTTGAAAGGTACTTGAATGTGACTTTAGGGCAAATAACAATGAAAAGCTAGCAGTAAGAAAATGCTTTCACTGTCTTACTTAGCATCACAATCGAGAAATAGCTACACTGGCATCCTTGCCAGCTAGGTTCATATGTCAACTGGTACTCGGATTATTTGGAGTCCAACAGTCCAAAGACGCTGTCCTAGTGAGAACCGCAAATTAGCGGATCCTTATTCCTTATTTCAAAAATGCTTAGGAGTACTGTATGAAGTATCAAACAAAATAAAGTTTGAGAAATGGCACTGCTATATGGGCCTGGAGCAATGTAGCATCTAGATTTAATCGATGTCTTGAAAACCATACAAAAAAATCCTATTAAAAATCTACATTAAGAACAAAAACTACAAGATTTGTGTCTCAGCTTCAGCTCCCCAGCACCAGGACACATAGGTAGCTTTATTCATGGTTAGAAAACAAATGTGCAGGCTCCATTTTTCCATTTCTGTTTACAAAGAAAGCATATAGATCTATGTAAACTCTTCCACAAAGACTGATTGAGACAGAGGACTTTTTAATTTAAAACCAAACCAAGCTCATGTGTTGCCAGCCCTGACAATGAGCAGGGCAAACCTGAGTCTGTTTGTACCTTATATCTGTCCCAGAGCATGGCAGAGAAAGGATCAGAAGAAATGCTGTGGCAGCTCTCTCAATCTCAGTTCACTGCTTTCCCCCTGTCCTTTACAGGATCAAAAATATGCTATTTCAGAATTGGCAGAAAGGTATGTATATCTTTCTTTTGATCTCTCTGGATTCTAACTTTCAGTTCCTGTCCTCCCACACATAGCATTTCTGCATGGTGAAACCATGCCAATAGCACTCAGAAGACTTTTGCACTCCTACAAACCAGAAGCTAGACATGTATTTCATAAAGATTAAAATACTGATGCTGAACTGATGTTAGCAGTAGCAAGACAATACAGTATTCCATACCAGATTTACTAAAATTTTTGAGAACAAACAAAACCCAGTTCTATCCCACCAGGGAAAATAAGAATGAATGTTCTGAGACAGAGCCCAGTAAGGGCACTCATTTAAATTTATAGTGTTACGGTACAACATATTAAAAGAGTAGCAAGAAACCCAAAGACTCTACACAATTGAAATACACGCAAAATATTCCAACTGAATTTGTCTCAGTATTTAAAGATCAAAGATAAAATTATTTCAGACAGGATGCTTTTTTGCCAGACAACATGCCTAACACTAGAAAAAAAAGGCCTGTTTTAATTAAGATTTTGGCACTGGCTTTTGAACATCACAAGTTTGTTAATTTTATGTAGCACAAAATAGAATTATATTCTCAATGGACTTCAGCAAATTAAATGAAAATATTTCCAGCAGCTAATTTGAAAAGGGATATATTAAAGCACTGAATTCAATCTTATCTGTAGCTACCACTTAAACTTCTAGTCACGACACATTCATTCAAAACAAAATAACAGATTGTAATGTGGGCTGATATCTGAAGACATTTCATAAGCATACTCATGCTGAAAACTAAATTTTACATGATCACTAGAGAGATTACCTTTGAACTACTTACAAAATGTTTAAATGCCTTTGTTCTGTCTCTGAATTAGCATGTGACATTGGAAAATCCAATATTATTTCTTACCATTTACTTCCCTTAACTAGTTAACTAAAATAATATGCAACACAAAACTGGAGATAATTTTCCCTTTAAATAGGAGTGGTATTAGAGGGAGAAAAAAGATCATTCAACTATTCACTTTACATAGCTTTAAAATTTACTGTCCAAAAATCCCAGGTTAGGGACATAAAGAATAGATATAATTGTCATTTGCTGCATTACGATTATGATTTTCTGTTTGTACCAGGTAACGCTCATACTTCAATATGTTGTTAAATGAAAAATTTGCTTTTACACTTGTCACTGTATCTTAAGTTAGAAAATGAGTGTGACTCTTAATCAGAGCAGACAAAAGTATTGTACTGCTTGATGAAAATTATAATTTATAACTGGCTCTGTGTAAGCCATTCTCACCTAATGCCAAGTCCTTAATGATAAGTGCTGCTAGGAAACACTACTGGGCCGCTCTGTGCATGCACTCAGTTAATGATTCCATGGAGAACAGTTAATGAGATTATGTACAGTTAGAACACAATTAACTTGTTTATAATTTCTTACATACCTGCAATGTTTGTCCATGTGTGGAGCACAGATTGTTTGCATATAATTTCAACCTTTCTTCAGAGGGGATTCTATAAGAGTCCTCTGGCTTGAAAAAGACAGGTGTCTGCTAGGGAAAGCAGGGCCTTCCCTTGAAATGGAGAAAGTAAATCCCTCCCTCTGAATTAGTAAAATTTTGAAATTAAGGGGCTCTCAGGCAAAGATATGGGGATAGGAATTACAGTTCTTTATTAATATATATAACAAGATGAAACAAAACAACAATAACTATGGAATTAACAACAAACAGAATAGGAAGCCAGTAAAAGTTCTTATGGTTGTGGGCACTTTTCCCCTGTGGTGCAGTTACAGAGGGCAGTGAGTACTGGCCGTCTCCCAGTGGACGGGGCAGACGCGATGATCCCGTGCAGCTGCAGGGGAGCTGGGGGTGATGGTGGCTGTGTCCCAGATGGGAAGGGTGGAGGAGAGACTCTGCTCACAAATCCTTGGAGTAGTGTTGGTCCCGGTGCTCCAACGAGATGCTTGGAGATTGCAAACGGTGATAATTGATAAAAGATTTGTGTTAATCATAAAAGTATTGGGGTTTGTATAAACCAGAATACTTAGGTCTGAAAT
>JAODHX010000324.1:33673-47417 GCA_027576295.1 Cossypha polioptera | reverse complement strand
AGCCCTGGGCAGGTGACAGTGCTGTGTGTGAGCCCTGAGCCTTGTGCAGGTGACTGTGCTGTGCTGTGTGTGAGCCCTGGGCAGGTGACAGGTGCTGTGTCTGAGTGTGAGCCCTGAGCTCTGTGCAGGTGACAGGTGCTGTCTGTGTGTGAGCCCTGGGCAGGTGACAGGTGCTGTGTGTGAGCCCTGTGCAGGTGACAGTGCTGTGTGTGAGCCCTGGGCAGGTGACAGGTGCTGTGTCTGAGTGTGAGCCCTGAGCCCTGTGCAGGTGACAGGTTTTGTGCTGTGCTGTGTCTGAGTGTGAGCCCTGAGCTCAGAGTGGGGCTGCTCTGGGTGCTGGAGATGAGCTCCTGCAGCTGATGTGTTCAGTGTTTCCCCAAGGAAATTATTTATTTATTATTTAATTATTGATATTTATTATTTCTGCTCTAGAAGGGCTGTGGTGGAGATTCCAGGTGGGCTGTGCTGAGGCTCTGATGTCACTGGGACTGAGGAGGGAGGGACAGTGACAGTGTCACCCCTGAGCTTCCATTTGAGCAGAAACACCTATTTACATGTGGTGTGGAAAATTACTCCTAACAGCAGAGGTCATCCATCCCAGCAGCCTTTCAGGTGGAACAAATAATAGCTTTCTTTCTTATGTTTGAGATTTTAAAAGTTAAGGTGTTTGGGTGTTTTGTAACCTTTAATGTGTTCCTGTGCTGTATCACTTAGATACTGTATGTGCTGCTGTGTGCACCAGTACTGCCTTTTCCAAGGATACTGAAATTGTAAATAACAAAATAAAGCACAGCTCTTAGACTTTAAATTAATCTCATTTAACTTTATTGTTAAACTGACATTTTATGAGAAATAAATTGAATTAACATAATTGCCTCAACCAAAGGGCCTAGGCACTAGGCTCTGAAAGGTTTTTTTAATAGATTTCATTGTGTTAGGACAGGGAATTATAAGTGCATTCCATCACTTGTACAAGTTTACATTTATGTACCTAGGGCTGATTAAGTCTGTAATAATGAGGAAGATAGTGATAGCTGTAATTTCCATTCCAGTTTTGATTTTTTTAGTGGGGTGTTTCCATTGCACAGTCCCAGCCAGTCTGAATGTTGGTGGTATCAGCTCCTGGAGCTTGACTGAGTTCCTTCATCACTGCCACAGATTCACTGGGCACGAGTGCTTGGTACTCATGCCACAAGTGCAGACTATCAAACTGAACTTCTGCTGCAGAAGTCTTAAAAAATAGTTTTTAAAATGAGACTAAAACTGTACAAAGTCAGGCAATGAGCAAATTGTGACACTCAGAAGTGAAGCTGTAGCTTAAGCATGAATGGCAGTGCTGTTTTTAATAGAGTTATGGCACCCTAAGTGAGGCAGGGTTTAGAGCATCTGTTTTTTCTTGGTTTACTTGTTGATATGCTACAGAGAAGCTCCAGAGTTCACAATTCTGTCACCTGGATTTAAATGGTCACCTGTTTTAATCACCGTTTGTACCTGATTTGGACCAGTCCCTATTTCCAAATACTGTTTTAATTGGCCACAGGTGTCCATCTCAGCTGAGGCACAGTGGGAACCAAGGGAAGGTTTGCAGGAGGTGCTGGGCACAGGGGCAGCAGCTCAGAGGGGAGGCAGCTCCAGCAGGAGGTTCTGAGCCCGTGGGCAGTGCCCTGAGCAGGGCAGGGCTGGGGCTGCAGAGCTCCAGGGTCCCTGCACCGTGGGCAGGAAGGAAAAGCTCCCTGTAGAGCATCCCTGAGGTGCTGCAGGCAGCTGGATCACCTCGGGCTGCTGACACAGCCTGGCATTCCCCATGCCAGGATCCCTTCCCATCTGCTTCCACATCTTCCTTGAGGCATTGGGATGATGCTTCCCAGATGCTTGCCAAGGCTCCTTTCCTTTTCTTCTGAAGGCCATGTAAGAAAAAAAGCTGTATCCTTATACTGAATTCTTAAAGAGTATTATATAGCAAAATGTTACCTTTATGTATGTCAGATTTTGCCCTGTGCAATGCATGTGCAATGCAGATGAGCCAGATGGGGATATCAGTGTTTTGTCCTGTGCCAGGATTTATTTTCTGTCCTGCTTGCAGCACACTTGACCTTGAGTCCTGCACAGGGATGTCTCCTGCAGCTCCTTCTTCACCTCCTCCATGTTAGAAAAAAGAAACCCAAAGGAATCTGCCTGGGTCCCAGGGACATGTACTCACCAGTTAAACACGTGGCACTGTTTCTGTGGGATGGAGCAGTGTGTCAGGAGATGGGCAGGACCTGCTGCTTGTGCTTGTGACAAAGAGCAGAGCCTGATCTCTGGATGTGATTGCATCTCACCAATAATGCAGCAGCCACCAGCCAAGCCCTGCTGTGCTGGGAGGGGCTTTGCTGGGGAAAGGAAAAGATGCAATGAAATTAAATCATCCTCTTTGGTCAATGTGTTGCTTCTTTTATTCTTCTTATTAAGAGTTTATCCAGTAACAGGCTGGTTTTTTCTCAGTTTCTGTTGGGTGCATCAGATGTATCTAAAGGCTCATCAAGTCCTCCTTTTAAATTTTTTTTCCTTTGAAATATTCCACCATCAAATCTATTTGCCCTGTTGTTTTTTGTTTTTTTTCTTTCTTACTTGATTTTCATTTGCTCTTTTCTAATATGTAATTCTCCTGTCATGAGCTGGGGAAAAGCAGTAAATGACAGGTCTGTGGAGGGGACAAAGCCAGCAGGCAGCTCATGGTCCCTGTGTGTGTCCCTGTGGCCAAGCCCCTGTGACACCAGGGGAGCCAGGAGGGAAGAAGAAATTATCAGGATTTTGTAACAGAATTGTTATAAAATCATGAAAGTTACTAAAAAGGGTCTGGTTTTGGGGCTCAGAATGGTGTCTGTCTGTGTCACCAATCTCATCTGTTTGGTGTTTGAATGTACCCCTGGCAGTGCCCTTAGTCAGCTCTTAGAGATCATCTTTGTAATGACTGATGGCATTTCAGAGAAGCAACAAAAGAAATTAATATTTTATAGATCTTAGAAAATGTAAACGTCAGTAATTTTATTTATTAGTATTTAATTTCTTGAGTTTGAATTTTTTTCTCATTGGAAAGCCTGATGCTCTTTCAGGTTTTGTTAGCCAAAGTGTTTATATTTCTATAATTTCATGTTTTATTGTTTGGTTTTTTTTTACAGGCTCTAGGAAGTTTTTACTTTCTTCATGAATCTTTGAAAAACATCTACCAGTTTGATTTTAAAGGTAAGCAGAGGAATTGGATGTTGTTAATGGTTTTGATGGCTTTGTACATGGAGGCAGCTTTTCCATCCTCTTTTCTGATGGTGGTGCCTGGCAGTGTTTCCAGTTTATGCAGACTCCTGTAAAATGCAGGCAGTCCCCTGGGGACAGGTGTTGCTTTTCTTACCTTTCCCAGACCTTTTAGAAGAAGTCAATGGAGCAGGCACAGGCTGCCAGCCAGAGCATTAATCACTGCCAGGCACCTTCAGTGATCCCTGAGCCCTCCAGAGCTCTCAGTGGCCACCAGGCTCTTCATGCAGACCAGACCCAGGACCAGGACCTTGGCTGTCCAGCACTGATGGTCATTTTGCAAAGCAGCTGAGGTAGATTTATGGCTTGAATTGCCTGGGAGCAGAGCAGGTCAGCAGGAGGGTGGCACTGCTTTAACCCACAGTGATCCTTCAGGTTGGAGGTCTTGTGTGTCTCACAAGTCTGAAAGTAATGCTAGGCTATATACATTAAATATTAGAAACAGCATAGAAAATTATTGAATGCCTCCTGAGGTGAATATAGGTATAAAATTTATGTCATTTCAGTTGAGAACTGTATATATTTAATACAAAAATATCCTGAGCTTCATTTAGCTTCCTGAGCTGAGCCACATTAATACTACATCTAGCATCCCATTAATGTGAGGCACTGTTGGAATGGTAGTGACTATGGACTGAACTAATTGCCATAATTATATAGATTAATTCTTCTTGTTCTCAGCAGGCAGATTCTCTCTGCTCATGTAATTGAGGGTGCAGGGTCTTCCTGCCCTGAAATATCTGAACAGTAGCTCTGTGTATGTACAGTGCAAGTCCTGCTGTTCCCACTGGTTTCAGTGCTGCAGGAACATTTCTGCTGTGCTGTCCCAGGCAGAGTGATTTGATTTCTGCACGTGGGGCACTCCACAGCAGAGCTGGCACTCCTGAGAGCTCATCCCTGGCTTTGTCCCCTGCAAGGGCAGGTCTCAGGTGCTCAGGGTGAGGTGTGCACGTGCTGGGGACACTGGGGGACACTGGGGGACACTGGGGGGCTCCAGGTGTGCCAGGCCCTGGCTGGGGCTCTGTGCTGCCTCTGTGGCTGTTGCTCATTCTGCTGTGCAGAGGGTGTGTGCCAGTGGGGTGGGAGCACACTGAGCCCTCAGCTCCATCCCATCAGCTCTGGGGGAGCAGCTCCCCAAACTCCCCCTGGGGTCCCTCCCAGTGGTCACAGACAGGAGATGTCCTGCTGACAGGGAGAGGACAGCTGCTTTAGGAAAACAGGAGCTTTCTGCATTTATTACTCCTTTGTTGTTGGCAGCTTATTTGCCACTGTACAGCTTTTAAAAGAAAGTGTAAGAATTTTTCAAAAGTGAAAAAAGTGGAAAGGAAGTGGGAAAATGGAAGAAAAAAGTGTTGAGGAAAACAATCCGTAGGAAAGCAATAAACAGATGCTTTAAATGGTCACTGCTTTGTTTTGCTTGGGAAAACCTTAGCAGAGCCAACTGGAATGTGAACCATGCTCATAAAGATGGGTTTGGCCCAAACATCATTTAGAAGGAAAAACCTCTTATTAAACCTGTGAGGAGATGGGTGAATCAGTGTTGTAAGTCACACTCTGTTCTTGTAACAGGGCAGAATCCATCTCCCAGCACAGGGTTTGTAAAATATGACCCCAAGGGCTCCCATCTTTCAGGGGAAGTGTAAAACTTGCCTCTTCTCTCATGACTATTGACGTTTTCACAGTGTATTAAGCTCTTAAATCAGAAGAAAAATCCAGATGGATACAAACATTCTCTGCACAAAAATCATTATGAAATTCTGGTTCTGCTCAAAAGTGTGCAGAAAAGAGATGTTTATGCACAATTCAGTACTCCTGGAACATCACTGTTGCTTTTCAAAATTCACTGCACAGTTGGATGTGACTGAATACAGACTGGAAAAAAAAGATTGTTGCTGCTTTTCAGATCTGAGGAAGATGTACCTGCAGTGTAAAACAGGAGCAGTCTTCTCCTGCAGCCTCACATTCTGTCTGCAGTGTGGATCTGTTGGGCTGTTTGGGGGGATGGAGCTGCCTCTGCAGCTGCTGCTGAGGCTCTCCCAGAGGTGCCTTCAGCCCTTACAGCTCTGCCAGGTCCTTCCTGTACCTCAAAAGGCATCAGGATCTCTTTGCTGCCACTGCTAAACTTGCTGAAAGAGGCACGTCCATCCACAGTCAATTGTGACAATTGATAAAAGATTTGTGTTAATCATAAAAGTATTGGGGTTTGTATAAACCAGAATACTTAGGTCTGAAATGAAGCATGACACTAAAGAAAGGAAAATATATTATTAAATCATTCTGTTTTAATTCCCCCTGTTATGAATATTTCTAAATAAGTTGTATCTACTAACAGTTTACAAAACAAGACTTTCACACAGCCCAATAGATTTTGCAAAATCAGATTTCCTGCCTTTATGTAATCAACTGCAGCCTATCTACTGAGACCAGACTTCCCGATTTCTGCCATTCCTTATCTACCAAGACCTGATGGTTATCTATGAGACTTCACGTCGTTCAGAGCTCCCATGGATGTTTTTTGACCACTACTGCTTACCTGGCGAAATTATGACAACAAAAAATAACAATTATTGGTTACTATGAGAAAACCAGACTATAAAAGAAGCTGCAAAACCAAAGTTCAGCGGAGCATGGAGTGGGCAGTGACCCCCCATGTATCTCCAGCACTGCGTTACTCTGTCTATATAAAATAAAGCAATCTAAATTTTGCTGAATATTGTAACTTTTTTTCTCATTTATAACACAAACTGAAGCAGGAGAGCATCCTAGCAGGGGTGCAGGGTCCAACACCAGAAGAGGTATCTCCTGGTGCTGGAATGGCAGGGCAAGGTTTTCCAGTAGCCTTCCTCCTCCGAGAGCCAAAAGCGAGTGAGGCTCAGCAACTGGCCCCTATGCTCCTTTACCTGCTTCTAATCTCGCAGCATTCCCCCTTTTCCTCCCCAGCGCCCTGCGAGAGAAACTCCCAAAAAAACCAGGGAGGCTCCCCCACCCCCTGTCACTCACCATCAGTGCTAGGACCTAGCCATCAGTACTTCTTAGCATGTCAATGGGAAAAAAATTCCACAGAGGGGAAAGGGAAAACCAATTCCCAACAAAGAATTTGTATGCCTTTTCTTTTTAATAGGAAAACAGACTAAATCACAGTGCTTACAACCAAGCTTTGTCTCTGTCTCTCGGTTTTTGTGGGAGCCCAGGGTGTTCCCCTGGCTTCCCTGGATGCCTCCAGACCCAGGCAGGGGGCTCAGAGGCCTTGGCACAATGCCCAGGACTCCTGTGGGTTTGATCTCAGTCCTTGGGAAAAATTACCATCATTACGGGAAGAATTACAAATCACAAAAAATAAGTAGAGCATAAATTAGATTGTTAGAAGGTAGAAAACTGAATTTATAGGATTGTTTATAATAAGGAGTTTAGAGCTAAGATGGAGGATTTTGGGCATGATATGTCTTTCTTCTTCTTCTTCGTGGCATCCATCTTTTGGGGTTAGAATGGCACTTCTGGATTGGTTTGGGAGAAAGCTGGACAGTGCAATGTAAGGGCCATGTATTGGAAAGTAATTGTAAGCATCATGTACCTAATTTATAGTATAAAAGATAAGACCTGTTCAGAGAGCAGGCAGTGTGCTTCCGACCGACATGCTAGACAGACCTCTGTTAGTCAGAGAAAGAATTCCTTAGATAAGAGAGAATAAACAACCTTGGAAACCTCAGAAAACGGCTTCTGGCTTTTCTTCGAGCTGGGAAAAACACAAACTCTAGGACCACCAAATGTCTTGCGGTGAGGGATCTCAGGCTTAAAGAGACCACACCGGCACCGACAGGTTTTATGATTCCATATATAAAAATTAGCTAGACCTGTGCTTACTGTAGTCACCTGCTGGAACTTCAATACCAAAATACGATCTGTAATTGGCTGTACAAAAGCAGAAGCTTTGAAATTACAGCATAGGCCAAAAATTTGCAGCAAGGGTAGTGAAATTTTGCAGCAGTGTTTATATGTGGCTGTCAATAGCTGTACACCCACAGAATCTACCATTAGCAGTTAAAAAAGGCCAAGAAACAAAAAGATCCCTCACACACAACCTTCTACTTTCAGCAGGTTTAATTGTCTGTTCTTGCAGGAGCTTTTCCATGTTCCCTCTACTGCTCTAAAAGGAGAGTATGGACCCCATGCTGTACAGGAGAAATGCATGCCATCTTCTCCATACCATGTTTAGGAATCTAGATAAAGGAGAGATAAGAACATTTAATTCTTCAAGGCTTCTTCAAAATACTGTTGAAAAATACTCTCTTACAGCATCACAACAACATTTTTAGCTAATATATTTCTAAATAGAACCTGCTTATATTTGCTATCAAGTCACGTACTTCTGCAATGATTAAAATCTATATACAAGACACAGGTAGAGAAATAGTCTCTTCTTCATGTATAGCCTTAGTTTGTAGTTTTAGTTACAGAATACTTCAGCTTTTCATTTTTTAATCTCCCACTGAGTATAACCCTAGAAAAGCTCCTTGTACAGAAGGAGCAGGAGGATTGGCAGAAGTGAAGGAGAGAGTTTTAGGACTTTAGCCATTGTATCACTTAAATTCAACCAAATTTTGACTTAACAATACTAATGGTTAGAACAATAACAATTACTTTGATTGGCAATCACTAGCTACAACACATAGGAGTTCTAAATCCATTGGAGAAGAATAAAATGAAATACTTCTACTATCAAATCATGGCATGACATGGCATGGCTCTGGCTTGTCATGGCATACTACATTTGATACTGGAGACACATCCAAAGCTCAGTCATGTTCTACATCTTATAAAACCTGCTCCAGATGACCTCAAAACTCTGAGACCAAACTTCAAAATTCTCCAACATATATTTGGGATCTGGTCCAGGGTCTCAGATCAAATTTCATCCCCAATGATGATGGTAAACAGAGAATTCAGACTGAAACATCTAGAAAATATTATCCTGACCATGCAGAGCTCTGGTATGACTCAGAAGAGAAGGACAGATCTACTGCAGGTATAGA
Organism: Cossypha polioptera; assembly: GCA_027576295.1. Lineage (NCBI taxonomy): Eukaryota > Metazoa > Chordata > Aves > Passeriformes > Muscicapidae > Cossypha > Cossypha polioptera. Next base: position 39,096 of record JAODHX010000324.1, on the reverse strand, counting down.
TGTTTGTACAGTCCCTCCTTCTGACAGCTCCTAATCCTCTGGAAGCAGAGAAATCAGTCAGATTAATAGGGTAAGGTAGAACTGATAAAATTATTAAGGGTGTTCTCCTGTCTGCCTGTCCAGATAAGGTCGTGTTGACGGGGGAGTTACTGACACCATTTCCACAAGAACTGAGAATAGCTTTGTCTCACAGAAAATATGGAATGCTCTAGTGTTCTTGCTTCTCTCTTTCCCTCTGGCCTCCAAGAGAAGCAATGGCCCGTAGTTGCCTATACAAGTTACAATAGTGCAAGGAACATACAAAATCAAAGAAAGCTAATTAAACTGAGAGGGGACTGTGAAAATAAAGTTAGTAAACAGAGGTTGGAAAAGAAAATTACAGCCTCAGAACCTAAGTGAGGCCACAAGCTGCATATGGCAAGGACACATGAATATGTCACTTAGTTACACAGTCTAGAGAGGGCTCCTATAAGCATCAAAAGCACATCACAGCATCAGTCTGACAGCCAAGAGCATTTGCTAACTTAGGAGAAGCCAGGAGTTCAAAAATGGAGGAAGTTTCATTTTATATTTTTAGCACACGTATCAGTTTAAGGACCAAGCCAGTCAATGTTGTGCCTGTGAATGCAGGGGACTGACAATCCTACTATTGACAGGTATTTGTGAGTCCGTCCAAATGCTGTGGTACTAAATACTACTGACCCTGGGGGTTGTAACATTGCAGATGTGCTTTAGCACAAGCAAATGTTATTAGGAGGTTCACTAGGCCTGCTTGGGCCCCAGATAAGAGACTATTTATTTATGTATTACATCTCATTTCTGAACAATCTGATCTTCTGCTTCATGGACCTGCTTTCTGAATGCTGCAATATTTCTCTCATATCTCAAGCTTATCAGATACAGAAACGTCAGCTCTATCAAGCTCATTAAACTACCATTTTGGTTTTCATTTTTCTTCACTTAGTAGCATTTAGGCTTCTCAAAAATCAAAATAAATTAAAAAAAAAAAAAGAAAGTCATGGTAGCTTTTATATCATTTATATGGAAGCTTAAGCCTCTAATCTATTTCGTCACCTTTTCATCAGTCAGATGGCATAGCAACTCTCACTTTTAGGAAGTACATTTTAAGCTATAGTGACTGACTGGATAATTTATGAGTCCTAATATCTTAGCAGTAGCAATGCAACTTTAAAAATTACTTTTTTTCATTTCTAGAGAAACCAAAGTATTATCATGGCAAATTAAAACTGTATATTAACTCAGAGATTTATTACATTGTATCTTTATTCTTTCTCTCATTTGGAGCATATTGCACCCCTTCCATGTGTTCAGAGGGACAACCAGCACTGTTCAGTGTGCACAGCTTATCAATTTCAGCTATCTCTCAACTGATCCTGAGATATTCCTTTTGTGTTGCAATTGCTTGTTCTGACCTGGCATTGTGTGGGAATGGTTTGGGTGACTTTTACTTTGATCATTAGATCACTTTAATCTTCTCTGAAGCTTGATCTGCTGCCTTCCTCCCCCACTGCCCCTCCCTCCACCCCAGCACTTTCTGAGGTCCTGATGGAATTCCTCATCCTTAGCATACCACATTTGACTTCTGAAACAAACTTAGTAACTAAGCTCTTGGAGACTTCTCCTCTGATTCACTGACTGTGGTTCCTGAAGATCCCTCTCTTGCCTCTTTTTCAACTCATGAAGTGATGACTACTATTACACTCAGACACAGCAGCAACTTAGTTTCTTTGATTATTGAGAAACCTTCACTTGAGTCTTTGCTGTTCTTTCAATCCTGGAAGAGCAGAGTGGGAAGACAGTACAGAATTTTTTCTCCTCTTGATGATCATGACACTTCTTTGAGCAAGTGAAGCACAGAGCAGCAACTAACCTGTTGCTTCCAAAGTGAGATAAATATGGTATGATTAACAAAGACAGAAAACTGACTACTGAGATACCTGCCTCTCCCTGCACCTAAGGAAATGTTCCTAATTGTTAAGAGCCATCTTTCCCCATGTTTCCCCAGTAGCAGCTTTGATCATTGGCTCTATTTCAGGCCATGTAAATGAGACAAAGCCCTTCAGAGCCCTTCTACCTTCCAACAACATGTTCCCAGCTTAGCGTTGTCTGCAAATTTACTAATGAAAGACTCAATACCTCATCCATGTTAATAAAAATATTGACCAGAACTGATCCCAGCACAGACCCCTGAAGAACATCACTAGTGACTGACTTGCATCAGTCCTCACCAAGAATAGATCTGAGATCAGGCAATACCACATCTGGATAACAACCCCACCTTGTGAGGGCACATGTGGTAACCACACACATTTCAAGGAGTCCTGACAAAAAATTGGGTTCTTAAGGGAAGAATTTTTTTTAAAGTCATGCCATGCAGACACAGCTCTGCATAGCATGCAACAGAACTGAACACTGTAGTGCTTTGTGGGGAAGAAAAAGACCCATAGAATCAGGATGGGAAAGATGCAATTAGGCTAGCATTTACTGCAAACTAGGAGGAAGAAATTTGTTGACTTGGAAGAGATAGAAAGATGTGTGTCTTTTTCCTCATAGTCCTGCACCTATATAGTCAAATCATACTTGATTCCTTTTCTGAGAGGAACAAGCATGTCATCCAGACACATGTATTTCTTTATTAAACAAATTCCTGTAAAAAAGACCAGACCTTTCCTTTAAGATCAGAGAGAATCATGCTATGCCCATGTCATTCTTTGACCTTTGGTAAAATAAAACCACAGGTACAATATCCATTGAATGAATCCGAATAAACTCAGCAGTGTTGTTAGAGAGATGATGAAATAAGAATGAATTCTTTGTAAAAGCATTGCTTGAAGAAAGTAAAAAAGAATGAAGAACAGTGTTTAATTCCTTACTGAAATTGTGGTAGAGCCTTCAGGAGAGTGATTATTTTCTTCAGTGGTGTCTCTTATCACCGGCTTCATCTGTTTGCTGTGTTTGACTCTTAGCCTCAATTGGGATGTGCACTTGCTTCTTGACTGGCTTGATGACCTCAGCTACAATAGCTATGGGCAGCAAATGTCAAAAGTTTATAATGCCTTGTTCTCTTCCTAAAATGCCAGCTTCAATTTGCCTAGAGCCAGGGGTTCATATACATACAGCACATAACTACAATTTAAAGGGTTATGGTTGAGAGACAAGGAAATGCCGGCATTCTTAACAAACACTGTTTAACAGGAACATTATTATTTATGGGGAAATGGCTCTGAAAATAAACTCCTACACATGTTTAGTGTCTTCTTTCTTTTAAGTCTATGCAGCAGGAAAGATTTAGAAAAAGACTAACTACATGCAAAATTATTTTAAAAAACAAAAATCAGTTCAAGAGTTTGTGAGTCTACCATATATCAATAGATAAAACATGAAAAAATGTTCATTCAGTAGAACCTTAAATTAAATTTCAATCTAATAAGAGCCATTTGCCTTCTTGATGACTTATATCCAGGAGTGAGGAAAACACAATGTAAATTCTCTTCATCATGATCCCTTTTTGTGGAGGCAGCCACAGCTCTGCCCACAGCCCTGTCCTGGAGGGTTGTCCCTTGAATGGGCTGTGATTAGCTTTTTTCAACCCTCCCCTGAAGAGATAGCCCTTAGGTAGGCACATTCTCCCTTATCACGGTGTTCTATCCCAAGGGTTTGAGTTATTCCACCATGTCTTAGTACCCATGTTAATCCTTTGTAACCCATTGGTCTTTCCTCCTTTGGTACCACCCTTGCTTTCCCCCATAAAAACCCCAGCATCTGCCCAGTTCAGTAGAGAGCTGTCGTCCCTGGCCCCCTTCACAGAGCCGCTGGATAATAAAGGAACCTCTGTGGAATTTGCCATATGACGCTTCTGTCTCTCTGTCCCTGAGCTGACCTGGGATAACCTCACAAGCAGAGCTGAAATCACTGAGCTGAAATCACTGGAGAGCTGATTGTTTGCAGCCCCTGGCTGCACACTTGCTGAGGTTTATCCAGCAGCTAGGAGACCTGTGGACACTGCTGAAGGCCTAGGCACATTTCGGTCAGGCCTTTTCTCAGGTTCTGACTCTTTTTCTCAGGCTGTGAAACTTTCTCAGCTCCAGCCAGGATTTTTCCCAGGCTAGAGGCTTTTGTCTACTGTAAACACAAGAGAAAGAATTATAACAAAAGATAAACACCTGCTGGATCCGTGGGAAAGCCTAGGACAAGAGGTGTCTCTTTCTCTGACCAATGAACTGTCTGTGTTTTGTTTTTCACAAACTGTCTTATTTAAAGCCATGGCTTCCTTCAATAAACCGCTCTTTCTTGCACTATGTAAGGGAGTGCCTTGTTGCTGTGTCCTTTCGCCACACTGTAACCCCCTACACAGCCACAGAGATCTGCCAGAAGACCCGTCTTAGAAGGCTGTCCCTTGTGGGACACCCTCTCTGGGGAGGTTGCAGCTTTCTGGGCTGGAGAAACAGACCTCCACAGACCCCCTAGCTGCTACACCTTCTTCATTTCTTATTTGCTAATGTATATCACATTATTGAATTTTAGAAAGCGATAAGAAGAATTGGTGAGTGATTCACCCTGTAAGCTTTCATTATTTTTTTCAAATTAGCATATTTGAATATGCTCAAGTTTCAAATAAATTTGAAGTATTTCTTTAATTTAGCCATTTAAGCTCTTAAAGTTAATAGAAAGTCACCTGTAAAGCCCAATGTAGGCTATGTTTTCTTTCTTTGTTCCATAAACCCACAGTCATGTGCCTACAGGTCATCCCAGAAACTACAAATTGCTCTTCTATAGAGAAAAACAACTGTGGACAGGTATTGAAGACCACACTGCTTTTAAGAGGAGGTACACATCCAGATCACGAGCCATGATACCTAGTTCTTCCATACGCAAGTATTCCCTTGTATTTCAGTATACTGTGGAGTTATAGAATGTGAGCTCCTTGAATTTGGGGCTGGAAATACCTACTTTGGCTGTCAATCAATGCAGAAGCCAGAATCCACTTCACATACACACAGCTAATCATAAGGAACCCACTGCGGCTAAGAGGCTGAGTGTTGGGGGTTGAGTGTTTGTCTATTACTGTGTCAATTTAAAGAATATTTCCCATTATCATGCCAATGGAGCTGGCCAGGTTACACCCAGGACCTTTGACACTATAAACAAAAGGGGTCGGTGGGAGCTGGGCTTCCGGAGGGCACTCGTGCTTCCGGAGGGCACTCGTTGTTTTGACGAGCTCGGAGGAGGATGCCCGTCTCCAGCCCGCATGGCCGAACGCCGGAGAGCCAGACCCTCTGCGATCACCTGCCCTGCATCTGCCCCGTTCCAGCCTCCTGCCTCTGTGGACACAGCCAATCACCCGGACACAGACGGTGAGCGAGGAGCTGCCCGCTCCAGCCCGCTCCCACCCGAGACCGCGT
>JAODHX010000319.1:121638-145269 GCA_027576295.1 Cossypha polioptera | reverse complement strand
TGAAGAAGACTTTATTAAGAAATTGCTTTCTAACTTGCTTCAAACTCATGTGGTGATATGATAGCTTGGCCTTGAACCCATTGACATGGTAATTCACAGGGAGAGGACAGAGAAAATCAAAACAACAGTTTGATGGCGGGTGCAATAGAGCATAGTATTGTTGAAATGGAGACAACCATGCTGGCTCTAGATGGATAGATATTATCTGCTGTTTCAGAAGGTAAATCCATATTACTCTTTCCCTTGACTCCTCTTCTGCTTGCATATTTGTCTCATCAGAGCTGGAACTGAATATATAACCTGGGGAAATATAATATATAAAATATAATATAATATGATATATATAATATATAAAATATAATGTAATATGATATATAACCTGGGGAAAGATAGGCAATAAAAATACAATAGAACTAGACCATGTAGAACTTTAAAATGCTGGATTAGTGGACTATCTCCCTGCACAATCTGGGTACTGTAAATTGCAGCTCTGAATACAATCCTTATAAACTGGGTTTGGACACTGTACAAATACTCTGTGGGCTTAATATGCAGAGTCTTTTTTCTTTTCTCTCCTCCTGTCTTTAGGTAATGTCCAGCACAGTAGCAACACAGGGAAAGGAAGGAATCTTTCCGAAGCTTACCTGGCTGTACTGCAGCCTTTCCTGGGACAGAAAGGAAAGAAAGACTTGGCTCATCCCAGCCTTCCTGCGAATATGAGGAACGCTGGCTGTACTTGCAGCTGCTGTTTTTCCAGAGTTCCTGAAGAAACTAGCCACTCTAGCCCAGGAACATTCCATTTTATGTTACAAAATATTGGAAGATTTTGAAGATTATTATTAGTGGGTTTTTTAAATGTGTTTTTAAAAGTTGTTTGGAGTTTAAACAGATTTTTAAAAAGCAAAGCTGCTTTCAAAAGGTTGTACTTCAAGATTTCCTGAAAATACTTGATTTGGAGGGGGAAGAAGGAGGCAAAATATTATTCCAGTAGGCTTTATAATTTCCCTCTGTGCTAGGTAACTTATTTGAGATTTCTGATACTGCACTTACTGCAGCTTCCTTTTTCACTCCTTCCTCTTTCCAGACCCACCTTTCTTCAGTGTCACTAATTCCTGTTGAATTTCTGCATGAGACACTTGTTGGCTGGCTGAGACACAAACACATTAGCTTTTTCTGTTCCAGAAATACTCTTCTGAATAACTTGTTAGGAGATAAGTTTGCTTGAAAAAACATTGTCCCATGGGAAAAGTACACAGTATAAAAAAACATGCAAAATCTGCACAAAACCCCTTTATGTGAAGATCTGTGCTTCTTGATGTCATTGTCCTCTTTTACTCTTCCATTGCTTCACTCTGAAGCAGAGTTCTTACCAATCCACATTCAAATCCCCCATTTTAACTACTAGCTCAGATTTTCTGAATTCAAGTGATCTTATGTGTAGTAAACCCATGAGTAGCTCAAAGCAGGTGCTGGACCTAGCACATACCGTATTGCCTTGTGTCGAAGACAGATCTGCAACTATCAGCTGTTGGGCTTTGAAGTTCGATGAAGTGTCCAGTGTAAGTGGATGTGGATTGCAGACTGTCTGGAATTTTCCTTGCGGCTCCTGGGCATTCCTTGATAACTCTTGCATTGCTACCTAACCCCATGAGCATGCCTTATTTAGTAAGATTTGCACAAAGTACAAAGCAAAATGTTTCTACGCAAGCTGTTATTAGTGTCTAGTTTATTTGTATGATTGTTATAATAACCTAAAGAAAGATACTCAGTATCTTTCTGTAGTGTTAAATTGACAGAAGGCCATTTTCGTCTTTGTCTATTTTTTATTAAATGGAAAAGGTTTGCTTGCTCACGAAAGGTGTATTGTTTTATTGTTAATTTCTTTTGGTTAAGGGAAATTTAAGTATTGTTTGTTTACTTTTAATTTAGGTGTTGACTTTTCCTAATATTTCACTTCTGGGATGGTGAGGGGAGGACCAGGCTATTCACCAGCTGCAGAAATGGAAGGAGTAATGGGCAAAGCTGTCTGCTGGTGACTAACTGCTCGAGAAAATTCTCTTGTGTGAGTAATGAGCTTCATTAGAAGAACCCAAACATAATGAATTGGTGTGTCACCACTGCATTTTGTCTTATCTTAGCTGCATAATTGTGCTTCCAGTATGTTTTAGTTCACTACATAAAGAGAGGCCTAATTCAAAAAAGACATAAACCCTTTTGTCCAGAATACAAACTAACAGTGACTCCAAAAATGTGAAGAAACAGAAATCAGAAATAACACTTGCATACATTAGTTCTCATGTTCATTGTAATTCCATAATGTGGAATTCCAGTTAATCATACACTTATTTTGAAACACACTTTCTCAGAGATTTCAAAGAAAAAAAAACAGTTTAAAAAAAAAACCCAAAGGCACTCCAGAACAGTCTAATTAATTGTAGGTCAAATTCCTCTGGAATGCGCAGGGTCCTAAATCCTTTAGATAGCTCTGAAAAGTTCTGCCTTTAATCTGCAAGGTATAGATTAAAAGGTCTACATTCATTGTGTCAGCCTGCTGTAGGCTATTTAAAAACAACAACAACAACAACACCAAAAAACAAACAAACAAAAAAAAAAACCCCAAAGTCAAAGTCTACCTCCAAAAAATTCACCTCCAGAGCTTATGCTCTACATCCGGTAGGATAAAGTCAGCCAATCTGGAGTTGTGTGTAAGGCTTCTTGGTGAAAGGTCAGAACTGTGTTTGTGCACAGTGTCCCTCACAAATGGGAAATGTCTGTCAGCTCCCAAAAAGGAAGAGGTGGATGAGTGCAGTGACCCTGGCTTAGAATGTTAAAATGTAGATCATACGTGTACCTTTGCATTGCTTGTTTTCTGAGTGGGAAGAGACTTGCAGCTGTGTCTCAGATGCAATAGCAATATAATATTTGGCAGCCAGTACAAAAAACTATTTGTGGGAATTGCTTCTCCCTGTCTTCAAAATGCAGAACCTGTGATTTTGCTTGAAAATGTTGATCTTTTGAGATGAATCACATCTGTGTGCATAAGCTCTTCAGCCAAATGCTTCTCTAATAAGCTTCTTCCCTCCACTTAGATAATGTGTTATCCCATCTCTCACCAACGATACATCCTTTCCCCCCAAAAAAACCCGTGCCTGTAGCCCAAACTGTGGTCCTGTCTGTAGGTCCCTGGAGGACAACAGCCTTATGCTGCTCTTTCCAAGAACAAGGAAATGCTTTATGATCTGTTTTCCCCTACACTCAGGTGGGGACTGGAGCAGTCCCTCTTTGGTACATTGGCTTAGCATCAGTCCCAAATGAAGTGCCTTGGCAGATCTATTTCAAAGACTGCAGGTGGTGGCTTAGTAATACCAAAGTGAATTTCCAGTCTCCTATTATATGTTTCAAACTGTGAATACTACATTTCCAATTATGTAGCCTTGGAGTATGTTTTTAAGCTATTCTGCTATAGCAAGGAATCTTTCCAGAATTTTCAACACGCTTTTTTTTGTGTGTGTTTTTGGTTTGGTTTCGTTTTTGTTTATTTTGTTTTTGCAAACTACCTATAAAGTAAGCACCTTGTCTTCTTCTTTCTTTTACCTTTGGCTGTTTTTGGATGCTTTCTGGGTTAGTCTCAGTAAACATAGACAAGGTTTGTACTAATTGGACTAAAGCACTCAGCAGTTTCATTCACCCTTGTGCTGATCTTTGGACATGAATAGTCAGGTGCAGTTCATGTGTTGCTGGTTGTGCTTACTGCCTTTATTATTGTATTCTAGGCATTTTTATTAAATTTAATCTTTTCCATGTGTGCCCTAAAGAATATTACGATATTTTGAATGAGATCAAGTTGTTGGTGTTGCAGTTCTGGGTGTAAAAAATGCATCATCTTTTTTTTTGTCCTGGGAACTTCTGATCTTGGTTTGAAAGAACAAAAATGAGAATTCTGTTTTCAGCTATATTCTGCGGAGATGAGAAAATTCCAGTATCAAGCATGGATTGTCCCTCCCACCAGCAGGCCCAGGTACATGCTTCCAAGCATCCAGTTCATAAATTACTTGTTTCCTCTTTCTCTGGAGTTTGTCACTTTGCAAAAAGTTTGAATTAGTGGTGTCATGCTGCGGTATAGAGCACTTGCCTTTCAGGTGTGATTTGGTATTTTTTAAAATATTGGTAAATTTCCTAGGATGGGAGAAAACAAAGTGTGATTGAGGTGGACCTTTGACATCAGCAGGAGGCCATCCTTTGGAATGGGAGCAGGACTGGATAGACAGGAAGCCTGACCATCTTTCCTGCCACCAATGCTGCTCTTTGGCCTGTGCACAAAGCCCAAGTGGTCTGTTCAGTCCTCCTGAGAAAAACATTTGCAAACAAACTTGCAGCATCCTGTAGGGTTTAAGTTCAAGAGGTTAAGTTCTATTTACCAAGAGAAGTTCACCATCCAGCACAGTGTGTACACGCTCACTACCCTTTTGTGCACTCTGCTTAAGCCTCTCAGAAGGTTTCATGCTTCAGGAAGGTTTTTTAGCTCTCCTAAGATGCTCTAAAATCTTGGGGTTTAAAAGGAAAGGATGGGAGCAGTGTGATATGTTGCAGTTAAATCATGTCATTGTATCATTTGAATTTGTAGCCAAAGCTCCTGTTTGAGGATGGCTTGATTTAATAAGCAATTTACTCTGCTGTATTTATTGAAATTGCTATGTCATGCCTGCAGTTCTTATGACAGCTCCCATTACATTTGTACCATTTAAATTGCATCTGTGTTTATGAGTAGAATACTGGGATTTTCCTCTTTCCTTTCTTTTAACTCAGATAGCTCTGGCACTGTAGAGTAACGATACTGCTGTGTCCAGATCTGATTTAGATAATAAGAGTATGTTCCTCCTTGCACTCTTTGAGCATTATCAGCAGAAATGGAGGATACATGGCACTTGGGCTGCTTACATTAATGAGCAAACGAAAGGTAAAATGGCACAGATTAGCAGGGAGCACTTCCCTCTGTATGAAATGCAGAATTTATGTTTGTGTTGCTCTGATTTATCAGGGACCAGAAAAAAATCTCAAACTTGAAAAATCAATAGGACCATGTCCTACAGTAACTGTCCAAGTGGACAGCAGTGCTGTGTGATATTTTGGGACAGAAATGTGAAAAGGAGAGTAAAAATTGCTCCTTGTGAAGGTGGTGTCAGACTTGCATAAATAGGTACTAGGGTAAGATGATGGTGGTGCCAACTGTCTGATAGCAGAGAGCCACAGAATGCAGCACTATTTCTGTGACTTTGTTGGTGGTCAAAGCCCTGCTCTGATTAAATGCACTTTCTTTTTTAGTGGCCCCCATCTTTTCTAAACATGTTGTGGCCCAGCATCAATGTACTTCATTTGTTACATGCTCAGTTGGAACCCTCTTATTTTTGAAAAGGAGCATTACTTGGATTCTCAAACACCTAGGTGCTTAAAGTGGTGTTTTGCTGCTGACTTTGCAAATCTTTTTGTTCATTGATTATAATGCTTCTTGTGTGGCAGCTGGATTAAATTAAGACTGAAGTCTCTGGGTTAACAGTTCTGACGGAACTTTTGTGCGAAGGCTGCATTTCTCAACTATGGCACTTCAGCAGACTGCCCGCTTACAGTTCAATACTATGGACTAAATACCTGCAAACCTACATCTCTGGTGAAGCCAATTCCACAGCAGCTGTGTTGTATTTCAGTCTACTTTAAAAAAAACTAGCTTGGGTTTAGACCAAAAAATAACATGGACGAGTCAAATCTGAGACAACTAAACTGTGTCAAGCTCAGTACTGCTGTGTCAGTTTGGCCAGAGCTCAGACAAAATGCCAGCTTGTCCTCAAAGGAGAGGGAGTGGCTCTGGGTCTCAGTATCCCTTGCAACAGCTTGAGCCAACAATTCGTGTCTCTAGGTGTCCAAGCACAGCTTGGTGTTTATAAACACTAATCAGTGTCTTTTGTAAATCTCTGGGGTCATAACATTGATTTCTGAGCTTCAGTCTAGCAGCCTCTAAGATCAGCCTGAAAGTGTGGCCACTTGAGCAGCTAAAATACAACTTACAAATGGTTATGCCTACTTAGTGGATTAAACAATTACAGCTATAGCTGATGCAACCATACACTGGGAGAACTTTTGCTTTGTGCTTACACAAAAGGCTGTTCATGGAGGGATGTGGCCATTACAGGCCTAGGGAGAATCTTAAAGGATTTTTCCAGTCTTGCTTTCTCAGGCTCAGCTAGGATTTTTCCCAAGCTAGAGGCCTTTTTCAAATGTAAACATAAGAGAAAGAATTATAACAAAAGATAAATACCTGCTGGATTCGTGAGAAAGCCTGGGACAAGAGGTGTCTCCTTCTCTGACCAATGAGCCATCTGAATTTTGTTTTGCATTGTGTCTTATTTAAAGCAATGGCTTTCTTCAATAAATCCCTCTTTCTTGTTCTTTCCTACACCATGCAAGAGGGTGTCATGTTACTGTGGCCTTTCACTGCTCCGTAACTCCAATACAGTAACAGAGGGAGCATTCCATACAGTGAAGGATCACAGCAGTACAGCTCTGCAGCTCCAAATACTGGACTCAGATGGAGGCCTTTATCCAACCTGCAGTGATAAGGCAGGGAATGTTGCGTGGATTACTTCACTGCCTGTGTATGAGGTAGGATAGTATGGGATCTGGCACAGCTGTCACCAGTCTTTTTCTCGGGCAAAACCAACAGGCAAGATGGGAATCATTCACAGGGTCATGAATTGGACCTTCCCACAGAGATAAAGGGCAAAACCCAAAGGTCAGGATCCCTCACCACTTATTTCTGCAGCAGGTCAGCAAATGCTGCAGACACTTGCAAAATGCCTGCATGCCTTACAGGAGCTCTTAAGGATATGGGACTAGGATGGTCCTAGACGGAAGGCTCAGTTCCACAGGGAGCATGCACAGATGTGTTGTTCACTAAACTACCTTCTTTCTGCAGTTTTGTTTCCTCATGGTGGCACCTGAGCATTTCTGCAGTTTGCTTTATTGCAGTTAAAATTCAGGCTGTCTAATCTAATGTGGGTTGTGGGCTGGAGTACAGTCAGGAGAGAAGTGGTTCCCAGTGGTTTTGTATTTCCACTGCAGTCATCCCTAGTTACTGATGTGGCTTGGCACAGGGGCTCTTGAAGATGGAGTCTAAATTTGTCATCACAATGGGCAGAAAAATGCGCAGCAAATTACAGGTCATGACAACTTAGGATTTTGTGTTTTACTGCATTCCTCACACTGTTTAGCAATAGAATCCTCTCTATCTGTGTATTACCTGCACATTTGTGGCTTCTGAGGGGACAGGGGACAACTTGCACTTGAAGCCAGCCCAATGCAGGGAAGCTTCTGAGCATTTGGGTTGATAAATGTAGACCTCCTGTTTGCTGTAACTTGGTTTTAAGTGGCCACTGCCCGATTCAGAATCCAGTATGTATGTATAAGTATGCGTAAATTGAATTTTAAGAAGATGCCGGCAATGAGGGCAAACTAACCAGGAGTATGCTATTGCTTCTCTCTCATGCAGTTTGAAAACAGAGAGCTGACTGAAAACCCAATTTGTTTTTCTTTATGTGTGATAAAGCAAACACTCTCCAGGTTGAGCATGCACACAAGGCCATAAATCCCTGGGATGGTGCTGCTGAGGTCAGTGATTGTGTAAGTGTAGACAGAGGGTGCTCAGAAGAGACACAAGAGCACCCCAGAATCCGAATGCCACACTACAAAGCAGGGTGGAAAGGGGCTGCACTGAAATCACAGCTGAATGCTCTGCTGTAATTTTTTAGTTAAGGTTCCTGTTGTGTGCTTCCATTTTTAACACTGTTAAAATTAAGCTCTGTAACCAAGGCTGAGCACTAGAAATTCTTTCTTCACTACTTAAGAGCATTGCCAGCATCTTTTTAGAACAATTCTCTTCTGCAGCCTCGGATACAGGATACTTCAGCTACATGGGATACTAAGTATCAGCTCTTCAACCTCAGGCCCGACCTCCTAAAAGACTTCCAGCAATGACTAGATGAGATGGTTGTGACAGTGTCTGGTGTCAGCTTTTAATCTGTGAGCATTTTCCTTGGTGCTCTGTTCATGGATAGAAACTGCTGAAAATCTGCATGAAACTGTCCTTAATTCACCCTGCTTGATGCTGTTGCACAGATGGCATCAGCAATCATTAGATCAGAGAGCACTGGAGTAGCTAAATGAGACTTCCAAGTTGGGGTCAAAGCCTCATCCGGAGTTCCAGCCTCGACACAACCACACGTAGAACAGCCTCCTGGTCTGCAGGATGTTCTAAATCCAAAACTTCAGAGTCAGGCTCTGCCTTCTATCCTGCAGACCCACCTGTCCTATAGGGCTGTTTTATTTGTCTTTACAATAGCAGACACTGAGGCTTCCTTGAGGAAGCTGCTGCTTCTGCTTTTTTTATATGCTCATCAACTACTGCAAAGCAGATATAAACCAAAGCTGTTTGTTTTTCTCAGTACAGTGCTCCACTTGTTGAGTATTTATAATTTGCCTTGAGTTCCATTTAGGGGAATGGGAAGGTGGTGGTTGTATTTAGGCTGCTGTATGAGGGCCTTGGCAGGCAAAAACGATCCTATATTTTGGCTGTATTGGTTCAGTCAAAAGGGTGCAAGGTGACTGATGAACTCCTTAATGCAGGTTGGATAGTGGAAGCAATGTGAGCTGGCTCTACTGAGCCTTCCCATTGCTAGGTCTAAGCAGCTACCACTGCTTTGAAGTTAAAAAGCTTCATTATCTCGGTTTCAGTTGACTCAAATCACTTTTTTTCTGTCAAAAAGAAATTTACACTTGGTGTGTGTCTGCATTAGAGTTCTTTAAAAATTTCAGAAGTGACTGTTTCATAATATAGTGCAAAATTTATAGACTACAGCTGCTCTTTACCTTCCTTGGAAGGAAAGAATATTTAAATTATCCCTTTTTAATCTTTCTTGTTATCCACTGTGTCTGGCAAGTGGAGGTGAAAATAGACTGCGACTTAATAGTAAATCACAGAATGGTTGGAAGGGACCTTAATCTAATTCTAACCCCCCTATCATGGGCAGCGACACCTTCCACTAGACCAGGTTGATCAAAGCCCTATCCAACCTGGCCTTGAACACTTCTAGTGATGAGGCATCTACTGTTTTTACGGGCAACCGGTTCTAGTGCTTTACAGCACAGACTTTTTTCCTAAAATCCAATCTAAACCTCCCATCTTAAAGCCATCCCCCCTCATCCTACCACTACATGCCCTTGTCCTTCTCCAGCTCTCTTGTTGGCCCCCTTGAGGTACTTGAAGGTGCTATAAGGTTTCTCCAGAGCCTTCTCTTCTCCAGGCTGAACAGCCCCAACTGTCTTAGCCTGTCCTCACAGGTGAGATGTTCCACCCCTGTGATCATCTTTATGGTCTCCTCAACAGGTCCATGTCCTTCCTATGCTGGGACCCCAGAGCAGGATGCAGCACTGCAGGTGGGGTCTCACCAGAGCAGAGCAGAGGGACAGAATCCTCTCCCTTGCCCTGCTCCCCACAGGTCTTTGGATGCAGCCCAGGACATATTTGGCTTTCTGGGCTGCAAGTGCACATTGTCGGGTCAAGTTTGGCATCCCCCAGCACCCCCAAGTCCCATTTCTTTGCACAGACCCACTTCTCAATCCTGTCCACATCCCTCTGGATGGTATCCCTGTCTTGCAGTGTATCGACCATGCCACACAGCTTGTCATCAGAGAATTTGCTGATTAATGAGGGAGCACTCAATATCACCGTCCATGTCACCAGCAAAGATGTGAAACAGGGCCAAACCCAGTGACAACCCCCAGACAACCCCACTCATCACTGGCCTCCACCTGGACATCACAGTATTTACTGCAGCTCTTTTGAGGGCAAACAGCCTGCCCATTTCTTACCCCCTCAGTGGTCCACACATCAAATCCATGTCTCCCCAGTTTAGACTTAAGAATGCCATGCAGGACGATAGTGTCCAGTGCTTTGCACAAGCCTAGGTGCATGATGTACTGTCACAGACTCTGCTCAGAGAGAATCTGGCTGATGATTTTTAACAGGTTTTGCACTGTATTAGCAATGTATAATTCTAGTAACAGAGGGGCTAAGAAGGAGTAGCTCATAGAGAGAATTATCAGCAGTAGCCTTGCTACAATAGTTGACATCCTTCCTTCTTTGAAATCACCTTACTTATTGTTGCTTTGATTTCTCTTTAAAAGGCATCCACTGCAGCAGTGGGGAACTCAGCACAGCAGCATCCAGCTGTGCCACAACAGACACTAACATGGAAGGACCACCTCTGGAAAACAACTGAGGAGTGCATCTAAGATTCAAGATGCAGAAACCCTTGTGCCTTCTTGTTTCTTGTGGCCATGGCAAGAGTTGAACAGAATTCCAATAGTTCATTGTATAATCGAAACCTTTATTGACTGAACACTTACTGAAAACTCACACCATTCTTAAGTAAAATTGGTAGGTTTTGCTCATGATGTGAAAAGTGATAGTAGAAGCCTTAGTGTGAAGGTCAAATTACATTAAAGTCCTGGGCATGGTGTGATTTGGGGAGTTTTTGGAGGTTTAGGCTTTTTGTTTGGTTGATTGGTTTTTGAAGAGTCACAGGTTTTGACTGCAATCATGGTACTGCTTTTGTAATCTGTATGATGATTGAATTGTAAAGGTACTTTTTTGTGAATAATGGGTATACATTTTATTCATTAAGTGTATTGAAAACCAAAGGTTTTTTTTCCTTCAGATGAAGTAGTTTGCACTTGAACCTCAGCCAGTTTGTACAGCAATGTCCTCCTCAAGACATAACACCAGCACTGCCACTCCGGAGGAGGAACTGCCACAGCCTGCTTTGAATTAGTGTTGCAAGCACCACATTTGCCAAAAGTGACTGAAGTCCCAGGGCCACACCTGCTGCACTCCTGTGACAATGTCTGTTCTGCAGGCAGACCCTAAAGAACAATTCTGAAGAAGTAGCTATGAAGCCTGAGGTAGCTGTGATCTTTAAAAAGTATGGCTTAGCAGTCTTTAGGAGGGATTTAAGAATTTCAAGCATCTGGTACTAAACAGGATTTATCTCCCTACTACATGAAAACTTGACAGGCTTCTTCTAGTTGCATTTCCTGTTAATGGCTCAATCAGCTAAAGTTAATTGGGATGGGGAAGTTTATTCCAGATCCCTGCATTTCAGTGAGTACTGAAAGCCAGGACCAGAAAAACAAAAAATGTAAAAACCCCAAAATAAAAACTAACAACACAAAACACCCCTTAGGATTAAGTAGTGGAGAAGGACTGAACCCCAGCTGAATCCAGCTCAGTTTTAGTAAGCCAACTGCATGCTCCATTCCTTCCCCAAAGCAGTGCAGTTCCAGGTGCAGTGGAACCTGGTGCCAGAAAACCATGTGCCAGAGAAGCAGCAGCCCTGGCCATTGGGCATTTGTCACTTGGGGCCAAGTTCTTGCCTCCAGAGAAAAAAAAAACAAGCTGAGGATGTCCTATGCAGGGCCAGAAGCTGGACTCCAATGACCTTTGTGGGTGCCTTCCAACTTCAGCTATTCTGTGATTCTATTACTTCTGCTGTAGATTGTACAGGGTGGACAGAAGCACATCTGCTGTTCTGAACCTCTGAGGCCAGAATGCAGTGTGACCCTCAGGAGGGCTCAGGCACACACCCCTCAGGCACTCCACAGAACTGAGTGCAGACACAGCAGGTATGTGGGTGCAGAACTGGGAGAAAGCAAGCAGTGATGTTGCATGGTGAGATGCTGGCACTTCTGTCTATGGCACTACCCTCAGGCGCACAGTTAAGCAGCTCATGGCTTCATCCTTTCCCCTTTCCTCAGAAACCAGGAAGAATGATAGTAGTGAACTTTTTTTTCCCTTCTCTTAGGCATTGACACACACGTGGTCTCCTCAATTACTTCTAGGTCTTTTAATCATTGTTACTGTTGCGCTTACACTGACAGTGGGTTATAGTGTGCATGTTCAGACTGAGTATTTGAGATTGTGAATCTCCTCACAAACAGGCAGACAGAAAAGCTGAGTTTATACCCTGTGTATTAGAAAACTAACCTATGCAGTTTTGTCTCTCTGCATTCATGTCTCACAGACACCCTTGGGAGCTTGTTTCCCAGAACTGTGTGGAAATCATGTTTCCAAGCGCCACATCAAAGCATGGGAGATGCAAATGGCTGTATCCTGCTTTTCTCTGGCCTATCTGCCTTTGGCTGATGCATCCAGGGAAGGCTGGGACTTCAAGATGCTTGAAGTATAACCAACAAGCACGATGCTGCACAAGGGGACACAGAAGTTCATCTGCAGTCAAAACGGAGCACATGTTTCTTTAGTTGCTTGTGTGCTTTTTCTCTTGTGGCTACTGTGATAGCTTCTTCTCTAATAATTGCTTCACCAGAACAGGATTGGACCGTCCTTGTGTTTTCTTTTGTACCAGACCAATTAACTTATTTAGAACTTTTCGATTTCCTGCCTTTATCGCCATAACCTTTAAAGAAAAAAAATGCAACAGACATAATTGTTACAGGAAAACTGAACATCATCACTCATTCCCAACTAAGGTACAAACATTTTTGTTCTTTGGACCATTGTGATAAAAGGCTGCACTTTGGGCTAAAGTTTTGTTTATAAAAACTGCCTTCAGCCTTGCAATAAGCTCTTGCTCTGCTCCCATGAGAGAACAGCATGTTCCTATTGCACCAGGGCCTTACAACTAAATAGAAAGAGCTCCCCTTATTGAAAGAATCAGAAAAACACTTTTGGACTTTACAGTGTCTGCAGCTTGAACAGCAACTTCCTGGAAAAGAGCTGGAGAATGAGATGGACTTCCCTTGCTAATAGGATCTACTATTTTACTGAATATAATGTCCTAACAGGTAATTTGAATTGAATCAAAATATATCTGATAATATTGGTGAGGTCCTTCAAGCACAGACATAGGTGGTTTTTGTTTCCTTCAAGCATGTAAACCTTTGTAACATGATGATTAATTAACTGGTCAAATATGACCTCCTATCAGACAGCCTTTGATGCACAATCACCTGTTATATTGCAAGGGCCATGTTTAAAAGCTAAAGAAAGGATCTTTCTAAAAGAAAGGATCAGAAATTTCACCTTTGGGCCTTCCTCAAGGAGATGCTACTGCTGAAAGACAAGCATCTGGCCTTCGTACTGTTAGTCAGGAAGGGAAGGCATTCCCTACCTTGTCAGAGTTACTGGGCAGAGCACAGTAGATGCAAAGAAACAGGATAACATATTTGCGGATATTCAGGGAAGGGTTGCAAACATAGGAACCACGCACTGTGCCAGTACCAAATTCAGATGCAAATACTGCTTCTCATTATAGTATCTGAATTATTGTCAGTATAAAGTCTTCTTGAGTGGAAAGGACTCATTAGTCTGGATCTGCTAGAAATTACCTATGTGGGGCAGAGTGTGGTACAGTCCTGGTGCTGCACTGTTATAAAGTTGGTTTGAGCAGCTGCTTAGAAGCTATTTCGTTCTGAAAAAGGTTACTCTCTAAACACATTGAAATGGGAGTGTGGTTATGGACCTTCAGCTCCTGCACTTCCCAGTCAGTTCTAAAGTTCTCTCCCTCTCGGCCTGTGCTTTCATACCAGCCTGGAAATACAGCAGCACTTTTATCAGGATCTGCAAATGAGTCAAGTCAGATGGAGGTCACGCTGATCTACTGCAAGCTCATTTTATCAAAAGCTCTTGCAGAGTTGTTAGCATCCCCCAATGAGATTTGGAGTGGGCGGTATTGTTCTCAAAATATGTTAATTTTTTTTTTTCAAATGGCAAATGGAGCCTGACATTGTTTATATTAGAAGTAAGCTGTTCACTTCTGCTTTTACATTTTTGCTCCAGAGAACATATAAGGACTTATTTTCATTCATTATATAGACTCTGTCAAGAACCCTTCCCACTCCTCGCCTTCATGATCAGCAAGGGTTTTCTCCCTTTTTCCCAGCTCAGACCTTGCCAGACTGAGCCATACTGGCTGCTGTGTGTCTTTCCAAGGAGATGGGGAAGAGCCAATCAACCTCCACAGGGGAGTGTTTGTGTTGCTGCCACAGCCCAGCAGAACAGCAGAGTGGGCAGCAGCTCTGGAGCCGCTGTGGCTGCCACAGGGCTCTGGCTCCTCCCCACCCACCAGCCACTGTGAGGCAGGAGAGCCAGCAAGGGTCCTCTCTTTGGCAGTGGATGGAGACAGGGACATGGCAAAAAGTCAGATGCAAGCAGAATTTCTGCCTTGCCAGCTCTGATATAGTCTCTAATTTCATAACTAATATATACCTTGCTGTCAGGTAACTTCAATCTCCAGCTTCAAAACAGTTTAATAGCATTGCCCCAATATCACAACAGATGACATAAAAATCAGAGTTATGTGGCTGGGTGGCAGGGTCAGGTTAATGGCAGTACAGCTGGAGAGGGATAGGGCCCTGCAGTTTTGCTTTCCTGCATTAAAGTTTTATGGGCTCTCAAAATGACTTAGCACATTAACCAGACTGGTAATTTGTTCTGCAGATCATTTTGCGTAAGCTTCAGTTTAAAAAAATCCTTAGTAAAATAAGAAAGAAGAAAAGCCTAATAATATCTTGGCAGCAGCTTTACTGCTCTGGCTCGAGAGCTCAAATGTCACCAAAAGGGAAAACCTTTTAACTATTTTAAACCCCTTTCAGTGCCACAGATTTCCACAGTGCAGACCATCATAATCACCTCATTTTCTTGTCCATCAATCACTGCCTGGCAGATCTGTTCAAGTTCTTTTTGATCCTGTAACAGCTCAAGTTTATGTTCTTTAACAGTTTCAAGGGGAGTCTTCCCTTCTCCCTTCCACAATTCTGCAAGCACCTGAAAATCACAATAAAAGCAGCAAAGGTTAGTGGCTTGACATACCAACATTGTTTATATGCAGTCTTTCAGTTATGGATCCAAGAAGCCCTATTTTTGCTGAGTAGATCGTCGACATGTGAAAAAGCCCAAGATTTAATCATGTGCCTCTCTGAAAGAGCCTTTGTACCTCCCTCCTTTTCTGCCACCTGTACAGAGACAAAGCATTGCCACTTCCTGCACGAGTCTAGATTAATGGTTCACAGCAGGTGCTGTGCAGCCTCCCACAGTCTGGGTCCCGCCCATTCCCCCAGTGCCGGGGTCTCTCCAGAGGGGTTTACTGAGCACAACCTCTGTTCCCCATGCCTGGATCTGCCACTCCCTGGCTGGGAGAGGAGCCACTACAGCACGGATGGCTGCAAGGCTGCTCCTCTGCCAGTACTCGTGCTCTTCCCCCATCACTCACAGAATTGCCTGAGAGAAGCAAGGAAATGCATCTCCATGAGCAATGGCTCTGCCTGGGAAGTGACTGAATTAGCTGACTACTGTACGAAGTCCAATCCCAGGTAACTCATCCCATTACCAGTCCTTGCCAGCAGGCTGTAATGAGGATATGTATGACAAAGCAGAAGAAAAATGGTGCCAAGCAGAATGAATGCAGCAGCTCCAGACCACCTGTGCATCATCTCCAAGTACTGGACTGCTGGACAAACCCAGGCCTGTGGAATAATCACTTTTTAATGCTAGTGTTTTCCTACACTGCAGCAGGACTATTGTCCTGGAAAACACTTGAGAGGAGAGAACATTTATAGAAAACCAATTTCCTTGGGTAGTCATTTTCTGTATTCCTTTTGCTTTTATTTCAGGGCAGTGGGAGGAGATTAAGAAAACCCTTATTGAAACAGGTCATTGTGCTCTATCCTGAGCTGAAGATACAATTGTATGTTTGGGCCATTGCTGTGTCCCAATATGGAAATGAATATCACGTCAAAATTTCAGCATTAAATATTCCCTGTAGGATGAAGAAGAGGCTGGGATGGGAAGACAAGGAGGGGCATTCAAACTGCGTGTTAAATAATTTGCAGGGCAGCAAGAGAACTCAGGTAGAATGATGCACATAGGATGGGATCTCAACTACCCCAGCAATTTGCTTCAGCATGACAAATTTTCAGGTACAAAAGACCTTTGGTTAAAGAGTTCTCTATTCACAGCAAGTATTTAAGAACTGTGCATTCATACAATTACCACAAGAGGACATTTGTTTGCCAGTGGCACTCTGAAGCTTTTAATGGGATCTTATCAACTCTTCTGGAGAGCTTGTGAGAGGGTAATGACACATGACTGTATTGTGGCAGCTACATCTTAATTTTCCCTGGAGAGAGGGCAAAAGGCAGATCCCAATATCGAAGTTACTGATTAGCAGCCAGAGTTACAATAGCTATAAGTAAAGCTTTCAGATCTTCATACTGAATAAATCAGTGCTGTATATGACGTCTTCTACAAGATCTTCCTTCTAGTACATTTAAAAATCATCATGCCAGTGCTACCTAGAATAACCCTAGAAATAAATATCTCAATATCCAACAGAGATTCAGCCTGCTTGTAGTTGCTTTCCTTTTTTTGTGGTGGTGTTTTTTTTTTGTGGTGGTGTTTTTTTGGTGGTGGCTTTTTTTTTTGTGGGTGTGTGGGTTTTTTTTTGTTGTTGCACTCCACTGCTACTCTAGGCAGCCCTTCTGCTTCTTCCCTGAGAGATGAAGCAGAAACGTTTCTAGAAGCCTTCCAAGGTACCCATACTGTATGTCACCCCTCAGAATGAGCCCTGTCCTTGCCAGGCACAGCACAGCCTCTAGCAAAACACTCTGGGAAGTCTAAAGTACTGCACAAATCAGAGTTGACAATGAATTAGCCTTTTCACTCTCCTGGAAAAAGGCAGATGGGATTTTTAGGACTGGTAAGTACTCAAGCAGAATGCCATGGGCTGCAGGAAGAGGAGATCTGCAACAAACAAAATCTATGCAGCCAACAATGACAGAGTTACCCAGAAGCAACATGTACATAAGGCTGACTTAGATCTGCCCCTGATCAGCTTGACAGTCAGAGATCCAGTTCTGATTACCTGTTATGCCTATGCCAAATATTTCCTAGAACTAAGGAAAGCTTGCCCGTTAGAAACCTTGAAGGCACCAGATTTTCTCTGTGACAGCTGTATCCTGTGTCCCTTCCCATTTGGTAACAAGCATCGCCACTTAGTAGAGCAACAATGTTATCAAGGCCCTTGCTTGTTTACAGGTGTGTAGGAAGGCAGAAAGAGATGTGGCCAACATCTGTCAAAGATGCACTTTTAAAAAATGTGTTTCTCCACTTGGCAAGGAGTACAAATCTAGAGAAAGCAGTTTAAAAAACGATTTCAACTCATTTACACAAACTGCCTGCACCAGTACAGGAGGTTCAAATTATGAAGTCTCCAGAGACAAAACGTGAATCTCAGGCCTTGTTTCCATTACTGAAATCTCAGTAGCTTCTGCTATTGATTCTTGCCTGAGCATGATCAGATTTTAATGATGTTCTGTGGTCTCCACCTATGCAGGAATAGCAGCACTGGTCAAGATGAATTAATCAGGACTTACACATCTGGCTGTCATGGGCATCATATCAAACATTTTTGCAACTGGTGACCATGCCAGCTGACTGAATGTTCCCACTGGAAACCCTATCTGCAGTGATTTGCTGTCAAAGACATGAGGAAAACAGCAGGCAGCACCATTCCAGCAAGTCCTGTGGGCACATCTCCTTTCCAGTGACAGAATCCTTCATGTCTGGCAGGCATTCCTCAGCCTCTCAGAAAAGCAGGGAGCAGGTTGGGTGTAGTCCTCCAGATGGTGTAGTCGTAATTGTCAAAGCAGATGGTTCTGTTTAGATATGGGTACTGTACTCATTTCCCTGCTATCTACTTCAAAATAGGGGTGCCAAGCAGGTCTGTTGAAGTTATTCCTATGTGGGTGACCTATGCAACTGCAGAAGCCAGCAAAACCCAAGGTATGTTCTGCTCCATGGCCTGCTGGGCATGGATCCCTAATGAACCAGTGATAAGGGTGTCCACACGGAGCTGCTCCAGCATGGTTGTTGGCAGCAGGAACAAGTTTCCACTTCCCTGGCCCAGGAACCAGCCTCCTCCCATAATGCCATAACTCACAGGCAGGTCTGTTTTGCCAGACATGGACCTGCTGCCAGCCTGGCAACTTGAGGGGCAAGGCCCCATCTCAGGCACACTCTCCACTGGACTGGTTTCAGCCCTGGGTGAGCAGCACTGACTCCTCGTACCGTGGGCTTCAAAATGGTGCCTCTGGGCTGGGCCACAGGCAGTGTATATCCGTCTGATCCAGGACACGTTCACGCACAGCCCTGCACGCCAGCAGAGCTGGAAGGTGCTCCCTCTTTTGCACAGGCACGCCAATCTGGAACTGCTTCAGAGACCTCTGGAGTGGGATGCTATGCTTGATGGCAAGTTCGGCATGAGCTCTGTAATTACCTACATGGTAATTACGTGAGCACACAGTGCCCTTAGCTTGGCACTGCATCCCGTAACACAATGCTCGGTGTGTACAGCCAGTGCTCACAGCTTTATCTGCCTGTTTTACTGCCTTAGACAGCAGAGCCCAAAACCAAAACCTTTTAAATAATTTAAGTGGTTAATAGC
This sequence comes from Cossypha polioptera, assembly GCA_027576295.1. Classification (NCBI taxonomy): domain Eukaryota; kingdom Metazoa; phylum Chordata; class Aves; order Passeriformes; family Muscicapidae; genus Cossypha; species Cossypha polioptera. The sequence goes on along the minus strand of JAODHX010000319.1, from coordinate 126,703 downwards.
TTCCCACAGTGAGCACATACATATGTGCACATGTCTGTGCGCTCACCCCATCGAACCCTTCCATCCCTTCCCATTGGATTGGTATCTGCCACTGCAGATCACGCTCCCCTCCCCAAGAGCTTCAATTCATCTGCTGGTGTTTATATATAGCCCCTTCTGCCCTTGAGCCATCCAGTGTCTCTGCCTACTGCTGAGAATTGTTATAAACATTTGTTATTCTGACATCCAGGCAACCAAAATACTTTTCTAAATGTGGCAAGGTTTCTGCAGTTTGATCGCATCATCACTCAATGAGGGGAACTGCAATTCCGGAGTCCAGTTTCAGATCACTGAGGACAACATGCACATTACAAGGAGTTGGTAATTAAACATCAAGTGCATTTCTGAAATTCTTGACACTTCAAACCTGTCAGAAGCACCTGGCACACAAATACATCACAAAGCACAGAAAAACCCGTAGGAGAGCATTAGTACCCTGTCCCTACTTCCACAAGGAAGAGACTGGAGTTCTGAAGCTTCCTTTTTAAATGCAGACACCAAACTGATGAGTGTGCCACAACCCTGAAGGCACAGAGCTGCTCTGCATTCCAGTGCTTTTCCTATTAATACTTTATCTCCTTTTTGAAGCTTTTACTTTTCCAATACAAAATTTACAAAGACATATGCCTGAAGCCAGGCACTTAAATCCCTATTTTTGACACCTGTTTTATGCAGCTGGCTATTCACAGACACAGACCAACCTAATTAAGAACCACAAGCATCTCCAATAAAAGAAAACAAACCAAGAAGTTCATTTGCAGTTCATTAATAGTTTTGCTGATAAACACTGAAACAGTTACCTAATACACTTACTTAGAGTATAATAATTAATCTGCAAAGACAAATCATTCCATATAAATGAGCTTGCAGCAATTTAAGGTGAATGACGGATTATGGCCCATCACAAAAAACATTCTAAATTTTGTCTACAAACACAGCAGTACTGTTCCCATCATAAGCAGTTGACAATTTTAGATATAAAACAACAAGAGCTGGGTTTTCGGACTGCCCTAGGCAAGATGAAAAGAAAAAAAACAACAACCCAGCTTTACTTGCTTGACAGCTTCATGATAGCACTTGCTTAAAGAAGCAAAGATAAAAGAAAGGTCAGGCTTCTACCACTTTTGACTCAGGTACACCAATGCTGAACTCTTTTTGTGACTACACTTGGATGAATTCTATCCTTTCCCATGTGCTAACGCTTGGGAACGTAGATTTTCCTGTCCCTGGGAATCTAGTAACTGATACTGTCATTTGAACTGCAAGCCATGGATTATCTCCCACCAACCTTTCACATAGCCTGACTGGAATAGTGAAATTGAGATCTACTGTCTGCTCTGGTCACAAGCAGGATTTATTTGAGTTTAGTTCACATTGTTTAAGTCTACTATTTGGCTTTTGCCCTCTTCTGAAAGTGAATATGCATATATATCTCTAAGATTATATACAAACATAAGGTGTTTGCATCTATTATGTGTATATAGTATAGACACAGAAGTTGTCCTTTATCAACACTGTAAATAATTTCCCATTAAAGCAACTATTGTACTGGTACACAATGATTACAAAATTGCTACACAACTGAAGTAAGCAGCCATATGCAGAGTACAGCAAAATCAAAAAGATACTTACTCGCTTTGCTGCTGTAGAAGAAATTTCTTTTTTTTCTAGCAGGTTCAAGAGGTCAGCCAGGAGAAAACAACTGACTGGGCTAGGGATAAAGTGGGCAGAAGTTACCTCAGAGAATAAGGTGGTGTAATGTATCTGTGCTACTGCTGCTTGCCTGAAGATCACACAGTTCAGTATAACAAGCTATTTTTCCTCATGTTCGGTACTAATGGCCTTACCATCATCACACTCTGAAGACTGACTCCTACTCTTAACTACATGATCCTCTTCTCTGCCATGTATTTGTCAAACTCCATTCAGCAGGACAGAGCCAAGGATTCTGCAGGACTGCCTAGAGTAACAAACTTCACAGGCAGCAACTAAAGCAGCTGCAAGCAATGGAGTGACATGGTACCAGTCATGAAAAAAGGATCACTTTGTCTCACCCCTGTAGCAATGAAGATGACTGACCTTTCCTTTACTGTAAGGGAATGTTGTTTCAAGTAACTGAGCAGGTCGTTTAGAATCCAGCCAATCACCTTCTTTGGCTTCATTTGGGTCTGTTCTACCACACTTTCAAAGAATTCTGCTAGTCCATCTTCATTCTGTTTAAGAAAAGTTAAATGTGTCAAAGAGATACTAGAGAGCAAACATGATTACAGAATCACAGAATCGTTAGGGTTGGAAGAGACCTCTGGAGATCATCCAGTCCAACCCCTCTGACAAAGCAGGGTCACCTGGAGCAGGTGACACAGGCTACAGATTATAGTTAATGACACACTTACACCCAGCATATAAATGCTCAGTCCTGAAGTAAACTTCAGCTGTGAATTCATTGCAAAGTCATGAGTATTTGGGGTAATTTTATTAACATAACAGCAATCTTATGCCTGGAACAGGAACATACAGTTTATCTGTCAACCTGTCTGTTTCCGTGGAACTTCCAACAAATGAGTGATCATTTTTATCTTAATGCCTCCCTAAAATTAGCATTTGGACAGAAGCTTTCTCATCTTTGCAAGTGTTTTATGTATAATGCTAGAAAATACAATGCTGCCATCTCACAGGCGATAGCTTTTTTTTTTTTTGCTATCTTTTACCAAGAAGAGCCTTTTCCTGAAAGTGTCTGCAGCTACTTCACTCTTGATCTTGAAATCATTTCTATTTATTTTGGATTGAATTAGTAAGTTTAGCCCACATTTACCCTTCAGTGATACGGAAAGGTCATATGTAAGAAGCAGGGTTTTATTCTTCCAGTTTTTTTCCAAGAAGGTATGGTAAGCTTTTACACAGCATACTAAAAGCTCAGAAGATATGACAGTGGGAAATTCAATTTGTAGTCTAAGTGAAGTCTGAGATTGTTTTTACAAGAACAGATACTGCACAGTCTATTGAATGCTGTGGTGTTTGTCATCAAGCCATTGATGGACACATGCAGCACAGAACTCATTAGGTTTACTGAAGGCTGAAGATGTATGAAGTGGCAGCTCCTACCTTTTAAAGGAGGAATCCAAATCCAGCACGCCACTGACTTCTGCAGTATGTGCCATAAAAACACAAGAGGACAAGCCAGCTCTCAGAAGTCAAGAGGAAACAGCTTAGAGATAGCCAAGGAACTATTTTAAGTATACAGTCATCACAGCAAAAACATTTCTCCAGCACATACTGACTGCTGCCAGATCTCTGAACAGTTATGAGCAAAAAGAGAGTAGGGTAAGAAAAAAACAAAGCCTGAGCTCTCCACTCATATGCCATCAAAACAGTCTAATTTGTCCTTGTTTTTAAAGGCCATTTACTGCCATAGCAATACAGAATTTTAGAGTTTCCTTCTCAAAACTTTCACAACACAATCTTCCAAAAGCTCCAGATACCACATTTTTCATTGCTGATGTATGGCTTTTGAGAAGACTGCAAACTACTGACCTCTCTTCCGTGAAATAGAAGAAAATGTACCTAGATTAATGTCTGTGCTGTAAAACTGGTGTGACAAAAATCAGACCCATCCCCTTCACCTTGAGACCGTGACCCAAGAAACAAAGTTCTCAGCCTGGGAAACCACCGAGGTCTTCCGTGAACCAAGGTAAACCTTCTAACTCCCATTAGTTGCCTATCTAATACACATAGACATCATTCTCTTCTTTGCCAGCATTCTAATGTGACTAGCAGTTACTCTCTAATCAAATTATGCAAAACTAAGGCTAAATAGACTAGAGGAACAAATTTGACCTTAAAAAACAGTAAAGGAATTACATGATTACCAAAGCACAGTAAACTTGATTAAAAATTGTGTGTGTTAAGCAGAATTCCTACAATGATGTACTGCCAAGTACTGTACTCTTTATAATTCACCTCAGGATTCAACAGCACAAACACTCATTATTTAAACAGGGGGTTCCTTTACACAGCAATTGTCCAATTTGGGTAGGAAAAAGTGAGCATGTCTGAATGCTGGCTTTTTTACACATGCTGCAGAAGGTTCTACAAACATCCCAGGCAGAATAGGTCTAGCTACAACATTATGCACAGGCAAATAAGGCCTGCAGATGCCACATGTCTGAATGCAGCTACACAGACACAGCATGTCCAGCACTTCCATCATGCATAGGTCACAGTGCATATCCCCAGCAGTGGACACATCCAGATTTCTGGATACTTACAGCCTGGCTGGAGTTACAGTTTTGATCCTGCTGCCAGACCTTTGAAAAATCAAGAACAAACATACACAGCCTTTGCATTTTAATCAGATGATTTCCAGGCAGCAAGTGCAGAAAAGCCCAGGAAAACTCAGGAAGACAGACTTACATATGCTACCAAGTCTCTGAACCCCATACTCACTACTTGTGCACACATAACCAGACACATTACCCAAAATTCCCTTGCATTTCATTTTGGGTTTTTTAAAGTGACTGTCATTTTCTGTAGCCAAAGAGAAGGAAAATCCAATAATGCTAGATTCAAATGAGTAACGCAGAGTGTCAAAACATCAGAATGACTGACAGAAATGAAACATCTTCCTTATTCTCGTTATATTAAAAAAAAAAGGCATAACTTGATTAGCTTCAATTTCTAGATACTGCAGAACTTGACTTTAATTTGTTTACATTTTGGTAAATTTTCTTCCTGCCAAATTCACTCCAACTACCAACACACCCACAGATCTGTCCCTTGCGGCAAGTCTGAGCTGAAAACCCCTGCACGCTCCAACATGCCAGATTTACAGGAATGCTGACTGCCTGTTCTCTCTTCATTCTGAATACTCTACTCTAAACTTCATTGAAAGAAAACCAGAAATCTGGAATAGTAGCATCATGTTTGTGATCCAGGCCACTCCGTGTTCCCATTTGTTGGGGGTTGAGTGTTTTTCTATTACTGTGTCAAGTTAAAGAATTTTTCCCATTATCATGCCAATGGAGCTGGC
>JAODHX010000319.1:99132-111541 GCA_027576295.1 Cossypha polioptera | reverse complement strand
GTGGAATTAAAGTCTCTATTTCAAGGGAAAACTTCTGCCTTTACTGGCAGACACCTGTCCTTCAAACCAGGACACCATGCAATTCCAATAGCAGTCTTGAGCCAAATTCAGAAGTGAAAAATGATTGTATATGTGTATGCCCATGAAGGCCCTTGAAGAAGCATCCAAACTGGCTGCTTAATACTGACAACCATGCTTTATTTGACAGGTGGGATACTTGTGTGAGAAAAGATTCAGAGAAATAGATAATGTCTAGCTATTACTATTTCCTGCTACATTAAATTAAACTTGCATCAGTAGCCAACATTTACTGGATCCCATTTTTTGTGTGATGCATGGACCATTCTGACTCAGTTTTCCAGGAGACATCCACTTGTATAATGGACTGAATTTTTTGCCAAACAGTGAGGCCAACTGTCACACGCAAAAATATAGCTTACACTGTGACTTTTAATAAGCAGCTGCTAATTGTGGATATGTGTGGAAGGGATAAATGCCTGAAACCATTTTTAAATTCTTAAGCAGATGTCTGCTATATACTACCTGTAATCATACACTGGTTGTAAATTTTGGTAACATTAAGACTGAGGAAAAACGGCATGATCTGAATCTTACAATTAACGAGACAGAATCACCAGTTAGGAGGCTGAATGTAGGCCATGCTTCTGCACATCACCTATTGTGAAAATTGGGGCCTTAAAATTAGAGAAAGAGCTGGTGCCAGAAGCAATGTTTCCTGCAAAAGGAAGTGTCTCAGAAAGATACGTAATTTTGGCTAAAATTAACCCCAGCAACTATTTCTGTACATGCTGCTGTTTACTCCATCTCATCCATGACCACGCCTACATCAGCTTAATGACTAGCCAAGACCTGACACTTAGAAGATGATCCATGCTCCCACTACTTTATCCTTTTGTCCCTTCCATACTCCATAATTAATCTTTGCTACAGATCTTCTGTGCTGCAGTGCTGTGGCAAGCAAGACAGTGAAACGGGGAGAAGCACCACAAGAGCCCTGGGGATGTTTCTTCCTGCCTAGCTTTATCCTGTAAAATTATTGTGTGAGAAAGGGTAACATCTAGCATGGCAAAAGGTCTGCAGAAAAAGGCAAGCCTATAAGCATGGCAGGCATTAGACTCTGAGGACTGTAAAAACAACAGCTAGAAAGGTCTATGCATTATAAGCAATCACAGAGCAAAATAACCAGAAGCTGCAAAACTCCTGCAAATGCAGAGAATTACTGGTGACAAGGGAACATGCCTTTCTCCCCTCAGTACCTGCCATGACTGCCTGGCTGCTCCCAAGTGTTTGCAAAATGAGCTGAAGCTCTCTGACTGCTGCAGCTGCTTCTTCCCCACAGCACATATCAGGCTCCATTACAAGCTCCATGAGACCGACTCCTATATGGGAAAGAGACAGGAGATTTTCAGCAATGGCTTTTGATCTTGGCATATGGGAGTGCAACTGGCTAACATATGAAAGAACTTGGGCTTCTTAAAAAATAGGAATAAAAATACATAAACCCCCATGTATTATTAACTGTCACAATGGATCTAGCTGCAGATAAAAAGCTATAAAAACTTTTCCAGCTATTTTTTTAAAGTAACAGACAAACTGCAGACAACCCTCCACCCTTTGATGACATGCAGATCAGAAGGACCCATTTCTCCTCTGCCTTTCTCTAGAAGAACTCTCATTTAAAGCCAATTGGGTTCCAGATGCAAATTTATTTATCTTAAACTAATTTTGGAGCAGGTAGAACTGCAAACAAATTTAGTCTAGTTTTCAGCTTCAGGACTTAGTTTTCAAGGAATCTGAGGAGCCACAGCCCTCAGCTTCAATGGACACCAGAGTACTTCACCCCAGTTAGGCTAGGCCAGCCAGGTTGCTGCCCATGCGCTGCTGCCAATGTTGTCCACTCCTTTGGATCACTTCATTTACAATTTCCAAGTTAAAAGAAAAAATCTACACTTCTTCAAAGCTAATAATTAAAAGAAATGTCTGAATTATACACCAACAGATTCCAACAGCTGCTCTCTCTATACACAAACTTGATTCACTAGATCTGTTATATTTTACTTTTTTTAGTAACGCATACAGTGCAGAGCTTAAATAGCTGAATGCGTCTATGTGACTGACACAGTTTTGAGCAAATTGGAGCCAAGGGATTTGTAACTTGCTACTGACAATTGCCATCCACCAACAGCAAATGAGAAAGGTTTACTGGCCATTAAAAAAATGAAGTATTCATCTGTTTCAAGTGTAACAGTCATTTTCATGAATTATTTTTTCAAGGAGAGAGCCATAAAGCTGATTTTTTGCCTGTTTCCTGTCATCTATTTACCTTTAAAGACCAATCCTAACCCAAAAGGAGGAGAAAAATATGAAAATAATCCAAGCCTACCAGCCCTATTCAAGTCCACAAGGGTTTGGCTCCTTGTGTCATCATGGAGACTTTTTCCACTGTCTTGCTCCAACTGAATTTGTTTAATTCTTACAGTTTTGGTCACCATCTGGCTCATCTTGTTGTCTATGCAGAGACTGTATGACAGACTTCCATTCACTGCAATAGGAACTCTTTGCTGAGTGATTTGATAGCCAGCCTGTCAACAAAATTAGCTTTATACGCAACTGAAATATTCACTTTTCAGAAAGCAGATCAAGTGCAAATATAACTGACTAAGAACAAAACTGAAAATGCAACATCTTTCATAGTGACCTATATAAGAGGAGAGAATACATGCACATGTAAATTCAAAAGTTACTTTGCTTAGATGGAAAGGAAGCAAGAAGATGAGCCTAGAATTCAATGTAACGGCAAGAAGCTGTAAGTCTGGAAAAAATAAAAAATTTTATAAATATAAATATTTTATAAATATAAAAATAAATATAAATTTTAAAAATTGAGGACTCCTCAATACAGACAAATACACAACACCATACTAATGCTGAAATAAGCAATAATCAACTGCACAATCTCTTGCCAAGGATGACAGACATCTCCGATACTGCCCTGGAGCAGGAAATGGACTGGAGGAGGTTCTTCCACACCTGTGGTCCCATGATCATGTTACATCTTGTTTGAAGCCAGTTACTGTACATCCATCCCCAAACTGGGACTATCACTCATCCTCCCAACAGGCTGCATATCCCCCTCTGTCTTTTCCAAATTGTTCTCATTGTAGGAGAGGAGAAGGAAGGGTGGAGGAGTGGAAATCAAGAAAATGAGAAAGCTCTATTTCATTAATGTAGCAATTTAAATGATAAGACATTGAAACCCCACATAATGCTAATAAATGCCATCTCATGCCTGGGATTCCACTCAAAGGGGAAAACTGCTGGCTGAAACAGTGGCTGCCAGTGACAAGGTATTAGAATAACTGCAATGATATAAAAATAGAGAAGTGAATCAATGACAGCTGAGGTGGGGTCCCCTTTGCTTCCTCTTTCCTCACCTGCCTATGGCACTAGTGGTTAAAATTCTTTAAAAGTCTGCCAGACAGAAATTATTTGGGAGGAGTATTTGCATATTCTGCAGGGACGACAAGCTTACTCTAAAATGTAGACATGGTGAATTCCAGGGCACTGAAATGGAGAACAGTGGTCTGTCACTGTCAACACCCCAATTTATACATGCAGTGAAGTGCATGACCTCCTAGACATAGTCACTGTAAGAAAAATAAAATAACTGACTCTCTGCAGCCTATGCTAATCACAGGCTCTTCTCATCTCCTAAAAGTTCTCATTAACATGATTTTTTTAAAGCCTGAAATATTGAGTGAGAATAAATAATATGAATCCCATTTCCCATCCAAAGCCTTGTTTTCAGGAGTAACAATAATCCCATTGTTAAATTACCCTAAGAACAGGATTTATCTGTTCTATTCAGCTCATTAGCCTAAACTCTGCATCCTATCACAGGGTTCCTGACTAGACTGTTCACTATGAAATGCAGGTCAGGCAGTTTATTGTCAGTGCTTAAACTGTAGAAGTCGAATTACATGTTTCAAGCTAATAAAATGTGTCAGCATCTCTCAGGCCAAATCTCCATGCTTATGGAGGATCCTGTAATTTATGTCTGCAGAGTTCTACAGTTTCTTCCACCTCAACTGTTCTCTTGGATGTGGATTCTCTCCCAGAACAACATTCACCCATTTCGCAAGAATATGAGAGGGATTTCAGTTTATTCAAGTAAACACTAAAGGTAAATTGCCAACAATTTGTCTGCGATGTTTTTGATGTTTCTTCATGATGTGTAAAGGAATTTCGATAGTTATTTTCCTCTATTTCACCTTTTCCCCCTTCAGGTCTTGAAATGGGCTTTAAGACAGTTTTACATGTTTAAAAAAAAGTATTGGCAATTGAAACTGCTACGTTTGCTTTTCACATTCCCAGCAGGTCATTGCACAGCTCCCAATAAAAAGGCCTCTTAATAGCTAACAAGTATTTGTAAAGTTATACCCAGAAACCAAATCAAAATGATAGTGACTCCACAGAAAACCCACAAGTTCCCAACCTAGAGGAAAAAACAGAAATCTCTTCTGAGATACAGGTCTCCAGTGGACAACTATAATATAATTCTCTTCGTAAGGTAGGAAGCAATTGTATTTGAAAATGGTTTGTGTAACTTCAAAACATTTTCAATGCCTGAACAAGAGTGGGAAAGAAAGTAATTTGGTTAATAATACAGCACCTCTACTCAGATGAATCTCCTCAGATTCATCTGGGATCTGAGAGGTATCCCACTCTGCTTCTCTGGATGTCTGACACTCCTCACCTAGAGAAGATAAGGTAACATGCCTGATCTTTCCCAATAAACAAACCTACATATTTTTATTTTAGTGTCATCAAATCTTCATCCCAAAAACACAGAAACTAAAAATAGCTTGCTCCCTTTGACAGATTAGTGTCAAACTGAACATTCAGTACAAATAAACCCACACAAAAATAACTTAGAAAGGTTTAACATCATTAGAGAGTAAAGAAGGCTCAAACACTGCTGCGTCTTGTTTTAAGGACAGAAGTCAGGTTCTTAAATTATTTCAATATTTCTACACCCATATGAAATGCAGCAAAACACAATGACTTCCAGTGGTACCTTCTACACAATATGAAATCTACCAACAAACGACACTGCAAAGACTCAATTTCTCAGTTGTTTTGTTTTTTTATTTACTGGAACCATTACTGGGAAAGTTTTGAAGGGAAATTAAATATTTTTAAGTCCCAAAGCACATACAAAAAAGATATTACTGTGTTTATTCCACTGGAGCCTGTGTTATTATGCATTCACTTTAAATGAAGGACTTTTATTAGATTGCTTTTACCCTAACAGACAACTAGTATAAAACACCAGGAATGGACAACTTAAGGGACAAGGCTGCTCCAGCTCCAATTCAATTACATTAGGCTACTGGAATTGCGCAGCTAAGCAAGGAGTCAGGAATCAGCGCAACCACATTCAATCAGTGAGCACTGGGGTACAGCTGCCTATTCCATCAGGGCACAGTGCAGCATCCTGTTGGGGGGAGCAGAGCACTGACTGAAAACAGAAAAAGCATCTCTGCACTCCTCCTCTACTGCCATCCGTATTCCAGACTTGTCCTTGCAGCCCAGGAGGGACCAGCCACACCGCATACTTACAGGCAGATCTGCATAGAAGTAGTGTTTTCTGTCAAACAAGGACTTCTTGTTTATGCGGCAGTTGAGAGCCAGGCCTGTCATCACTGCTGCTTCTACACATCGCCTATTGAGAACCTAAAGAAACACGACACATGGTTTTGCTCAGATACTCAGTATGTTACAAATGTGTCTCCCACACACTGCCTTATAAGGAGCATATATTCAATTTCACTTGCCTTCAGTCACCATTAGATCTCTTTCTTTGTGTGGGTAGTTCTTATTCATCATTAAAGTTGTGGTAGCTATAGATCTGCAAAGCTTTAAGATGAAAAAACAAGCTATTCAGTTGTTTTGTCATACCACATATGGAGATGTGCTCTCATCTGGCTTGCCAGTTTTGCAAACATTCAGTGCTTTTGAATCTTTGAGGGTACAGGAGACAAATCACAGCACAAGATAACTGGCTTGTAACAAGCAGTCAGCTCATATTGGGAATTTGAAACATAGGGGATTTGCATTAGGGACTGCAAAGCCATACAGTAGAACACTTCAGAACACCTGTAACCACAGAACCAGAGTGAATTTCTGAGTATCTACACTTGCCATAGATTTTAATGCTTTGCTTAACCACGATGAAATGATGCACACTTACATCTTCGCTAAAACAGAACCCAAAACACAGCAATTTATCCCATGGCTAAAAGTATATACGTTTCCAGCATCCAAGAAACCCATGTGATTAAGGTTTCTGCAGAATGCCATGTGATCTAAAGATCCAGCAAGCTCATCACAAAGAGAGGAGTTAAATGTAGCTTTTCACCATAGACTCATTCTCAACACTACACCATTCCGTCTCCTCGGCAGGGTCAGGATCGCGAAGAGAAAGAAAATTTAACTCCAAAAACTACTGACAAATGATGGTTTTTTTCAGCTGTGTTCTCATTAATTTAACAGTTCATTTAACTAACATCAAACGGATGAAACTGAAAAGGAAAAAAACACTGAATTTGTCTTAGTACAATTCTGACGTGCTTACACCCATAGCATTTTGAAACAGGAACAGAATTTATCATATTGTCCTGCACTGTACAACTGCCAAGAAGTCTATTTTCAGCAGGACTATTAAAGGAGCACATTATGTAAAAGAACGTACATTACTTCATCTGCATTGACCAGAACATAAAAGGCTTAAATAATGCTTTCTTCCATGTTTCTGACAGTATTTACTTTTTATATTCTCCAGCCTGATTTCTGAAAACATATTAAGCAGCTGTACATTTGCCATCATCCCACATCTTCAACCAGAAAACAAACTCTTTATTTTACTCATTTAGCTTTAAAAAATCAAAATAGTAAGAAAGGATATGGACAATTCTTCATGTAAAAAAAACTTTTAAATTGCTTATACAGAAAAGAAATTAAATAATTAAGACATTTAACAAGGGAACTTTCAGATCTTTAGCGTAGCTATATATGGCTAACTAGAACACATCATCTGTTCAGGCATATTTTACTTATCAAAAATTTAAGAGATACATAAATTCTAGACAAGAAAAAGGAAGAAAAATCTCTTTGAAATACCAATCCACAGCAAAATGCACACAATTCATCCTGACTCTAATCTAAAGAAAACTGGTAACTACAAAATATTATTTTAGGAGCATAATTGCAGTTCACTATATAGTAGATGCTCGTGTTTTCAACAATTAAATGCTTCCAGACAGTACAGACACATTTTTTTTACTGTTCAAGGAATTCTGTAACAGTTGTAGTCAAACAGTTCAATGCTTAAAATATCTTCATATTTCTAAATACATAGGCAAATTTCCTCTTACTAAAGCCTTATGGCACAATCTTGCTCAGCTTTACAAATTAGTGAGGACCTTTGCCAGTCAGTGCTTTAAAAACTGGCCACCAGAAACCCATTAAACCTCCATAAAGACTGGTAGACTCAAAACACTGCTTCAAAGCAGTGAACCAGCTACAATTCCTGACAGTGCAGGGGTTTATGACTTACTGCAATCAACAAACACGACAAAACCCAACTCCCAAGTCACAATCCGTAAAAACTTCATAGCACTTCATTGCTATTGAATTTTTCTTCAAACAGGATAGTGTGTATCTTACTCACTGTCCTAAGGTTGAGGTGAAAGAAACAATCCTCACATATATACTACTTAAACCCAAGAGAGTATTTTGCTGTACTGCTGACGAAACATTTTGGTGGCTACAGGGAAAAACTGGCATAAAAACATGAAGTATTGGTTATTTTTTATGTAGTATTACTAAGCATTTAGCTAACTTTTATGTGTATGTGTCCCCAGTGTACTGGATCATAGTAGCCAAATCACTGTATGTACCATTACTCATTCAACTTCCCATGCTATTCCTTTACTGATCTCAGTGGTGAGAGAAGGCCTTGGAAAGCAGATCTTTCCTGCTATGGCACACTGAGATGGCTACTGTGCCAATCTGCTTCCTCTGCTCTGTGTGGCTTTAAAAAAAACAACTCAAGCCCAATCAGATGACCCTCTTCTTCAAAAATCAAAACTTATGTAATACTGCCTCATGTCTGAGGTGACTTTCCATACACACTGCCATCACCAAGGCTGTAAGCACTAAGCAGAATTGTTTAAGCAAATTACTACCTTATCTTCAAACAAGTCTTGCTTTTCAAATAATCTACAGTGATAAACATCAATTCAGTAAGTGAAACTTCCCATACAAATGACCTAGAGTAAGTCCCTCAGCTTGTTTTGCAGTAAGCTGTCATTAAGTAGACAGCCTTGACTAGCACCAAACATTTAAATTACTGGCTTGAACTGACAAGCTGCCTGCCTGCTGTTAGCAAAGTGAAAGCAAGCTGTGTAGTTCTTGCAGTAGCTATGGACAAAACACAATGGTCTGTAATGACTTCTTCAATATTTCTGCTCATCTAAATCAGAAACCTCCCTCCTAGTACTTGAAGAAAATCCTAGAGAGCTATACAAAATGATATGTAAATTGTTTGTATTTGAAACTCATGAAAAACCTTAAAAATGGCATCACAACACCAGCACCATTTCCCTTGCAGCTACGGTCTCCTGCTACAGCACCATGGTAACTGAGCACTGAAGAAATGGAAGAACAGTCTAACCAAGATCTCTCTTTTTCTGCTACTTGTCTATTCTTTACATCTATACCACAAGTGGAAAGACTCCTTTTAAAAATTTATCTTTATTTGCACGTTCAGTTTAGTCAAGACCTTAAATACAATCTTCAATAGCTATTCAAAACTATACACAATACCTTAAACAGCACAAATTCCCACCAAGAAACAATTTTCTACCAGCTTTTTCTTTAACAACAGGTTTAGTCCTTATATTAATATATTAAAGAAAGTTAGCACCCTTTTACATAAAGATATATGTTCCCATATTTAGTAAATTACCATGTTTAGATTTTAAAGAGGGCAGATATACAGCTTCTTGTTTTGCTAATGAGTTTTATATAGCATAATTGGGGGAGGGGAAAGAAGAAATACCTAAATAACTCTAAAATGAAAAAGTTCATTTTAGCTACCTTTTACACAAAACAAAACAAACCTCTGCAATAATTTTTGCACTCAGGAAGCCTATCTTACAGAAGAAAATATTCCTTGTACTAAAACCAGTAAAACTAAAACAATTTCCCAGAAATTTGTGAAGTTTTTGATTCTAGGTCACACATTTTAATAAAGTAGATTTAATATTCACTGGCTTTCTTAAGACCTTCAGTCCTACTTACAATCACTAAAAAATCAGCATTAATCAGATTAACTACAGGACTATTTATCTAAGAAACATTCAATTTTTGCTCCTTTTCATTCAAAATATCTGAAAGAAGGAAGTAGTACGATGTACTCAGCCAGCTCTCTGCACACCAGACACTAATCTTTAGAAACCTCAACAGATATATCTAATCACGTTTTCAAGTACTCCTACTTCATCTCCCTCTGATTTGCTTCTACTAATGGATATACTCAGTCTTACTATTCCAGCTATGTTAAAAGTATCAAATTGCTGCAGTATACAGTTCCTTGAAGTGCAATCATAAGTTAAACATCAAAATAGAATACCCTTATACGTACTTAGTCCTGATGTAATTGTGGCTGTTTAGTCTGACACCGTACATGAGTACTTACTGCTTCTGCCTTGGCATCCTCCCACACACAGAGAAAGGACCAACTGGAGCAATGCATGTACAGAATGTATATACAATAGATCAAGAGCTGGCCATTTCCCAAATTTATTTCAATTTGATACGATCAGACTCCATCCCCCAATGCATGCAGTAAAAATTTAAAAAACAAGACAACTTAAGTGCTGTCATTTGTTAGGTGTTCAAAGAACCCTTGATCCAAAACCCGAGGTCTCAAATTTCAGGGAAAATTTTTAAAGCTTCAGTTCAGTGTCCTCTGCACTTAGTCCACCATCTACTTCACAGTTTGCTGCCCCAGTATAAGCATTATCTTCTTATCTCTAAGGAAAGGGGCAAGACAGAAGGGGAAGAAGCGCCAGAGATTTTAAGTTGAGATCTTAGCTTTAATGAAAGAGATTCCAGCTTAAGAGAACGAAGTGGCAACTCAGAAGCTGAAACAGCAAAGGTTATGAAGGGTCATTAAACATACTTAATGCACTTGTAACTCTACCTTTCCATAGTCTGGTACCAAAGTGATACATTGCTACACAAAATATATTATTGCTAACCTTGTCTAGTGGCAAAGTTGCCTTGAGGTGATGCAGCACACAGTGATTCCAATCATACGTAAAAAACAGGCAGTTCTGCCATCAAGAAGTACCCATCTCCCAAACACACTACTTTAGGTGTACTCAACAGAATAAGAGGGCACACTTTCTCAGAGTTGAAGAGCTACGCTGAAAGCTGGTATCACAAGGAAGCATCTTCCAGGGTCAGTGACAACCAGAAAAATGCAGCAGCAGCAGGGAGAAATGCTGACCCCTGGGAGGAAGAAAAATGGAAGGTAACACCAGACACAAAGATATTTCAATAATGACAGACTTTAAGGTTTCTCAGCCCAATATGAGTTGCTAGAAGAAACACAGAAGGAAAAATCCATTCAGACCACTGTGTGGGCAAAGTGCTCGATGGTCTCAATAGAATAAATTTGTTTTCTGGGAAGCAGCCAATCCAGGTCATATTCTGATTCCATCAGTAGCATCTAAAAACAAATAAAATTCTACCCTGCAGAACCAGTTCCAAGCAGGAGAACCAACAGAAAAGACAGTACAATGGAATCGAGATACAGTACTTCATGAAATTCACGAACAAATGCTGTGCTTATGTGGTGCTCCCATAAAGAAGTCCAGGACCTCTCCAAAATCCATGCTCTCCAAAATCCATGGCATTATTCTTCTGAGTCTGCCACATGGCATTTTTTGACCTGTCGTAAGGACTTTCCCTCTCCAATGCCAGCTGGAATTTAAATCACTGCTAATGCTATTTGATCCAGGGCACGTTTAATGCAGGAAGATCCAGTGGTAACATTTCACTGCTGCTGGAGGTAGAGGACTGATCAATAGCTAAAAGTTAAGTTACAGACTACGATCAAATCCAAAGGCAACAAAATGTTTAAGGAGAACCATCTCATACCTTTCTTCCAATACTGAATACCAGAAAAAAAAAAAAGGCTTTTCAATGTGAACATCACCTGCCTTCTTAAACGTAACATAGAGTATTTGATTTCTTACATGAAGACACTCAGAACATTTAGGAAAAAATAGTTTATGAACCAACTCCTAACCTGTTTCTCCTTGCTCATAGGCTTGGTGAGAGCCAGCTCTGTGGTCTTCTGAGTTGTAACAAATTCTGACCTTTGATACCCATTTACTGTCATCTTCTATTATTTCTAAGTCTTGGCTTTCTGTCCTTGGCTCCTTGCAATTTTTGTGTGTCTGAGAGCTCACACTAAACACACACTAAACTCTCAGCCCTTTGCTCCGACTCCCTCATTTCTTTTTTCTCTAACAGCTGTCTCCCAAAAGATACTTATTTGTTCTCAGCCATCTTTCCCTGCAGACTGACCCAGATCTCTTAAGAGAGTATAATATACAAATTACGAGTAAACCAGAAGTGGTCTTTTACACATACATAGAAGATTGTACCAATTCAGGAAAACAACAGGCAACATAATGCAACAAGTCTTGCAATGAGCGACTGAGAAGTTATTTCAGAGAAATTTTAAGAGAGCAAATGGAAATTATTTGCTTTTAAGAAAGCTGTTCTGCAATAGCAGAACCAGCAGACTAATTTCCTTTAAATAACATCCCTAGTTTGTTTCACCTAAGCAAATGTCTCTCTCTCAAACATCAATAATCGATGCCCCTGTGTGAGGAGAAGAACCAGCCTACCTGGCGGCAATCGGCGTGCCCCTGGAACTGATCGTGTTGGTGAAAGGACTGCATACGGGCTCACAACCACCTGTCCTGCTGCATCGTGACAGGTGAGCCAGGGGAACTGAACTATAGGACAGAGTGTGTCTGAGGAGAGAGAGGATAATAAAACCATGCTTTCTCTTCTGGCCAAGCATGGCTCCCCCATGCTAAAGCACGACCTTAAGTCATTTTTACAATGGGTGCCATGCAGGTTTCCTGATAGCACCCCTTCTATTTTTACCCTCCACTAATGGGACAAGGTTGGTGTTAAGCTCTATGATCTGGCTACTAGGAGACACGAGCAGGCAATGTGTATGCTCCTGGCCTGGAGGGTGATTTCTGAAACACTGAAAAAGCAAGGCAGTCTCAGGCTG
>JAODHX010000319.1:82997-94416 GCA_027576295.1 Cossypha polioptera | reverse complement strand
CATGCATTGGGGAGAGTTGGTGCCTTTTCTGCCTTTTGGCCATTGCTTTTCTATTTTGCTTTGCTCACCGCCATCATCAACACTCAAGAAGAAGATAGGAGCTGCCGCAGCAACATTGGCCCCACTGGGACCTCCGGGAGCAGCTTCTGCTTCTATCTGGGACTTTATACCAAAACTTAGCATGGACTTTGATGTCTATGACTGTACCTTTTGAGCCTGATGTGCTTCTGCAATAAGTAACCTTTTAGCAACTATTAGCTGCTTCGCTCATTTAAGAAGATAACCTGACGAAGTTGGTGCCTAAAGCACCGGAGATCTTAACCTCACACATGTAGCCACTGTATATAAGTAACCCTCTTGTAGAATCACGTGTCCATGTTAGGTTAGAATCTCCTGCATGCACCTCAGGCCTGAATAAATGATGCTGTCTTTAACACAATTTTAGCGCTGGAGAGTTTGATTCCTGTATTTTGGACATTTGGTAACAGTAATTTGGCAACCCAGATGGGACTTCAGCCATGAGCCCTGGAGGGTCTGCGGTCGATAGATCTGCAGCTGGCTCTGAGGGATTCTTGGGGAGAGCTTTGACTTCTGATCATCTCCTGAGGCTCAGGGAGAACAGAATCCCTGAGTGATCAAAGGAATAATTTCAATTATTTTGGGGTTTTTTGGCAAGGGATATATTTGAGCTACTGGAAAGGCGGATTCAAGGCCCAAGAACAGGGGAGAGTAAGGGGTTCACAGGCAACCTGGGTTACACAGACCCTGAATAAGTTTACCAAAAATGAGGGGACAAGGGGGGGGGGGTTCAAGTTTTCCCTCCCTCTTGGGAATTTGTCCCCTTCTGTGTATAAGAGGTTCTAGTCCCCTGGAAAAAGGGAATAGGTGTTTGAGTTCCCTGGTAATATTAGAGGTTTTCTCCGGGAGGTATCATCAGACCAAGTTTCACTGTCTTGTGGTGGTGTTGCTATGTTGATTTGGGTAGAGGAGGAGAAAACAAAACCCAGGCTCGGTTTTCAAGCAGATCTCAGCTCCAGCCTTGCTGGAGAGTGGTGAAATCTGTTCAATTGCTTTGTAGCCCTTGCATTTTTCTTGAACTTGGAGTGTGTTTGTGTATGATAGTGGTGTGTGGTGATTTGAGTTTGCTGGCATATAAAAGCAGGGATGCCTATGGTATAAAAAAATCTTTGCTAAAAGAGTGTTCAAGAGTAAGTGAGTTTGCTGAGGCTTTCGAGTATTATTGCGTATTTGGTTGGACTTTTGTGTTGCTGGGGGAGATTGCATTTGTGGTCTTGGAGCGCCCTCTTGTGTCGGTATTAGTGATTGCAGGTCAGGCAAGCCCCTATCTGTAATTGTAATTATTGAATATGGGAGCAGGTCCTCCTAAAAAAAGAGAGTGGGGGACAATATCCCAAATTCTCCATTGAAATGTATATTGAACCACTAGAAAAAGATAGCAAGAAAACCACTAAGTAAACCTGCACCGATCCAATATTGTAATGACTCATGGCCCTTATATGAGCTTGAAGAACAAGCTACATCGCCAAAGAATGGTACCTTAAAGCCTAACACCATTCTACAGTTGACATTGTTTTGTAGAAAGGAGGAAAAATGGGATGAGGTGCCTTATGTAGATTTGTTCTTTAAGTTGAGAAAGCACCCAGAATGGCAAAAGGAACATTTACATGTCCAGTCAGAGTCCTTCGTGTTATCATCAGAAAAGGAAAGTGCAAAGGATAGGAGATTGAAGTGATGTTGTTCCTCTTGTAGTATCAGGCATGGCTATCTATAATGCAGTAGTCAATGAGAGGATGATGTAGAAATAATGATGGCACCAGATGTGGAAGATAGAGAGATAGAGGATTTGTCTGTGTCTGAGACCTGGGGAGTGCAAGGAGGGGACAGGCAGTTGGAAAAGAGCCAGGAATTACTTTCAAGCCAAGTGGCAGGGTGGACCTGGGGTAGACAGGAAGCGAGAAGGCAGGAAGGGGATAAACAAGAAGTACGTGGACCAGAAGGTGGTAAGTCAGAAAGTGGTAAACAGGAAGTGAGTAGACTGGAAGGTGGTAAGTTGGAGAGGGGTAAACGGGAAGTGAGTGAGAAGGAAAGGCATGAGAAGGAGGTGATAGCTCTGCTCTAAGAGGGAGTGGGAATTCATTGCCCAATAGTAGTGAAGGTACCTTTCTCTCCAATGGATCTTGAGGCATGGGCAAAATGGGCAGGCCTCTATAGGGTAGACCCAGAGAAAGTAGAAAAATTATTTGAAAACATTCTCAAAACCCAAAACCCTGATTGGGCAGACATTCAGGTCCTAGTAGATAATTCATTAGATTCCACAGAAAATGAGATGTTGCTCTGGGTTGCTAGAAAGGAGGTGGAAAGGATAATTATGGAAGGCAGGTTGCCAGGAAAGGTGACAGAATTTTCCATTCCAGGACCCCCACTGGGACCACAACATGGGAATGGGAAGAGCTGCCTTGATACGATATCAGAATTGGATATTAATTGGCTTTAAACATGCAATGCCAAAGGCAATCAATTGGTCTAAACTTTATGAGGTGAGCCGAGAACCACTGGAGACACCAGGTGAATTTGCAGAATGCCTAAGGGTAGCTGCCAGGAAACAAATTAATATCAACCCCAAAAAGCCAGAAGAAGCTGTACAGAGGACTTCTATAGTTATAGGGAACTCAGCCCCGGATATTAGAAAAAAGTTACAGAAACCGGAGGGAGACAACTTGCAAGACTTAAGGAAACTTTTCAAAGTAGTCTGGACAACTTTTAATGATAGGGAAGAAGAGGAAATTAATAGAATTAAGGACATAGAAAAAGAGGAGAGAGAAAGACAACAAGAAAAGGAAAGAGAAAATAAAGACAATGAGAAAAGGAAAGAGAGGAGAAAAAAAGAAAACAGGAGCTGGAAAGGGAGGAGAGACATAGAGATTCAGTGTTGATAGCAGACCTGCAGAGGACACTGTTCAACTGCAGAGCAGGGAAAGGCCCTGCTCCAGAAGGGTTATGGCCAAATCAATGCGCATATTGTAAAAGTTTTGGGAACTGGAGAAGGGACTGTCCCCAGAGGCTGAGGGGTGTGAGAACTACACCTACACCAAGACAGATGGGAACTGGGGGTGGAAACCCCAGCTGAACCCCTGGTTACCATGCAGTTGGGGAAAGAAAAAAGTGACTTTTTAATAGACACTGGGGCTACTTATTCAGTATTAAATACAAACCAGGGAAATTTAAACCAAGAAACTGTTAACTATGTTGGTGCAACAGGGAAATCAGAAAAACAAACATTCTTTAACCCTATTAATTTAAAATTTGGCAAGCAATGGATAAACACACCAATTCTTATATATGGCGGAGTGTCCAATAAGTAAATTGGAAGCTAAGATTATATTTAAAAATGGGAACATACAATTATTGGTACCTGAGACTAAAGCCATTGAGGCAAGAACTTTGATGTTGGAGGGAATACTGGAAGCAGACAACTCTGAAGGAATACCAGAAGCAGTAGAAAATGCAGTAACTCCCTTGGTTTGGGCTACTGGAACTCCAGGACATTCCCGACAAGCACAGTCTATAAGTATTATCCTAAAACCTAGATCAAAACTGGTAAGGCAGAAACAACATTCTTTAAAATTAGGAGCTAGAAGGGGAGTCGAGAGTCTAATAGAGAATTTCAGAGAGTTTGGATTATTGATTGAATGTGAATCAGAATATAACACTATCATTTTGCCAGTTACAAAGCCTGGGACAGACAAATGTAGACTAGTACAAGATTTATGAGCAATCAATCAACTACTTAAGATAAACATCCTGTTGTAGCCAATCCTTATACCCTGTTAACAGCCCTTACAGAATATCAATTGTCCTGGGGTGAGTATGATCCTTTATCCCCTATTGTCTGCTCCATGCCCAGACATGAGCCAGACATGAGTCCTGTACCTTCAAGTTAGGTCAGGGAGGAAGGGGGGAAGTGGTGGAATTCTTTTGGCAGCTGCATTCAAAATAACTGACTCTGTTTTTTCCCGGCTCCTAGCTCTCTTGGCTTTGTTCTCTGGAGAGACTGAGGGTTTTTCTGGTTTTTTAGCTAGTTTTTTTTAGTTAGTTGAGGCAATAAGTTTTTTCCTGGGACTGTGGCTTCTTCTTCTGGAACTGTTCAGCTTTGCTCTGGTCTGGAAAACCAGGCTACCACCGGAAGAGCCCATGCTGCAAGCCAGAGGGGCCTGGGATGCCGCACCCCACCTCCAGAGAGAGTCGAGCCACACTTAGAGAAAGGACTCTGAATCTACCAGTTTTCCTCCACAACAAGAAGGTTTATTATCTAACATTATTTATTATTTTTTCACTTTGCTCCAGAGATTCTTTTTCAAACCTGGGTGGGGGAGAGGTTGCTGAAACATGCCATCTATTAGAGGACATGTTCATTTCTGGACATTTCCTCCCAATTTGTCTCAAACCAAGACACAATTGTTTACAGTGATAGACCTGAAGGATGTCTTCTTATGCATAAGCAAAGTCGGAGCATTTTTGCTTTTGAATGGGAAAATCCCCAAACTGACCAGAAGACTCAGCTTACCTGGACTGGATTACCATAAGGATTTAAAAACAGTCCAACAATTTTTGGGAATAAACTGGCAAAGGAATTAGATCTGGAAGAAAGAGAATCCTGAAGGATTAGTCCTACAATATGTTGATGAAATCTTACTAGCAACGAAAACTAAGGAAAAGTGCATGGAAATGACTATCAGTCTTCTAAATTTCCCAGGCCAAGGAGGCTACGAAGTATCTCAGGAAAAAGGCTCAAATCATGAAGCAGCAGGCTACCTATCTATGATTTGAAATAATTCCAGGATGGCAGAAATTAGGAACAGACAGAAAAGAGGCCATCTGCCAGGTACCCCAATCAGTGACTGCCTAAGATTTGAGAGCATTCTTAGGCATGGGGGGGGAGGGGTGTGTGTGTGCAGATTGTGGGTCTTGAACTATGGACTTTTAGTTAAACTGATAAAGGGGGTCTGATAAGAGCAGGACTGGCCTCTGATAAAAGTAAGGATTAACTGCCTGAAGTATCTCAAACCAGCCGAAACTGGTTTTGTGGTCTGGAGAAATGCCAAGGATCCAAGGAGCATGTGTGAAGAACAGAGGTGAAAAGTTGAGCATGAAGAAGAGGAGCTTACTTCATCTGAAGTCCCCCGGCCCACAACCACCAGAAGCCACTGCTCAGACACACCCAGGAGGAGCCAAAGGTGGGGACTATGGAAATTATTTCCCAGAACTCATTATAATAAAACCTACCTTTCTGGGGAAAGGCCATGAGTATGTATAGGTTGTGTCACAATTACCTTCAATATGTAATATCTTTATGTTTAAAGGCAAGGTAAATCACTGTGGTGGGTGCGCACACTTGTGGTGGAGAGATCCCCCGTGCGCCCAGAGCTGAATAAAACATACTTTACAACCTTGCTGGCTGTGGAGTCTTTACCCCACGAGTCAAAACCATTGTAAGAACTTTTAAAGGAAGCCCTGGAAGGACCTTTGATTTCAACTCCTGAGAGTGAATAAGGGTTCCGTAACTTGAAGATGGCCCTGATGTCTGAACCCACCTTAGGGCTTCCAGACTTAACGAAACCCTTTGAGCTTTTTGTGCACGAATGACAGTACCTCACACTTGGAGCTCTTGCTTAGAAAGTAGGAGAAGTCAAGAGGCCTGTAGTGTACTTTTTAAAAAACTAGACAGCATTAGCCAGGGATGCCCAGGATGCCAGTGGGCTGTAGCAGCAAATGTTCTCCTGTCCTGGTTTAAAGGACAACAGGTGTCTGCCAATGAAAGCAGGAACCTCCCTTGGAATGGAAAATATTACCCCCTTCCCTCCAAATTATTATAACTCCAAAATTATGGGGCTTTCAGGCAAAGATATGGGAAAAGGAGTAACAGTTCTTCAATAATATATATATATATGTATGTATGTATGTATAACAGGGTGAACAAACAACCACAACGGCAGCAACAGTGTACAAAAACAGAAACCTAACAACAGCCTTTTCTTGGCTGTCAAGCACTTTTCACTTTGGTGTAGTTACCGTCACAGTCGGCAAGGGCACTGTTGGCTCCCAGCCAGGCAAGGCAGGTGCAATTATTTACCTGTGGCTGCAGGGGGTGCTGTGGTACAAGCTCAGCCGCCTGTCTCCATGTGGGTAATGGCGGGTGTGCCAGTGAGAGAGAAAGAAAAGGGGCTTCCTTTACAAACCCACAAAGGCAGCCCGTCTCAGTGCCCCTCTGGATGATGAAATGGGCTATAGCCGCAACCTTGGAGCGGTGGCTGGAACAGCAGAGGCGGGCACACTCCAGGTGGTAAACAAAATGTAACAGAATACTCTGTAGTCTTAGCAGGGTCTGCGGAGGTCAGGTGGACACGGGGTTTTGGATTAGAGTGCAACAAAAAAAGTCCAAGGCAACAGTAGAAAACAGCGGGCTTGGGCAGCTGCCGCACAGAGCCGGGGAGACGCATCCCTCTGGGAAAGGGGTCGGGGTCCAGGGTTTTTTCCCCTTATGCCCCCGAGTAGATGGTGAGGGTTTTTTCTAGTAAGATCAGGTGTTAATGAGATGCCAGTTTACCGGCTGCTCTTAGGAGCAGAGGCTCACCCATGGTAAAGAAGAAGCAGTGCTAGGCTGGACTCTGTGGTGCCAGCAAGTTCTTCCCACAGTAGCTGCAACTCGACCATTCCCCTCCAATCTCAAGAGCAAGAGGTGATGAGTCCAACCCCTCATCCCCTAGCCAAAATCTCATGGTATCTGCTCCCTTCCCAAGAGAATGTCCCTGTCCTGGTTTGAAAAACAGATGTCTGCTAAGGAAGGCAGGAGCCTCCCTTGAAATGGCAGATGTAAACCCCCTCTCTCCAAATTATTATAATTTTGAAGTTAAGGAGTTCTCAGGCAAAGATACGGGAATAGGAATAACAGTTCTTTACTAGTATGTCTAAATAGAAAAAACAAACACACAAACAAACAAACAACAACTTAATAGGAAAATTTTAAAAAAAGGCAGTAGTACAAAAAAACCAAACACTGACTGTGGACACCACTGAAAGCCCAGGCAAAATTTGCTAGGCCTTTTCAGGCTCGGAGCTCTTTTTCTCTTTCTCACGCTGGGAAACCTTTCCCATGCTGAGACAGTTTCTCAGCTCCAGCCTGAGCCTTTCCCAGGATGATAACATTCGGGAAAAACAGAAAGGAATTAATAATAAAGATTAGCACCTGGTGTTGACTGAGAAACAGTTCTCACACTATGTGACAGGATTTGTTTTCTTCTATTGTCCAATGGACTGCTGTCCTGTTCGAGACTTGCGAACCACACTATAAGTATGGTTCGCTCTTTCAATGAAATGTTTCTTTAGTCTCATGGCTGGAGAAGTCTTTGTTGTTCATATACGCAACTCCTAGCGTGTACGGTGACATCTGGTGGTATCCACCGAGATTGCACTCCACTTGAACAGCGCGACCAGGACCAGTCTCTGAACTTCGGAGCGGCAGCGGAGCGAGAGCCCAGCGGCGCAGAGCCCCTGCAGCGCACGGCAGCGCCAAGCGGCCCAGAGTCCTGCACCGCGGAGCCGAGCAACGGCGAGCCCGGACAGCAAGAGCTGCGAGTGACGTTTTGACTGTCTTTCTCCCCGTCGAGAGAGGTACTCTGTGTTTCCCCCCTCCCAGCTTAGCGGCTAGGTGGGAAATTCTGTAATAATGGGGAACCATCCATCTAAACAAGAGGAAACCATACTCTCAATCTGGAGGGATGTCCTCGAAGGCTTGGACACCCCGATTCCAGACAAGGACTTGGTTGCCTTGTTGGCTTGGGCCAAGGAGAGTGGGTTTTCTGAGGATCAAGGAGTGGCCTTTTCATTGAAAGCTTGGGGAGAGTTGAGGGACCTATTGCATGGAGCCCTGCGGGGAGGGGATGTCTCACTTTCCCCTCTGTTAAGCACCTGGGCGATCATTAATCAAAGCTTAATGGAGGAGGAGGAGGGTGAGACAGGCTCTGAATCGAGCAAGGCAGGTTCAGAACAGAGCAAGGAAGACACTGTCTGCTGTTCCAGGAACTTCCCGAAGCCAGAGTTGCCTCGCCCAAAGCTTCCTTGCTCAAAGCCTCCCCGGACGAAATATTCGTCACCTAATGACTATGTTCCACCCATTTATCTTTCTCCAAAAGACTTTGTAAAATCAGTGTACCCCTCGCCAGTAGACTTGGACGGACAAAGCACCAGCAGCGCGGGGCGGCCCCCTCCATTTGCCCCACAAGACACCGCAATGTCCATTCCCCGGGGGGTGGGTTCGGGACGGACACAGAGACAGTCACTCGCTGACATCACCATGCCCACCGCTCCCCCATTGCCAGCGGGGACAGTGCAAACGCCAGCTATTCCGCTTGACGTGCTGGTGCAAATGCTAGCTGCCATGACAGAGCAAACCGCGGCTCTGCATGCGGCAGTGATGCCCTACGCGAACATCTACGTGGAACCACCGCAAGGCGCTGGCGACCCAGTCGTGGGGGCAGGACAGTAGGCGCCGCTGGCTGCGGGGGCGAGGCCAGTGCCGCCTACGGCGCAGCCTCCGGCGTCAGGTCCTACGAACCTGGAAGTTCCGGGATTCCCCTCCGGTCGTTCCGGGACGCCATTGGGACCCCCCTCGTTTCCAGGGCCGTGTCCTGCCGCTCTGACAACGGATGGCTCTGCGGTTCCTGCGTCTGCGACCAAGCTTTCTTCAGCTATGCCCGTGGCTGCTGTGACATCTCCCGCCAGGCAGGGGTCGCTGCCTTCACCACTCCGGTCCCGTGCCGCGGACGCCGATGAACTGCACTCCCCCCACCAAAGGCGTGGTCTCATTTCGATCAGCAGTGATCCCACATCTTTCCCACTGAGCAGGCTGCGAACGCTCCCCCCGGGCTCAGTGACCATGAGACCAAGAAATCCCCACAGTGTTTGGGAGACAGTCAGGATGAGAGCACTGCATAAGGGGGACTGGGATCTCTTAGAGAAGGTGGGAATGCCGAAGGGAGGTGTTCTCCGGACGGAGGGGGCTGTCCAGGTTGACCCCGCTAAGCTCTGCCCAGTCCCTGGGGACGACCTGTCGCAGGGCTGTGATGAGGATGCCCAGGGGATGGGGGGGGCTCAAGTTTTTTCTGTCTTTAAGGGTGTTCCACAGATAGGACAACAGGACAGGCATGGCCCAATTGCTTGGCGTGTTGTTCAAGATTTGCAAGATAAGGTAGCAGGATTTGGCCTTGGTTCCACACAAGTTATGCAAATTCTTAGAGTGCTGAATACAGACCTGTTAGCACCCTATGATATCAGACATAGCCCAGGTGCTATTTCAGCCGGTGCAGTTCAGCGTGTTTGAAGATACTTGGATGCAGATGGCTGACAGGGCCGCTGCAGACAATATGGGACGGCCCCGGGAGGACCCCAGGTATGCTATGGGCTGGGAAGTTTTGCTGGGTCAGTTTCGTTTTGCTAGCCCTGATCTTCAGGCCACCTGGGACCCTCTGGTTCTTGAGCAATGCCAAAAAATAGGCTTTGCAGCAATTTTAAAAACAATAGAGGCTGCAGCTCCTAAGCCAAGGTATGTGAAAATTACTCAGGGCCCCCAAGAGCCATTCTTACAATTTGTTGAGAAGGTAGCGGTGGCCCTGGAGAAGCAGGTTGAGGATGATGTTTTAAGGCAGTTGTTATGTAAGCAGCTGGCCAGAGACAATGCTAATGCTGATTGTGCAAAAATTATACAGGCCTTGCCGGGAGACTCCTCATTGACTGACATGGTACAGGTATGTGCTACGGTAGGGACTGTGGGCCATGAGATCTCTGCTTTAGCAGCTGCCATGTGGCATCATCAGAAGATGTCAGGGGGTGGATATCAGAAACAGGGAAAGACTAAAGGCAAGAAGCCACAACAGCAAAAGGCTGACATGCCTACCTTTTTGTGTGCAAAGTGCAAAAAGCCAGTTCACTATGCAAGCCAATGCAAATCAAAGTAACCTTTTGCTGGCCAGGGAAACAGACAGATGAGCGCCCTGCGGTGCAGCATGCAGATAGAAGCAGTGCCCCAGAATCCAGAACTGGCGCAGGTTTCCTCAGCCGGAATGCAGCCAGCACCAGTGGCTCAGCCAGGGTGGATGTACAAACTGCAGCTGCAGTCATCTTAGACTCTGTCGGTGTGCACAAGGTACCTCTGGATGCCACTGGCCCCTTGGGCCAGGGCCTGAATGCACTGCTCATAGGGTGATCTAGTGCCACTCTCCAGGGAATCTTTGTTCACCCAGGTGTCATTGATGCTGACTTCACAGGTCAAATTTATGCTATGGTTTCTACACCTTGCCCCCTGTCACTATCCCGGGAGGAACTCGAATAGCACAACTTGTGCCTTTTTATTCATCTGTTCTCAGGGCTGATCAGCGAGATCGCAAAGATGGTGGGTTTGGATCTACGGGACCGCCACAAGTCTTTTGGACAATGAATATCTCCGATCAGCGCCCACAGATGATGTGCACTTTGTCGGTCTCAGGCGCCAACCCATCTCAAATTCAATTCAGAGGTTTGGTTGATACTGGGGCTGATGTAACGGTGATTTCTCTTTCTGCCTGGCCTCCCACATGGCCCATGGCCCCTCTTGGCCAAGCCATCAAAGATTTGGGGGGTACAGCACAGATCTTTGTGAGTCAGAGGCCTGTGTTGATCAAAAATATGGAAGGGCAGATGGCTACAGTCCTACCCTACATAACTGCAGCCTCTATCAACCTCTGGGGATGGGATGTGTTGGCAGCCTGGGGTGTGCGCATTGAGACAAATTTCTAATCGGGGTCACTGAGGTGAAGGGAGGGAAATATCCTATGATGCCTTTACGGTGGTTGACTAATACCACTGTTTGGCAAAACCAGTGGCCCCTACCAAAAGAGAAATTGATAGCCCTTCATGAATTGGTGCGAGAACAATTGCAGCAGGGACACATAGAACCCTCTAATAGTCCCTGGAATTCCCCAGTTTTTGTTATTAAGAAAAAATCATGTAAATGGAGGTTGTTACAGGACCTCAGAAAAATTAATGCAGTCATGGAAAGTATGGGGGCATTGCAGCCTGGCATGCCTTCACTTACCATGCTCCCTGCTGGATGGGACATTTTGGTCATTGATTTGAAGGACTGCTTTTTCACAATCCCCTTGTGTCCTGATGACAGACCAAAATTTGTTTTTACGGTGCCTGCAGTGAACAATTCTGAGCCAGGGCAGAGATATCAATGGAAGGTTTTGCCACAGGGTTGTCGTAATAGCCCAACTATTTGTCAATGGTATGTGGCTCGGGCCTTGTCTGGAGTCCGTGAGCAGTTCCCTGACGCGTACTGTTATCATTACATGGATGACATCTTAGT
>JAODHX010000319.1:67088-79897 GCA_027576295.1 Cossypha polioptera | reverse complement strand
TTGATATCACAGCAAAAATTGTTGCACTAGTCATGTTTCGTGGCATCAGGGGAAATATCCCACAGCAGGAACCTCTCGCTTATTTGGAAATTAAGGAACTATGCTGCACGCTACAGAACATGGGCTGGGATCTCCCTACTTTGCTAAATCTATTACGGTCTATGTTGTCAACTCATCTTATGACCCCTCGTGATTTAAATGGACTGGAGAATTACTATTTACCAGAGAATTATTACTGGAGAATTTACCATTAACCCAAACTCAGTATGTCATTTTTCATGCTCAGTGGAAAAAGGGGTTAGAAGCTTTGCTTGTGAAATCTGTGGGGCTTGCAAACCAGAGTGGACCGCAGCAAGCCCCAGCCCAGCTGCCACAAGCAGCCTTCGCTGGACTGCTGCCGATCTACAACCCACAACACCAGGGAGCGCTGGACTGGACCTGGCAACCTCCAACACAGTAACATTACTTGATTCATCTGTTCATTTGCTTCCCACAGGAGTTTTCGGACCACCGGGGCAACATATGCGTAACACCCCAAATACGCTGGGTACAGCCTAGATTAGAATAACGCCCCAAATGCCAATGTACCCTGACATTAGAAGGACAAGAGATGACACTTGTCAGTATCGTAGACACAGGGGGCTGAGTTACCGTTATCTCTCAAGCTAAATGGCCCCCACAATGGGCCCTCGATGAAGTGTCCCAAGCACTGGGGGAAGCAGCCTTAGCTGTCAAAGAAGCCACTTGATACCGATCAATGGCCCTAAGGGATGCCTCGCCTCAGTCAAACCGTTAGTTCGTATTTCCAGTTGCTTGCCTTTTGCTCTATAGTTTTAACAAGTTTTTTTTATGAAACTTTTGGTACAGCTATTTAGTAATTCAAGTGTAATTATTCTTCCTTGTCACATTTGAGTATATGGAAGGATCACAAATACAGTAAACAGTAGCTTACCCTTTGGAGTAAACTAAACCCTTAACTTTGTAAATGTTTGTATGCAAGGATCATACATACCCACTAACCTAACCAAGTACTTATGCAAAACTTACTGGTTTAGCCTTCAATATTTATATCTCATTACTTTTATTAGGCCAAACTCAAATCTATCATTACAAGCATTCTTAAAAAAGCTGCAGCAGTTGAATTTCTACAGTAAATTCATGTTGCTACTATCTCAATACAGTTGTTTGCTTGCATGCTTAATTGCTGTATGACAAATTTTCAGTAACTTTTTGCAATGATAGAGTCAAAACAAATTAAGATTCTGTTAAGGTTAAGTACGGCTAATTTCAGCTAAGATTAAGTATTAGACTAAGCAAAGTTAAATTTAAGTGTTATTCAATTTAAGTACTATTATTTTCTGTTAAGTTCTATTAAGACCAATTCAGTAATGTTAACTCTAAGTTCTCTCAGGTGTACTTTTATTATATCTAAGGAACGTTAAGTTTCAGTGAAATTAGTTTTAAGTTCTGTTAAAATGTTTGTTTAAGTTGTAAAATACAATTCTTTGATGTAGAGATGAGTAATGTGAAGTTTGCATGGAGCTAACTTCTGTTAAAACCTGTTCCTTTAAACTATGAGATACAGTTATTTTATTGTAGAGATAAGACAGAACCAATTAGTTAACCTATTTACGGCTTTCTTTTTCACTTTTTTGCTTTAATGTCATATATGCATACATGTCTAAGAAAAGGTTATCTGAATTTCTTAAGACAATTACTACTGATATGTTAATAATCCTGATTATGCTGTTAATCTCATGATGCGAATTCACTGACTTTTTATGACAGGCATTATCCAAATGATATTATTACTTTACTTATTTGCCATTTGTCTGTGGTATCATTGACTGTTTAATTGAAGATAAATGACAAGGCTGGCTACGTTACAAGCTTTCATATATGCTTGTGCAGCTATCTAAAAGACATGTATCATTTTAAGAAACCTTCCTAACTACTATTACTGAGAGGTTTTTAGAATATATTAGGCAGACTCTTCCAGTTAAGGCTTGGACCCTGACCAAATCCTAACCTTACCTGGTTGGGAGGTATGCCAACAACCTAGGTGTTTTCTGCATCAAAACTATACTTAAGTCATTTGGATTTGCTGAATTTGGACCTATAATAGCTGGAACCCTTTTTGGATTGAACCTGGAAAATCTTACACAGGAATGATTCTCCAAGCTCTCACTCTAAAATGAGTCTCGCCAGTTACTGCAGACTCTGGGTGATGGTACAGTACTTAGGAAATTGACAATGCACTGTTTTAAATCAACATTCTATCTTTCATGTATTACTAATCGCATGTATTATCTAATTTATTTTTGCTTGGTGTGCACTTACTGTTTTGCCACTTTTTTGCTTTTTATGTTGCCTTCATGTTCAATAATGAGAGACACATGTTGTTAAAAAACAAAAGAAGGGGGAATACGGCCCCTCAAGAACATTTAAATAATGCAATATTTATACTAAAACTTTTGAAATTAAATTAAATTGAATTTAATCCCTGGCAGAGTGATACTGCTTTGAAGATTTACATGTGCAGAGGCAATTTCTAAAAGTTTCTATGTAAAGATCTTTAACTGAGTGTACAATGATAAAGCCTAGCTGATTTACTAACCCAGGGAAAAAGTATGCATGTGTTTTATCACCACCATGTCCATAGTCACCCCCATGCCTGAACAAACATCAATCGCCTCCAAAAGAATGAGGCCCAGAGAAAAGAAAAATTACTTAATTGCCATCCAGCCCTTACACTGACCTCTGAAGATTCCTGATGTCACCCTCTGGGGATGCCTGTGAGAAGAACCTCATCAGCAAGCACCTATTTGACCTCCAACAGACTTATGGACTCAGTGAGTGGGTTAGAAATTTAGCTAAAATAGGGTTATATGTACTAGGCGTTATTTATTGTTATATTTATTCCTTGTATTTTACAGTGTGTGAAAAAATTAACAAACAAGTCTCTTAAGAACGTATTTTTGGTTGAAAGGAATGTGGGAGATGTGGTAGCTGAGACAGAGAGTACTGTAGATTTAATTAGTATATGCAGTTTGATAATCAAGATGCCTTGGCAAGAGCCAACAGAGTTTGAAGATTACAAGAAGACTGGATCAAGACTGGTGATAGGAAAGAAGATTTAACTAAAGTAGAAATGTAAAGTTTGTCTGTGTGATGTTTAACTCAACGAATGTAGTAAAAAATTACTAGCTTTCCTAAAAATGGTATATAAGCATATGTAGCTCACAGTAAAATTTGGATTCTGATCATGAATCAGTAGTCCCTGTCTCTCTCTCAATCGTCAATATGTGGGGAGACTAAATCAATAATTTCTTCTTCATATGCTTGCTAATATATTCATAACAACCCT
The DNA here is from genome assembly GCA_027576295.1 of Cossypha polioptera. Classification (NCBI taxonomy): domain Eukaryota; kingdom Metazoa; phylum Chordata; class Aves; order Passeriformes; family Muscicapidae; genus Cossypha; species Cossypha polioptera. The sequence goes on along the minus strand of JAODHX010000319.1, from coordinate 76,530 downwards.
CTACAAACCTTAAATTTTTGGAGGAAAATTTGGCTGAACTTAGCAGCAAAATTGCAAAACAAGCATTTCTGTATAGAAAACAATAGTCCTTGTGGAAAAATCTGCATATGTAACTAATAAACATCACTTGAAGAAGTTTACATAATCCTCTCAAAATCAAATACAGTCATATTTAAGGTGGCAAGGTGACTGATAATCAGAGCACAAGGAAATTAATTTTACCCCAGGAACCAACTACAGCCTAATTGAGCCAAGATAGGTTTCAAACAAAATACAAAAACCTGACAGTTATGCAACATTACTCACCAGACAACTAACCATGAAGATAACAAAGATCCAGTCTAAAATTATCATTACTGTAATTTCTGTCAGACGCTTCCCTAAACATCTTTTTTAAAAACCCCTCAAAGAAACAATTGCTAAAAAGAAGAATGAAGTAGCGAGAAGTTTGTTGGCAAAGTTAAAATGCTAAGAAATTCGTAGAACCATGAAACTTTTTCTTAAGAGAGCACTGCTTAAATACACAAATATACAATGTACCACCTTGGATTTTCTCAAATGGAGTCACCTGGAACCTGACTGTCTACATACTGCGAGAAAACAAAATCAAATAAACAACTTAAGGATGCCAGAACACCTATAGTGACTGATAACAGAGGTAATTGAAATTTCCAACAATAAATCCCCTCTCAGGTCCAACTCAAAGAAATTCCCAGCCCATTGAGGAAAGCTACTGCAAAAAGATAATGTGTATTTCATCAGCAATTTCCAAATTACTTCAGAAAGGGAGGACACTTATATGTCATGCAGTGGTTGTGCTGTCCAAAATTGTCAAAGATGGCACAATAACTGCAGTAATAGGACTGTGTGAAAGAAAGGAATCAAGATATTGCCAACTCCTGCTCCCCCACTAAGAAGTAGAAAACTACCTGTGTAAAACAAAAGGTAAAGTGATTAAAAAGAAACGACACAAAAGAAGGTAAGAGAAAATACACAGGCAACATCACTGATGCATTGAAGCATCTACTGAAATAAGTGATAACAAGACATTGCATCAACTTAATGCCATTCCAACTGGCAAGTTTGCATCAGCCACAGGGACCTGTTAAGGATGAACAGTAAACCCAACAAGAACAAACAGAGGTCAACACTGACTGAGGTGCTAAGGAAACAGCCCAACCTGAAATGTTAGCCTTGACAAAAAGATTAAAACACCCAGAGTGAGGGTCAGAAATACCCACAAATATATGACACCTAGCAAAAAGTGAGAGAAAATATTACAAGAGCCTCCTTCAAAGCTTGAGAGAAGCAATAAATGTCACAAAATACTTCAACACACAAGAGCAGAGAGGTCTCCAGAAAAAATGGCCTAAGTATGATATAATGTTGAGCAGTAATGGACAAAATACACCATTTCTCAGATCTCAGAGAAGGAATGGAATGGAGTGAATCATCCTATGGAACACAAAGAAATAGAATGAGAAACAACATGCACCATAACCCAGTCCTGAAAGTCACCTGAAGCCAACATCTAATAATCTTTCAAAGGCCTCCTCTGATCAGTACAACAGCTTTGAAATGATGTAGGCAGGCTTCAATTCACCATGAACTTGGACATTTAAGGGTCTACGAACCACAAAGGCATGCATCCCCAGGGAGTAATGGTTTAAAAGCCTAATTCACTCCTCTAGCCTTTTTCTAAATTATTTGGTATTTTCTTTATAGAAGCTTTCTGGACTGCAAGCAAAGCAAGCTCGGACTGTGTGAGCAAAAAAAGACTCCCAAGCACTGCCCACATAACAAATGCTGCAAACCCAAAAGTTATCAGGAAAGAAAGGACTGCAACAGAAAGGTACCACAAAATTTAATTTAAAAAAAATAGTCCCCTCTTTTCTCCTAAGTACAATTACTACAGTTTTAGTAAATGTAAAAAGTAAAAAAGTAATGAGGAGTTTAATGAACCTAGACACAGGTAAATGGCTTAAAAACAAGAATGAATTTACTTTTTTAATCAAGCATTGCCACTAATTTATTTTTATAGGAGAGCTCATGGATACAAAAACCTAGACATTGTATGGTTTCAAAGAAAAGAAGAAAATGAAGGTAACTGAAGCTAAAAATCATCCATACAATGATCATAAGACTGTTCAGTTCCCCATGAAAAGCGCACACAATTAAAACTAGTTACCAAAAGTCAAGTTACGAAGGCGGCTTTTTTTCAAAACAAAGTATTACAAGAAGGGAGTAAATTCACAGGCATGTGAGCAGAAATGTCAAAACAAAACTGAAATCACAAGTTGGTAAAGCAGCTGTTGCAATCACCATATTTAACTGGTACAGGATATTTAAAAAAAAATATCTACTTTCAAGCTGTAAAGTATAAATTCTGGTCTCAAATGCTGTTTCTATTCCAGTATGAATAGGTGACAGACAGATCCACCAAAATCTCATACAAACCTCTCAGAGTCCTTGAAAGAAAATGCATCAGATAAGTCCTGTATATTCTGATGAATTGTAGATGTTAGTTAAGTCTAGTAATCCATCACCCAAAATATCTGGAAAAACACTGGGTACCTGTCACTGCCAAGAACAAATGGAAACACTATCTACAATCCTAAACTGGGTAATAGCCCAGTCACATGTCTGGGCAGTCCCCTCACCAGCCCAGCACTGCAAGGCAACAGCCTGATTCAGGTCCTCTCAGCAACAGAGCTGCACAGAGTTACGCTGGTGTCTGCCAGCTTTGGACAAACCTGAGCTTGGAACTGAAGGTGCCAGAGGTGCAATGCCAAAAGGAACAAGAGCTGATAGCTGCTCTAGCACAGCTCTCTTCCATGAAAATGAGTGATCTGGTTGCCTCGAGTGTTTCTGAAAAGTCTGCTGTAAAAGATAAAACAGATGCTGTTCACACTAAGAGGAGAATGAAATTCAAATGGATGAGAAGATATAAAAAATTCAAAATATTTAAGACTGCAGGGCTAATATTCACTCAAATCTTACAAATTTAAACTTTGATTATGTAAATTCTAGATTATTTCTTTATATACTTGCCTACAAAGGATTTCCTACAATAGGATCATGGGTTTACTTCATTCATGCAGGAGACAAATGTAAAAGGTGCAACAAAGACTAAGCCTGACAAAAAGGTTTCAGCCTTTAGCTGCTAGATCTACTATCTTGTTTCTGTGGCTGAGGTATAACTAACTCTTAGTAAGCCACCTCCACCATGAAAATAGACAATCTTGAATCATTTTTCCGTGAGCCCAGTTTTAGCTTTAAAAACCTTTCTAAAGCCTCTCAGTATTTTCAGAGGCTAAATCAGATTGGGAGGGCAACCACCTTTACGGATCCTCTCATTATTTTTGTCAAGTCTGCAGGTCTAATGCACTAATTGCTAGCATGTATAGAACAGGCTTTCTGAAGACATACGGCCAAGATCATTGCAAAGTCCATTCACAAGGTAAAAACCGCAGGCTTTTACAAATTTCATTACATGAACTGAAATCTATGTAATCAGATGTAATCCCAAACCGTCAGTGGACACGGAATTGGCTGGATGGTGGCACTAAAAAGAACTGTGGCCAACACTTCAATGTCCAAGTGGAGACCAGTGGTGTTCTGGGGTCACTACTGGGACTGGAGCTATTTAGTATCTTTGTCAGTGACAGGGACAGTGGGATCAGGAGCATTCTCAGCAAGTCTGTTGATGACCACACTGTGTGGTGTGGTCAACATGCTGGAGGGACGGATGCCATCCAGAGAGATCTCGGCAGGCTTGAGAAGTGGGCATGTGCAAACCTCATGAAGTTCAACAAGATCAAGTACAAAGTCCTGCACCTGGATCAAGGCAATCCCAAACACCAACACAGGCTAGGAAGAGAACTGACAGCAGCCCCAAGGAGAAGGACTTGGGGGTGCTGGTTGAGGAAATGCTCAGCATGAGCCAACAAAGCATACTTGTAGTCCAGAAAGTAAAACCATGTTCTGGGCCACACCCAAAGCAATGTGGACAGCAGGTCAAGGCAGAGGATTCTGCCATTCTACTGCACTCTTGTGAGTTCCCTCCTGGAGTACTGCATCCTGCTCTGGCACCTCCAACATAAGAGGGAGATGGACCTACTGGAGAGGGTCTGAGGAGGGCTGTGAAAATGACCAGAGGGCTGGAACACTTCTCCTATGAAGACAGGCTGAGAGAGTTGGGGTTGTTCAGCATTGAAAAAACTGTGGAGAGACCTTATAGCACTTTCCAGTACCTAAAGAGTGCCTGTAAGAGAGCCAGAGGTACATTTTACAAGGGCTTGCTACAAAGAAATAATTTATTGTGAGGGTGCTGACACACAGGCTACCTAGAGAAGCTGTGGCTACCTTATCCCTGTAAGTGTTCAAGGCCACCTGGATGGAGCTCTGAGCAGACTGCCCTAGTGGAAGGAGTCCCTGACCATGGCAGGAGGGCTGGAAACAGGGGAGCTGTAAGGTTCCCGGCACTCACACCATCCCATGATTCTATAATAATTTTTTTCCATCTCATGCCAAATAGGAGGGCACCTGCACAGCTCCTCTTGCCTGTAGCTGAGTCTGAGACGTACTTTATCAGAACAATACAGTGAAATGGCAATGCCACTTCCACTGTTGATGACACTCTGTGTTGGGTTGATGCGGCCAGAAATGTGCATTCTATCACCATCTGTTGAAGCCTTGTGGGATAGTGATTTCCTCATCTCCGTGGCACATACTATCTGCTAATGGGCCATCTTTAAGACAAGGTGAGGCAACCATCTTTATCTTTTCCACAACCCATCCTCCCTCCAGGAAGATATCATCTGCTGCTGGGCCATTAAGTCCCAACGTATGACTGATAAAATTACATTATCCCATTGGGAGATGCTCCAGTCAGGGGGAGGAGCCAAGCCTTTCCTACCTAGATAAAAAACTGAGATTTTGAACAGCAAGTTATTCGTCTTTCCACTAGATTCCAGAGGAATACCGGACCTTTCCACATCAGCCTTCACCTTCAGAGGAAAACTGCACCTTTCTACAGGACCACTGCTTCAGCTGAACCACATCTACCACTGCAGGAGGACTGTAGCCACCATTTAATTGGACTGCTACCAACACCCTGACTGACAGGGTGTCAGGTTGTATTCTGACTCTTTCAGGGTTGGCATTGTTCTTTGTAATACTGCATTCCTATTTTAACTTTCCTAGTAAAGAACTGTTATTCCTAATTCCCATATCTTTGCCTGAGAGTCCCTTAATTTCAAATTTATAATTATTCGGAGGGAGGGGGTTTACATTCTCCATTTCAAAGAGAAACTTCTGCCTTTATTGGCAGACACCTGTCCTTCATACTAGGACAGAAATATAATACGTTTGGTAACACTTAGACTTTCCTATCCCTTCCTTAGGTTTCCAATAGGTTTTGTAATAGATAAGACTCTGTATGCTCCTCAGAGAAGTCGACCCCAGATCATACTACAGGGCGTAAAGCGATTTCCACCATCATGACTCTTCACTAAAAGTTTTTAAAGAAAGGCATCTCTTTCTCTCCACCAAAACCAGAGATGTTATATCCCTTTCCTTAGCCAATGCAAACACTCAAGAGATCACATGAGGAGAGAGGCATTTACTGAGAGAAGATTTTAGATCAAACAAGGCCAGTGCTTGGAATTGGCCCTAGGACAAAACAACCACTGCAAATCACAAATCACAGGCACAATGTTGTCTCATGGAGTAGAGAAATATCTAAAAAGATTTTAAGATAAATCAAATCCTGAAATGAACAAAGCAAGCAATGTGAGTCTACTTGGAAAAAAAATCACAGATCTTCATGAAGCAGGGGATTAGAAGTTAAAAGTAATTGATTAGGGATTAGAGAATAGTTGCTTAACCTTTGCTGTGTTTGCAAAGACAGAATGAGACAATGTCTGATAAGGAAAGAGACTGCTGGCCAAAACAACACAAAGGAATGCCAGACTTGCAAAGCTGTGGAAGATAAGAGGGGCTCCTCAGGCCGTAGACCGGCCTAAACCAGCCTTGCCATCTGGACTGCGACCAAGGAACCAAGGAGCATTCGCAAGGAGATGGGGTGAAGAGTTGAACCCTGAGGAAGACTATTTACTTCATCCTGTATGACCACCGTATGGCAAGAAAAACGGCCAGGTTATTAAAAACTGTGCTATTGATTTACCAAAATAAGAGTATTGGTCTAATACCGATACTCAACTGTGCCAGACAAAAGACTCTCTAACAATTTAAAGTTAGAAAGTGCATGTTTATTCAGCGCTGGGCAGCAGCGTGAGGTAATCCTCTAATATGCACTGCAAAATCACAGGTGATCACAACATCTATTTATTGGCAAAGGATTCAAACAAATGCATATTCATAATAACAGCCCCTCCCATTTCCCACTTCCTATGGTAATTAGCTTGAATAGCTATTAAGCATGTGTGATTGACTTCTTAAATTAAGTCTGAGGTCATTTTTGTGGGGAGGGGTCTTAAAAGGAGGAAGTAAGGCGAGTCTTCCTCACCCGAAACTCTCAATCTTTTCTATCAATGGCAATACGAATGATTTCTGGGGATAGCCCAATTTTTCAAAGAATGGGTTTCCGGTTGCATTGTCTATGTTTCTTTGGGTCCGCTCACTAGTTTCGTCTTTTCCCATTGTAAGCACAGCTGAGCAAACATAAAATGACAGACAATCAATTACTTAAGTTTCAGATAACTACCTCCTTCTGACTTGTAACTTTTAATTATTTTCAGCAAGGTAACTAAAATCCTAATTTTCTAAGATTAGTGTTTTATTCCCCACTTCTCCTTTGAAATGAGTCAATTCTTTTACTCAATATGGGGATTTCTCTTCATCTATCCAAGACGCATGGCGGCGATCTCTTAAGACCAAGCCATACACCTTTGATAGTGATGCTAAGTCTGCCACTTGTCGTAGTATCCTCCAATTCCAAACAAGCACAGCAATAGACAAAATCAGATTTATACTAACTAAAATAAGCAGGACAGTGATTGGGTGAATTAAGAAATTAAGTAAACCAGTTGCAGTTGGTGACCATCCAAATAGCACGTCGCACCAATGATGAGACAGATGTTCTTCAAATCATTTAGAAACCCCTTTTATGGTTTCCGCGTCATGATGTATCGTGATCAAAGTCCTTTTCCCTGCATCTTGAATATCTTTTGAAATTTTTCTTAATTCTTGATGTTTCAGTAGCTGAGCGACTAGGATTAAATTCATTCTTATAGGCACAGGCAATATTTCTTGCACAGTAACCAGGTTTGCCTTTATGTACTGATGTGATATTACAGGTGCCTGATAGGAAAAGTCACATTCTTTGATTTTAGCAAAATTGCAAACAGATAAATTTAATTGAGTTTCCTCCACGATTTGATGGTCTATCATTATGGTGGGACATGCTGTTCTGAGACAGACACAACCTTGTCTTATATACACAGGTGAAGTTGTCTGGTTGGTTAGATGCATTTCAAAGCCGCAAATGCTTTGGTCCGTGTCCAGGCAAGTATCTTTGTCATCTTCCAATGTTCCCTCACATATATATCCAAATTGTTTCTTCATAGAACAGGGCTCTAGGTTAATGGTCTGCCATTTTCTTCCAACTTCTCGTGCCCACATTTTATGTTCAGAAGGATACAATACAATCTTTTCATGATTTAGTCCTAGAGTAACTATTGGATGTATTAAGCTCATAGATGCATTATGTATAGTTAAAACAAAAGCTGTCACTGTATTTGTCTCAGGGTCATAGGTAAAATTAACTAAAACCCACCAAGACTGAAGCTCTCTCTCCATTTCAGAGGCATTATCCCAAACAATTTTGCGAATTTCAGCAGGGAATATCCCTTCCTCACCTTCCCTGATAAATGCGGCAGCCACTCAATGCATCCACATTTGTGCTTGAGTACATCCAAGACCCAGAGAAATGTTTGCACTAGCTGTGTCTAGGGCTTTAATTATTACTTCATGGTCTCACTCTTCTATATTTTCCCATTTTGGTAATATTTTGGTCGGTTTCCAATGATTGTTACCTAGTGCTAACAAAGAAGATTGAAAAGGCTGCTGTAATTTAACTAAATTGCTTCCCATCAAAGTCAACATTTTCATTAACACCTCCAAATCCATTGTGTTTAGAACTCCCAACTTTGTTCCTAATATCCTAGTGAGGTTTCTCTTTTTCCTAAAACTAGAGGACATATGGTTTTGAAGCCGTTTTGAGAAATGGGGCATATTCTGGCTGAATGGCAGAAGAATTTACTTGCATTCCCATTTCTACTCACTTCAGAGACCATTCTGGATTAGTTAGCAGTTTCTGAATTCCTGTTTTCTTGATTGCATATGGTCCAATTTTAGTAACTGTGGGAATTATAGGTTGTTCCTTTTTCTCTGAAATAATCGGAGTCTGGATTGTTACAGCCCTCTCTGACACTGGTGGGGTTGATTTGGCTTTGATTTTGTGAAACTCGATGCAATATTGAGAAACGTTAAAATCAAGATTAAACCCTTTTGTGGCGCACCCTTCAATTTTAAGTCTAAATTCAGGACACATTTGTTACAGCATCCAGGACTAACTTGAATGAGTTCCATGGGTGGATGGTGAACCTCAAGGAACTCATCTTGTATGATTGCATATTCACATTCCCAAACATTCCTCCCTTCCCACATACTTGCATTCATGACCCTTAACATTTTGTTCAAAGCCCTACGAGAGTAGAGATCGTAAGCTTTCCCTTGGCATTGATAAATTCCGGTTACATTGTACTGGTGTGGTGTTGCTTTGACTCTTATTATAGTCATGGCAATGACCACAAGGGTCACAACCGTTCGCATTATGTCCATGATAGCTATAAGTCCATTACTCGCTGTTCTTGGTGAATTTCAGATCCAGATATCCGTCGCCTGGTGCAATTTTCCAAATTTCTTCAGGAGCCTTCTTCACTCGGGAGTGATGGATCCAAGCCTTCTGTTCTTTGATCTTGACTGCTGTGAAGGTGGTGAGGAGTACCTGGAATGGTCCTTCCCACTGTGGTTCCAAAGTCTTCTCTGCAAGAGACTTAACATATGCATAATCCCCAGGTTGTACAACATGTACTGGCCCATCTAATTTTCTGCTTTGGGCCCCAGCCACATATTTTCCAATTTCTCTTAGTTGTTTATTCAGGGCCACCATGTATTTGTGTAGAGTTTCTTCCTCTACTTGAATGGGTGTTATTCCTTCTTGGACCGCATATGGTCTCCCATACAATATTTCAAAAGGGCTTAATTTCCCTTTTGTTCTTGATTTTGTTCTAATCCGTACTAATGCCAGTGGAAGAGCCTGGGGCCAAGGCAAATTTGCCTCTTGCCCCAGCCTAACAATTTGTTGTTTGATCAAATGGTTCATTTTCTCCACTTGGCCACTGGATTGAGGGTGATA
>JAODHX010000319.1:30386-41867 GCA_027576295.1 Cossypha polioptera | reverse complement strand
ACTTTCTGAGGAGGGAAGGAACTCTCCTGAAAGGCTGACCAAAGAGATGTTTGAGCACTTGCTCCAGAGCAATGCCAACCTCCGGTTATCTCTGGACATCTGCAGTGGACAAATATCAGCCCACACCCCATCTCACAAACTGTTTAATGAGCAATTTCACCTCGTTCCTTGTGAGAAAAGAAGCCGTAGGTCACTCAAAGCTCTCACAGTGTTCACAGAAGCGTCCGGGGCTTTCCACAAGTCGGTCATGACTTGGAGAAATCCTCAGGCTCAGCATATGGAAGCTGATGTTGAGTTTGTGGAGGGGTCGCCCCAGATAGCTGAACTGGCTGCAGTTGTGAGAGCCTTTGAGAAGTTCTTAGAGCCAATTAATTTGGTAACCGACTCAGCCTTGTTAGTGGGGGTAGTGTCCAGAGCGGAGAAGGAAGTTCTCAAAGACATCGATAACGAGCATCTCTTCAGGTTGTTTTCCAAACTAGTTTATTTAGTTTCACATCAAGAGCATCTGTTCTGTGTGATGCATGTAAGGTCACACACCGATTTGCCAGGCGAAATCGCAGAAGGGAATCGTAAGGCAGACTCCCTTGCTGCCCCAGCTGAGAAAGCACGTCTCCTTGACATCTTCCAACAGGCAAAGCTGAGCCACCAGCAATACCACCAGAATGTGCCAGGTCTGATCTGTCAGTTCCAGCTAACAAGGAGTCAGACTCGAGCCATTGTGGCCACCTGTCCTAGCTGCCAGCTCCAGGCCATGCTATCGCTGGGTATGGGGGTTAACCCCTGGGGCCATGGCAGCTGTGAAGTGTGGCAGACAGACATCACACACATTCCCAATTTCGGTTGCCTCAAATATGTTCATGTAAGCATTGACACATATTCAGGTGCAGTTTATGCCTCTGCCCATGCAGGAGAAAAGGCTGTTCATGCCAAACAACACATAGTGCAAGCCTTTTCAGTGTGCTGGGGATCCTTAGGGAAATTAAGATCGATAATGGCCCAGCATATACATGCAAGCAGTTCCTAGAGTTTGTCCAGCAGTGGGGAGTGGAACATAAAACTGGCATCCCCCACTCTCCCACAGGCCAAGGTATGATTGAGTGTGCCCATCAGACACTCAAGCAGGTCCTGGCTAAACAGAGCAGTTCATCTGTGTGGATGTCTCCACAGCAGAAGCTCTGCAAAGCCACGTTTACTATCAATTTTCTGTATTGTTCATTTGAAAATATGAGTCCACCTGTGGTACGTCACTTTAACAGTGGTAATAAGTTTAAATTGTCCCAACATCCACCAGCCTTGATTAGGAACCTAGAAACTTGAGAAACCAAAGGCCTCTATGAGCTTGTTACCTGGGGCCGTAGCTATGCATGTGTAGCCACCCCCTCAGGCCCTCGGTGGAGTCCTCAGAAGTGGGTGAAACGTTTTGTCCCCAAGTATCCAGCTCCAGCAAAAGGGGATGAGAAGCAAGTAGTTCTTGCTTCAAAAAGAAGATGCTGCCAGAAAGAGAAGAGAAAACCTTCCTAAAATGTGGCTACATTGCAGCAGACACGGAAACTTTAACATGCTTTGAAAATGTTTGTTTTTTCCTTTTAGAGAACACCTACCTCCCACTCAGCCCCGTGATGAGCCCCATCCAAGTTGTCATATTGTTAACGCTGAGCAGTGTGGCAGCTGCGTAGATCATCCCTCAGCCACGTCAAAACATCTGGGTGACCCTGGCACGGATGCTCCAACAGGAAAACATATGCCTGACCACTGCAGCAACAAGACACCCTATGTCCACCTGCCTGGTAGGAATCCCATTGCAGGGTGGAGAATTTCCAGCCAGCTTTGACACACATATGCCCAACCAAGTTCCTGAGTCACACAGCAGCCGTCCACACAAAAATCGTTGGCAGCAAGCTGTAATGATTAAGAACCCCATAGAGGAGTGGATGCCAAATTTGCCCAAGGCAGCTCAGGAACCCCAGGAATTAGAGTTACTGGGTTCCTCTCCAGCACCATACTGCATTCACTTTGTCTTCAGCCCAAAGCCTTCTAGCACCAAAGACTTCCACAACATACTGCAATATCGGGAAGAATTCACTGCCAAAAGGTGGTGTGATATTCTGAGCCATGTTGCAGCAGACAACCCGTATCATTCAAGTCCCAAAAGCCTCCCTAAGGGGCTGTTCTTAATTTGTGGAAATTGGGCATTGGCAGGGATCCCTTCTCGGCTATTAGGAGGGCCATGTACCTTTGGGCGGTTGTCCCTGTTAGCACCCAACAAAACCTTAATTGGCGAATGGACTCACAAAAACAAATTGGCCAACAGAATCCAAAAGAGAAGTGCTGACAATTTGGACCCAAACTGTGATTCTTTCTGTGAATTTTTCATTGGTCCAAGTCAAAAAGCATTGCTGTGTCCCTGTTCTTTTCATGGGTTGCAGCAGCCAAAGCTGCGGGTGAATTTGGTCACCTAGAGTGCTGAGTGGCCAAAGAGGCAAACTTAACACCCACTGCCATCAGCTCCCTCCTAGAAGACAAGGCAATTACCAGGCAGGCCACACTCCAAAATCATGTTGCCATAGATTTCCTCTTGCTGCTGCATGGACACGAGTCCCAGGAATTTGAAGGATTTTGCTGCATGAACCTAACCTCAAAAGCTCGCAATATCCACGCAGCCCAAGGAGACAAGAAAAGCTTGATTGGACAAGTAAAGCAAGAATCCAAGGATTGGCTCAGTGGACTGTTCAAGGGCTGGGGACTCATGGGGTGGTGGACTTCCATAATTAAAACAATTTTGGTTTTTTTTGTTGTTCTTTTCCTTACAATAATGGCATTCAGGATCCTATGTTGCTTGATTTTCAAAGCCATTAATGGTCTCATCTCTTCTACCTCAGCATTCAACCACATAGAGTTGACCAACCAAAAGCAGTCTAACTTGCCCACAAGCCACCAGTGGTGGGCAGATCCATATTCTGAATCAGAATGAGCCCGACACCTTTTTTTTAACTTTGTTAAACAAAAAATACGGAGATGTTGTATTTGTTTAATTTGGTTTATATTTTACACTGAAATGGTTTCTCCTGTGATTCCCCCCAGGGTCTGGTATATGGTTTAACCCTTACCCCTCTCCCTTTTCCCTGGCCAGACTTGATTGGCTGTGGTCCAGGGTTGCTCCGCCCCTGACCTGAGGTTTGAAATTCCCCGTGTCCTCCCTGTCTGTGTCTTTTTCCCTTGGACCCCTTCAGGAATAGACCTTAGATTCTCCCGGGATAAGGAGCCTCCTTTGTCTTTTGCTTTGTTCATGCCAAACTCCCTTCATCTCTGACCTAGAGCTAGCCAGAACAAAGGTTGGAGAGTGGGGGGATCTCAGTAAATTTAGTTTTTGGTAGGGGCCACTGGTGCTGCCAAACACGGATATTAGTGAACCACCTTAAAGGCATCATAGGATAATTTCTGCCCTTCACCTCAGTGACCCCGATCAGAAATTTGTCTCAATGTGCACTCCCCAGGCTGCCAAAACATCCCACCCCCAGAGGCTGATCAGGGCCGTGGTAATGTAGGGTTGGACTGTAGCCGTCTGCTCTTCAACATTTTTAATCAACACAGGCCATTGACTCACAAAGGTCTGTGCTGTACCCCCCACACCTTCCATGGCCTGGCCAAGAGAATTGGCCATGTGGGAGGCCAGACAGAAAGACATTACATTCACCCCAGTATCAATCAAACCTCTGAGTTGAATTTGAGGTGGGTTGGCGCCAGGTATTGTCAGAGTGCACATTATCTGTGGGCGCTGATCGGAGATATTCATAGTCCAAAAGACTTGTGGCGGCCCCGTAGATCCAAACCTGTCGTCTTTGTGATCTCATTGATCAGCCCTGAGAACAGATGAATGAAAAGGTACAAGCTGGGCAATACGAGTTCCTGCCAGGATAGTGACAGACGGACATGGCGTAGAGATCATAGCACAAATTTGACCTGCAAAATCAGAATCAGTGACACCTAGGTGAACAAAGATTCCCTGGAGATTGACACTAGACCGTTCTATAAATAGTTTGCTCAGACCCGGGCCTAAAAGGCCAAAGACGTCCAGAGGAACCTTATGCACACCGACAGAGTCTGAGACAACTGCGGCTGGGGTGTGTGCATCCATGCCAGCGGACCCCAGGGTACTGCCTGCATGCTGGCTGAGGAAACCTGCACCAGTACTGGGTTCTAAGGCACTGCTTGTATCTGCGTGCTGTACCCCTTGGTGCTCATCTGTCCGTTTCCCTGGCCAGCAACAGGTTTCTTCGATTTTCATTGGTTTGCATAGTGACCTGGATTTTTGCACTTAGCACATAAAAAGGTAGGCACATCAGCCTTTTGCTGCTGTGGCTTCTGCTTATTCTTGCCTTTATTCTTCCCCTGTTTCTACTGTCCACCCCCTGATATGTTCTGATGGTGCTACATGGCAGCTGCTAAAGTAGAGGTCTCGTGATCTATAGTACCTACATTAGCACATGCTTGGACCATGTCAGTCAACAAGGGGTCTCCTGGCAGAGCCTGTATAATTTTCGTACAATCAATATTAGCATTGTCTCTGGCCAACTGTTTACATAACAGCTGCCTTAGAGCATCATCCTCAACCTGCTTTTCCAAAGCTGCTGCCAATTTCTCAAAAAATTTTAAGAATGGCTCTCTAGAACCCTGAATGATTTTCACATATTTTGGTTTAGTAGCCACAGCCTCTATTGTTTTTAGAATTGTTGCAAACCCTATTTTTTGGCATTGTTCAAGGATCACAGGATCCCAGGTAGCCTGAAGATCAGGGCTAGAAAAGCGATGCTGACCCAGCAAAGCATCACTCCCCACAGCATACCTGGGATCTTCCTGTGGTCACACTGTATTTTCTGTGGCCACCCTCTCAACCATCTGCCTCCAAGTGTCTTCAAACACTCTAAATTGAACAGGCTGAAACAGCACTTGGGCTATATGTCTGACATCATAAGGTACCAGCAGATCCATATTCAACACTCTAATAATTTGCATAACTCGTGTAGAGCCAAGTCCAAACAGTGCAACCTTGTCCTTCAAATCTTGAACAACACGCCAGGCTATGCTGTCATGCCTATCCAGCTGTCCCGTATCAGAAACAGCCTAAAAGACAGGAAAGTCTTGAGCCCCCCCTGGTCCCCTGAGGATCCACATCACAATCCTGTGGCAGGTTTCCCTCAGGGACTGGACCGAGCTCAGCAGCATCCATGTGGATACTCTCCTCCACCCGAAGGACACCCCCTTTCGGCATCCCAATCCATTCCACCAAATCCCAACCTCCCTGCTGCAATGCCGCATTTTAACTGCTTCCCAAAATCTGCGGTGATTGTTAGGTCTCACTGTCACCAAACACGGAGGAAGCATCCACAGATTGCTCCGGGGAGAAGCCATGGGGTCACTGCAGTGCCTGCTTTCCGAAGCAAAACCACGCCTTCGGAGGGGAGGCTGCTGTCCATCAGCATCGGGGATATAGGGTCAAAGCGATGAAGGTGGCCCCTGCCTGACGGGAGATGACACAGCAGCTGCAGGCATCAATGGAAGAGGCTCACTCGCAGACACAGGAGCGGTGGCACTGTCCATGGTCAGTGAGGCAGGATGCAGCCCTGGAAACAGCGAAGGATCGGACGGCGTCCCTGGTGAACTGCGGGGGAAAACCAGCACTTCCAGCTGGGTGAGACATGACGCAGAGGGGTGCATAGAAGGCGGCGCCACAGCAGGCGGCACCGCCCCCCTTCCCCCCTCAGCTGAGGAGGGATCCCGTTGCTCCACCTTAACAGGCGGGCCAGACTCTGACATCAGTGATGAGGAGACGGGCGGCACCATCTCCACTCCTGCAGCTGGCGGTACCTGTTGTCCCGCCCCTGTGGTCAGACCGACAGGCAGCGAGGAACCTGCCCCCCTCAGCTGGGCCACCTGTAGGTGGTGAGGAACTCATCCCCGCGGCTGGGCCACCCGCAACCCACGGCTGCCACGGCACGGCTGCCACAGGCACGGGTCTCATTGCCATGGGCTGCCCTGTGGACGGATGCAAAAGGTGCCAGCGCGGCGTGCAGAGCTGCCGTGGTTTGCTCTGCCATAGTGGCTACTATCTGTGAACAATATCGATAGGAAAAGGCGACCTTTGTGCCTCTACAGGCAGTGGTGGGGCAGCCGGTAGGTGTCTCTGTGTGAACTGTCCCAGTCCCGACGCCTGGGGGATGGGCGCTGCGGGCCCCTGCAGGGTGAGTAGGGAAGGGCAGTCAAGGCCGCTATTGGCAGCAGCAATTGGTTGCTCCAACGCCACTGGTGAAGGATACGCTGGCTGAACAAAGTCTTTTGGAGAAGGATAAACAGGTGACGTGTAATCTTTGGGTGATGGGTATCTCACATGGGGAGGCTCTGGGCGGGGAAGCTCTGGGCGGGGAGTCTCTGGGCTTGGCAGATTCTTGGAAGAGGTTACAGAGTGAGAGACTGCCTCAGATTCCTGTGCATTCCCGGACTGACAGGCAAAGCCCCTCTCACCCTGTTCGGAGGGCTGATCCATCTTACTTCCCTCATCCTCCTCATCGTCTTCCACCATGGTTTTATTAATAACTCCCCAGGTAGTTATTAGAGGAGAAACAGAAACATCCTCCGCCCGCAGGGCATCCCATAAATGGTCTCCCAGATTTTCTCATGCTGTTGGAAAGAAAGCCACTTCTGGATCGTCAGAAAATCCACACTCCTTGGCCCAAGCCAACGAGGCAACTAAATCCTTGTCCGGGACCGGGGTGTCCAAGCCTTCCAAACTGAAAAAATGCAAAACAGTACCTCTCTTCGATGAGGGAGAAGACAATCTGATGTGTCTCGTGGCTTCCCAGACGGCTCTCGGCTCCGCTGGCTCTGCTGTCTGGGCTCCCCGCATGCCAACGAGACCGCGTGGCTCCCCAGTCTGTGTGGCTCCCGAGTCCATGCGGCCTTGCGCTGCTCGGCTTCTTCACCACTCAGCTCTGCTGACAAGTCCCAGTCGAGCGCAATCTCGGTGCAACTGCCAGATGTTGTTATCGGGCTAGGAGCAGCAAATAATAGCAAAACAATGTCTTCTTTTTAGGGCAAAGAAATCTCTTTATTACAGAACATCAACCTATATTTATAGGATGGATTGCAGGGAAAGAGCAGGACAGTAGCTCATTGGGCAACAGGAGAAGCACCCCATGTCATGTCCCTCATGTACTGTTCCATGAACAGCACCAGGTGCTTAATCTATGTTATTAAATTCTTTCTCTTCTCACTTATCTCTGAGAAAACTTCCATCCTGGGAAAAAGATCTGAGCCAGAGCTGAGAAAGCTCACAGCCCAGGAAAAATCCAAGTGGAATATTTCCTGGACGTCTAAGAGTGTCCACAAGCAGAGGAAACATGGTTTATCAAAATGTGTGAATATATATGTCTATGAGCCTTTAGGGAAATTCCTTATGAGAGGGGAACTGAGTGCCCTGTGTCTTCTTCCCTTCTCATGCAAGAGAGAAAGAAATAGTCAGACCTGTGATCTGACCCAATGTGAATACAATCACCAAATGAGTCCCTGTTAGGTGACAGAAACATTGTCACCTCTGCTACCAGCTCCTGGGGAGGTAGCTTTTGCACTATCAGCCCTGTTCTCCACCTGTGTGCCATGTGTAGACACCACCTTCCCTGCAGCAGAAAACGAGGCACATGTCCACGCTTTGCTGTATTGCCACAAGCCATGACAGAGGGTAGGTTTGTGCAATTGTGCTGGAGGGCTAGCTGAGATACATTGTTTTGCCATCCTGTCTAGGATTCCAGTTGTGCTGCTTCTACATTGCTCTAGCATTAGAATTAAGCTATTCACTTACTCCATGCCTCACCCTGGTCCTTTAAAGTGGTGAGACTGAGATGTAAATTAATACTCTTTATGAATATGTTATTTGACGCTGTCCTTCCCAAAAGTAGATGAAATTTCATATGCCAATAATAGTATTGGACTAGAATTGTTACTCATTCCACAATTTATCTCAAAAATGGAGGAAACATATTTTTGGATCAAATCTTCAGTCTTTTCTACCCTGAACAATTCCTTGAATGCCCAGAGTCTCATAAGATTTCACACTCATAGACACTATTTAATCAAGTGGACACATGTATCTTGAAACATTAAACAAAGCTGTGCTTAAAATATAGCAAGATTTAACATAAAATAAGCACAAGTAGCAGTCCATCTGTAATATTGATTCATGTGCCAGGTTTATTGTGCATAGTTGCCTGAAACTTGGCACCCTTCATCCTACTGGAGCCTGTAGGAATCCTGGTTTTTAATTCTCACTGAAAGGTATATAACATAATTGAAGTAAGAGGTTAATCAGTGCAGTGGTGCAAGAGCTTGTTTATCAAGATATCTTGGGGTGACTTTATGATGCTTGTATCCCCAATCATCTGTTCTGTTGGTGTTGAATATTGAACTCTGCAGCATTAAGACTGGTTCCAGGAGTGAAGGGAGAGAGAAAAGGTGCAGAGTTTATCATCAGAGACTGCACTTGCTCCCCCGCATCCTTCACACAGACTGTTGTCTGCAGTGGACAGCAGGAGAGAGCTCTCCTTTACTCTTGGTTAGTTTTGGCTAGCTGAGGCAGAGAAGCTCCCTGGACTGTGGGGTTTTTTTTCCATTTTCTTGGAATTGTTTGAACCTGCTCTGGACTGAAAATCCAGAGGAGCACCAGGAATTCACACCCGTGGCCCACTGAGGCCTGACCTGGGCTGCAGCATCTCCCAGCGCCGAAGGGACTGATACCAGACTGAGTGAGCTGGGCTGCAACCCACGAAAGGGACGTTCTGAATTTGTCATCTCTTCGGAGTGGCAAGAGGTGTTACTGTTCAGTATTGTTCATTTTTGTGCTGGGAAGTGCTTCGCCTGTTAAATAAACAGTTTTTTTTCCACTTCTTTCCAAGGAAATATTTCCCCAAAGCAGGTGAGGGAGGGACTGCTTGAATCTGTTTCCTAGAGGGACCCCATTCAGAGGTTTTCTCCCAAATTTCCCATACACCAGGACACAAGACCCCTGGAGACTTTTTGCCTGTGTGCAATGCTTCAAATAATTATTATTTATTACCAAAGTATTTGCACCATCTGCCCCCGTACTTATTAGTGCAACTGTAATACCCATTGATAAACCTTTTTCTTAACTCCTGCTTCTCTGCCACTTCCTCCTTCCATGAATAAGTGCTAGAGCTGCTAAATAATGTGTAAGTGTGTAAACACTTTGAGAGGGGAATCAGATTATCTGCTTGATGTAGTGATTTATTTGACAAATGAACCCAGAGAAGGATAGGGGATACAAATATTGCTGTGTTCTTGCTTTGTTGCTTTTGAAATTTCTCTTTCTGAACTTCCTTTATTTCAGTCCCTAAGTACAACTAGTAGGTACATGTAAGTGTCAGGTGCCAGATGCTGTATATATCTTTCTAGAATTTACATAGCTTTTCAAATTTTTTGAAAGAGAGCTAAAATACAGTATACTGCATAAGTTGACAAGTCTGATGTATTGCTTCTCAGCCACAGTATGCGTACAGTTGGTTTAGCAAGAATATTCTCAGGCCTCTACTAGTCTTCAAAAAATCTCATAGTGGATTGTACTTCCTAAGTCGTTACTTAATTTTTTGTATTACTTCTTTTCCCTCCCAAATTCAGGTACTTTCTATAATTTTAAAAAATGCAATGGATTTTATTTCAGCTAAAACTAGGCATGGTTTTTCTAGTCCTCAAACCTAGTGGTTTTCCTTGCTACAGCTTTCATTGAGTAAATGAACACCTGTATTTGTCTTAGGTTGCAATGCAAGATGTAACCAGAAGTATGTATTCTATCACCATCTGTTAAAACTAGGTGGAACAGTGTTCCTTGTCTCTTCCACAACCCATCCTTTGTCCAGGGAAATATCTTCTGTTAATGGGCCACTGAGTGCCACTGCATGACTGATAAAATTACATCATCCCATTGTGAGATGCTCCACCCAGGAGGAGGAGCCAAGCATTTCCTACCTAGATAAAAGATCTGAAATTTGGAACATCAGAGCAGCCTTTTTCCACTGGATTCCCAGAAGAAGACCAGGCCCATGTTCATCACTACTGGACCTTCAGAGGAAAACTATACCCTTCTACAGGAGCATTGCTTCAACAGAACCACATTTGCCACTCCAGGAGGACTGTAGCCACCATTTAAACGGACTGCTACCAACACTCTGACCAACAGGGTGTCAGGTTGTATTCTGACTCTGTCGGTGTGCTGGTTTTTTTTATATTACTGTGTTTTGAATTTTAATTTTCCTGGTAAAGGACTGTTATTCCTATTCCCATATCTTTGCCTGAGAGCCCCTTAATTTCAAAACTAAGATAATTTGAAGGGAGGAGCTTTACATTTTCTGTTTCAAGAGAGGCTCCTGCCTTCCATAGCAAACACCTATATTTTGAAACCAAGACAACTACCCTAGGCCAAACAGTGGAGATGGGTTAAATACATAAGAGATACAATTTGCAAAACACTTTGAATAGGAAAAAAACGTACGCAGAAAATCAGGAGACACTGCTGAATCACGTGAAATCATCTGTGTCTGGGCCTGTACTCTGATGGTGTTCCTGACAGGTGTTTGTCTAACCTGTTCTCAAGGGCCACTGGTAGTAGGTATTTCCTACTTTTTTTAGTCCTTGTTGGAGGTTGGGTTTTCTTTCCTGTTCTTTCCTTTTTACCTGTGGAATTTTTTCCCATTGAGTTGCTAAGAAGCACTGATGTCTGGGTGCTTGAGACTGTTGGGAGGGGGAACTCCTCTGATTTTTGGGAGTTTCCTCACAGAGACAGAGACACCATGAGATTAGAAGCAGATAAAAAGGATGACGGGGGCAGTTGCTAGCTCTCTCACTCACTCCCAGATTCATAGGAGGACAGTTCCCACTACCACCTCCATAACCAAACCAGGAACTGCCTCTTCATCTGCTGCTGGACCCCACACCTCCTGCCCTGCCAGGGCATCCTGCCACTTCAGCTTGCTGTTTCCGAGAGTCCTGCTGGAGCACCGAAATTGACTGCCCCAGGGTTCGTGAAGTATCTCTTCCATCCCTTCCCATCTGGGCTGAGCCACCATTAACACATGCTCCCCAAGCTTCTGCCACAGTCCCCCCTGTAGCCATGTGGGGATCATTGCACCTGTCCTATCCACTGGGAGCCACCAGCACTCCCTGCTGGCTGTGACGGTAACTATACCAAAGGGGAAAGTGCCTGCGGCTGAGAGGACTGTTACTGGGTCCCTGGTTCTGTTTGTTATTAATTCCATAGTTGTTGTTGTTTTTGTTTGCCTTGTGTAAGAGTCGGTCTGAAGTTTCTCTCATCTGCCTCATGACCATCATCAGAGACTGAGACCCTGGGACCACACCACTCGCTCTGGACAGGAGTTTCTGGCCTGGCCAAGGTGGATGCTTGCCAAGGACTGTTTGTAGGCG
>JAODHX010000299.1:62097551-62136990 GCA_027576295.1 Cossypha polioptera | reverse complement strand
TGGGAACCCTCCTGTGCCAGTGCTGGGGGTCCCTCACCCCAAACCCTCCTGTGCCAGTGCTGGGGGTCCCTCACCCCTGGGAACCCTCCTGTGCCAGTGCTGGGGGTCCCTCACCCCAAACCCTCCTGTGCCAGTGCTGGGGGTCCCTCACCCCTGGGAACCCTCCTGTGCCAGTGCTGGGGGTCCCTCACCCCAAACCCTCCTGTGCCAGTGCTGGGGGTCCCTCACCCCAAACTCTTCTGTGCCCCACGCTGACACCAAGCTCGTGTCTTCCAGCCCCATATGGGCCATTTGCTTAAAGGCTGAACTCGATGATCCTTGTGGGTCCCTTCCAACCCAGAATATTCTGGGAGTCTGGACTCTGGGATGCTGCAAGCAAACTAACGGGCTGGGCACTGCAGGGAAGCACTCCACCCTCTGTTCTTAGCCTATACTTTGGGTCTCTGTGTGAGTCTTACTCCAGAGGATTCTCACACAGTTACAGTCTTTGCAGTTGGTACTCTATCTTCTTGTTTTAATAAAATATAGATAAGACTGGACACTTTTTAAAAAGCTAAATATATTATATGACTTACTGGAGCAGTTACACTGGCACTTTACATGGCAGTTTTATTGCCATCTCAGCAAGTGCCATTTGAGCATAATTGCTTCTCAGTTAATATAGGATGGTTGCAGATATATTACATAATCACAGAAAAATATTAACAAAGAGGCTTTTTCCAGCTTTTTGAGAGATTTCTTTTTCAGCCAGTGAAGCCTCACTGGAGCTAAGCTAATTAATTTCAACTTTAATGTGGAAAATATTTTTATCAGTTGCTTTGATACCAGGAAATATAGGATGATTTTTCTTTTTACCCCTGAAGAAAAATAATTAGCAAACCAGTTAGTCAGAGGTATGGAGCTCTTGTACCAGTATCAGTTTTGGACAACAGTTCATGAAACTGGGTGTCTATAGGTGCCTTTTAGAGCCTTTGTTTGATATATTTCTCATTGTTCTCCCATATCCAGGAAACATTTGCCTCAGGATCTGCTCAGCTTGGTTCACTCTCCTGGAACCACCCATCACCTCAACAGGTCCTGGAGGAGGTGGGTCCCTCTCTGGGCTGCCAAGTTGTCCCCTTCCATGAGGGAAATTGATGAATTTTAACCACATCATCATCCCATTTAAACTGGTACCAACTAAAAAATAGTTGCCAATTGACTGAAACCCGGTGTTTTGCCAAGGTATATTTTTCTGTGTGTACAGATGCCAGGAAAACCCAGGCCTGAATAGCATGGAATTTGTGATTCAGCATAATCCAGGTGTCAGAGAACAGCATTACTGAGTGAAAGGTAACAGTGACAGTAAGGTTGAGGTACTATCAAGCACAAATTACTGCATAGTTTGTTATTATCACCAGCTTTACTCCCCTCCTTCATCATTTCTCACCAATCTCCGTGCAAAGTGACAGACAGCTAGGGGATCTGATGGCATTACATGAAAATTATACAAGCCACAGAGAGAATAAATGTTTTCCATTTATCTTTCTGTCAGTGGCCTTGGGAAAGATCAGCTGCAGATAAATAACATTCATGTCCACCAGGCATCACCACTTATATGTGAGGAACATGAATTCTAGGAGATAATGAAGTTTGGATTAAGCTCATTCAGTGCTCTGAGGTATTGAGGTGGGAGGGTTATTCACAGTGTTAGAAGCTGGCCCATTGCCTCCACCATCTAGCCCAGCTCTAGCCCAGCTGTTGGGGAATTGCTGCTGGCCTCTTGCTTATGGAAATACTGAACCTTGTTACCAAAGTCTGGATGGTCTATCTTAACTGCACAGCAAGCATATTTATGTGACTTGTGAAAATTTTCAGTGTGTGGACAGCAAAAAAATTATATGACCAAATTTATATGAATTAATGCTGTGTATGAAGTTCAATAAACTAGATGACTGTTTTACCCATGGCAAGGGTTAATTACACAACTAAAACAAATCATTACTGTGGTAACTAGACATCTCTCCAGATATAAACTGAACGGCAGAATTTGTGATTTCAGTAGCATTTAAGAAGAATCAGCTGTTGAAAAGAGCAAAAAATTCCAAGTAAAACCATATTTTTTCCAGTCTGTTAAACCTTTTTGTATAAAGAAAGAACTGACCATTTTGGGGACGAAGTGGTGGTTAGAGTGTCCCAGTCCTACCACTCAGTATGTGGCTGCTCTCATCTTTAAGGGTGAAATGTTGTGTATGCTCTGCTGCTTTATGCAGCATATCAGAATCTCAGCCCCTTGCTCTGAACCCCTGGGAGTCAGCAGGAATCAAATTGTACATGTGGGAGAGGGTGAGTATGCTCCTGTGCCTATTACTAATTCTTATTTTTAGTCCTGCCAGCAATGCTCTGTGGGTGCCCAGCAGTTTGAGCTGCCACTGCAGCGTCTGACCTGGCACCCTGGCCCTGCTGCACACAGGCCCTGGAGCATTTGGTACCCTGGCCCTGCTGCACACGGGTCCTGGAGCAGGTGTTCTGCCTGTGCCAGCCTCCCTTGGTGTGGGCACAGGAATGTCAGAGGCACTGTGAATCACACAGCTGTGGGCAGGTGCTCGGTTTAATGAAAATTTGAAAGCATGCTGTTGGGAGGAAACCATTAAGACCAGAAGATTTGGCAAGGATGGAATAATTTCATTTGAAATGGTGTTGCAGCTGGGAATGCTAAGAATGCTGGTGTGGGAAATCTCTACTTATTATGGCTAAAGCTGTTCATCCTCCGCCTGTTTTGAGAAGTAAAATTCCTGTGTAGAGATACCACTTTCATAGACATGCTTGTCCCTGCTGGGAGAGAGAGAGATCATAAAAGCACAGCCTTGTGATAAACTGTGTGAAGCCCTTTAATATATTTAATACATGGGCAGACAGCAGTTCCTCGTGCTGGGATGAGCTGGGCCTCAGAGAGCCCGAGTGCCTGTGTGTGCGTGTGTGTCCCTGGATAAGCTGAGCCTGACAGAGCCTGTGTCCTGTGTGTCTGTGCCCCAGGATGAGCTGAGCCTGACAGAGCCTGTGTCCTATGTGGCTGTGCCCCAGGATAAGCTCAGCCTGACAGAGCCTGTGTCCTGTGTGTCTGTGTCTCTGAATAAGCTGAGCCTGACAGAGCCTGTGTCTTGTGTGTCTGTGTCCTGTGATGAGCTCAGCCTGGCAGAGCCTGTGTGTCTGTGCCCCAGGATGAGCTGAGCCTGACAGAGCCTGTGTCCTGTGTGTCTCTGCTACCCAGTGTTGTTACTGATTTTTATATTGAAATAAATCTACTCCTCATTTTGGCTGTGATTTGGTGGTTGCCATGGTTACCCGTATGTCAATTCACACACACGCTGAGAATTCCCCTCTAGATATAAACTCTAACAACATCTTAGTTTGTCTTTTGAGTTAACTAGAGAAGTCTCAAAAAACTACTGTGAAGATAATTTCTTAATTTCCTTTGACACAATTTATCATGTATTAGTTTTAAAAAAGTTAATTACAGCACCTTATGGAATGTTAGGCACAATGTGTGGTAACTGTCATCACAATCCCTTTAGAAGGACCCACCAGTTGGTGGGAGTATCAGCTTCTTCTAACTTTAGCAGGGAAGCGAAATACAGAAAATCTCAGAAATAAGATATATTTTCTTAAGTGTTTCCCTATGCAAAACCACTCCCACTGGTATTTTTAAATGTAAAAATATCTGTGGTGCCTTGTTTGGCAACTGGGAGGGCATAAAAGGATGATATCATAAGGAACACTTGTTCTGGCTTTTGTTAGCACTATCAAAATGAAAATCTCCCATTCTGTTTTGTCAGTGGTTAATACTGTGCTTTGGAATAGCAAAGTTTTATTATCTCTTTTTTTTTTCTCCTCCTATCCTTAAATGTCCTTTAAAGCCTGTGCATTAGTCTATTGTGTAAATTCCAGCTTCCTCAGCCATCAGGACGGCTGACCAAAGGGGATTTTGTGGGGAAGGACAGTCAGGGAACTTTCACCCTCATCTCATACCACCCTGAGAGTGTTCCTATGTGAGATGGTTCATTTTTCTGGTTGGAAGAGCCTTTTTGCCTCCAGTCCCAGGGGAGGACAGTGAAGTGGTCACTGTGCCTCTCCTTGCACTCACTGCTCTCCCTCCACACTGGAGTGGAGAAGGCAGGACTGGGTGGGCTGAGAGGACTCAGCCTCCAATGCTGAAATCCCATTTCTTCTCAGAGATGTGCAATGTCAAATCCTCAGTGGGCTCTGACATCCCCTGGAAATCACTTCAGTGTGTGCTCCAGATCACATAACACACTTTTGGTGAGACACATGTGCCCTTAAAGATGCATAATGAATGTATCTTCTAAAGGATGTGCAAGATTTATTCCTTCTTTTATTTGCACACATAAAAACCATGACATTTACACTTGGAGCAGTTGGACAGAGATCAAATCTGCCCTGGATTTTTTCTTCTCTC
Source organism: Cossypha polioptera (assembly GCA_027576295.1). Lineage (NCBI taxonomy): Eukaryota > Metazoa > Chordata > Aves > Passeriformes > Muscicapidae > Cossypha > Cossypha polioptera. The sequence continues at coordinate 62,132,534 of JAODHX010000299.1, read as the reverse complement.
CTGCTTTTACAGCATTACTGTTTTCTTTACAATGCGATTATATGAGCAAGCAATTGGATTACTGGGAGCATCCAGCTCACATTTCCTCTTTTGAAAAGAGCTGTGAAAATCTTTATACCTGTGCCAGGAAAGGAATAGACATGTCACAGAGTAAGTGTCTAGCCTGCTATCTCTGCAATCTGATTATCCATGCAAGTACACTTATGTTCAAAAGCACTGTATTTCCCATTTCTTTATCTAGCTCTATCTAGTTTCTCAGAAGGATCTATTTCATATGTTTGAAATATCTGCTGGTGGGGGATGTCCTTCATGGCAAGTAATCAGGTTTGTGGAATGCTCTGCCTCCCTCTTGTCAGAGCTCTGTCCCTGGGGTTCCCCTCACAGACGTCACACGTGTCCAATGAGGAGCCCTCGCATCATCCCTCTGTGTGCCAGGGAGGAGCAGGGGTCACTGCATGGACCACTACTTCCAGTGTCAGTGAGTCTGAGTGTGCTCATGCATGGTTGTGTGTGTCTGTGGATTTTCCCACAAAGGAGAGCAGAACAACAACTCTGGTACATTTCTTGGAAATAAACTATTTTGAAGGATACTTGAATAAGCGAGACAAAATCCTACCAAATCCCTAGTCACACTCCAATATTATTTGAGAAAATAATAGTTTTTTGTGTTTGGGTTTTTTCATTACTATTTTTTATTGTATAGTCAGTTCTGCCCCAACTCTAGTGGCTTCTTTATTTGAGAGAGAGCAGTGGGCAGCAGTAGCCAGGAAGGGCATTTGTGACTGAGGATAAGCAAGGGTGCTCTGTGCCAAGGCTTCAAATGATGGGGCTGCTGTAAGCCAGCCAGAGCCAATACAGACAGTGGACTGCAAAAGCAGGATAATGATAATCATGGGGTGGCACAAAAAAGTCCAAATCTTGAGTGGCAATACTACTGAAGGTGATAGGAGGTAAAGTTAGTGGCACAGTCAATAAAACAAGAGGTGTGCAGATGAACAAAAATATGTTTTTTAAAAAAACGCTGCTTCCAATTTTCCTGCTGAAAATTTTTAGCTTGCTGAAACAGAGAGCTGAGGAGCGCATAATCATAAATGAACATAGTTTCAAATTTTTGGATTGATTCTTCGGCAAAGAGAAATGAGTGTAAATCCTGTAGTTAACCAAAGAGAAGTATTGACCAAAGCTGAGCAGAAATAGTGAGAAATAGAAGAAAATGTGTTTTCTAACAGGCAAAATACCAGAAGGAAGTAAAATCTATCACTTCTGCTCAGAGAGCTAAATAAACCTACATCTAAGACTCAGAATAAATCTGGAGCCCCTGATGGAAAATGTGTACCCAGCTGGAAGGTGGAACAAAGTACTGCAAACGGTGGGAAGACTACAGGAAAAATGGACCTGATTCTTGTGGGTAAAGCACACAGGGAAGCAAAGAGGAAGCCTAGGCATTTGTCAGCAAGACAGCAGAAATGTTTGACTACTGCAAGAGATATTGGCTTTAACTGGTGATTATTACTGGTTTGCTTTATTTAATGTTTCAAGTGATAAATGATGTCATTTATTTATCTATGCCTAATTGAACAGGATTCAGTGAGAAGTACAGATAATGAGGCTTACTGGTCTGAGGTTATTGTGCTAACTATGGAACTGATACTTTATAGCTATGGGGTTAGATTCGTTAACTGCCTCCACTTGAGCAAAGCCAAAGTAGATTTTCTGCATGTGAATTGACTCAAAATGAATTCAAACTGGTACCTCAAATTTCTCTTTCCTGTACTGAAGGGGAGTAAAATGGAATTAAGTATTTTTCCTTAAATGTTTGTTAAGATTCTGCTTTATCAGTCCCACAGATTAATTCCTTTCCACTTTAGATGTGCATATTTTCTATTTTGTCTCTGTTTCATCTTATTTGCCCCAGCAGGAATGAAACCAGAAACCAGATCTCTTCTCATATTAAACTGAACTGGAAACCAATAGTGTTAATCACTCACTTGACTGCCAGTTTCTGCAGTGTTGCTCTGGAGAGCTGCTCTTGCTCCATGCTGGGGGGAGGAGGAAGGTGGGGGGAGAACACAGGGTGTTCAAGATGCCCCATGATATATGAACATATCAAATGGGCTCCTGAGGGAATCCTTTAGATAAATTGTGGCCAGCTGAATTCTGCTAAGGGTATTCTTTTGTCTGAGTAAATTTGCTTAATATGAGTAACTAAAACCGAACTAAAGACTTTGACATTATCTTAGACTGAGCTTGTCTTGAGCTCTTGCCCAGTCATGTAAAATGCAGCCCTGAGCCCAGTGGAAACTGGGAGATAAGGAAGCCACAACTTAAAGTCAGCTACTAACCCACTGTGAGACAGAGGAAGAAACCAGGAAGGTGCTAGAAGACCCCAGACCAAAAATCATCTTTGGACAAAGAGGTGCATGCAAGGTGTGTGAGGAGTGGGTGAAGATCAGGTGCATGGTCTGACAGGGTATAAAGGGCCAGGGATTCCTTTGTTTGGGGTCTTTCTCTGGAGGCACATATCTCCAACTGTTTTTTCCACTGTACCAGTAAAATAAATTGGACTTAAAGCTCAAAAGCCTGCTGCAGAATATTCAGGGCAGAGAAATTTTTGTACCAGTGACCTCACCTGCATCCCCAAAAAGATCAGCTGAAGGTCCATCTCTCTGGGCACTCAGACTCAGACTTAGCACATTCAGGATGCTCAGAGAGCTCCCAAGGCATCCCTCAGAGCACATGTGATTGCCTGGTTCAGCAGTAGAGAGCTAGGCAATATTATCTGCCTTAAACACACCCTGTGCCCAGGTCCCAGGTAAAGTACTCAGGTGTTTAGACCAGGTTTAGACTTGCTACCCAAAGCCAGTGGAAAGTATTCCTATTTACCAATTACTTTGAGCAGACATTTCAGAGTGTCTGTAGCTTTAGGAACACCTGCTTTCATTTGTGAAGGAAATAATGGTGTTTATCTCCAGGATGCATTTTATCTTGACAGTAAACATCACAGGGTCACCAGCCTGCTCTTGCCCCAAGTTGTGACAACACTGCACAGACTGTGACATGTCATGTTTGTGCAGACAATTTGTCTAGTCTGAGAAACTTGAAATGTCATTCAAAAGGGACCAGAAGAGATTATTTTAGTGAAAATTTCTAGTATTTTTAGTCTGGACACGGCTGCCCCTGCATCTGGCACAGGCTGACCAGTGGTCCTGGCCACCCCATGCCCGGAGCCATCATCTGGATTTAACTCCACTGGCAGAGCAGATTCATTGGATTCAACTAAAAGCACCTTAGCATTAAAACAGGAAAACTGACAGAGCTGTTTTTGGAGGTAGGTCTCCTCTGCAGGCACTGCTCCACCTCACTAAACAGAATCTCTGCAAAGCTGTTTGCTTCCTCTGCTAGGGAAGGTTTTCCCACAGATGTTGAGGCAGCCTAAGCAGCAGCTAACTTGAAAGCTGAAATGGAAATATATTTATGGTTCATGAGGTACAAAAGCCCATGGAGATCCCAGACAAGGCTAGATTTATTTTTACTGCTAAGAGCTATTTAGGCTTCAGGTTGTTTGTTGCCAACTTGCAAGTCTGAATATTTTGATTAGTGCTTGAAGTCTTATTATTACTTAGTTTGCAACATTACTCCTACAGGAACAAGGACAGTCCTTTGGAAAACTCATGTTTATAGAGCTTTTAAAATATACAGTCTGCCTCAGAGAAGATTAAAGTGTTGCTTCTTTCCTTATCCAGGAATTGACAGAAATGTAACAGGATATATTTCAGCAGAAGGAGTAGCAGAAGAAGCAAATATTATAAGTTCCAGAGCAAAATATTATGATTTCTTGTTCTCAGGTACCCATGAATTTTCCAGACAGATGTGTGGGCCAGGCTTTCCCATGAGACTATCAGTTCAAATTACTAATTCCTGGCTGTTTGAAAGGATTACTAAAAATATTTTTTCACCTGTATTTCTTGTACAGATGGGTAGTGAAGGTGGCTGTGGAAGTTACACATATGGAACACCACTGTGGGAAGAGAAAATATTTTGGATTGGTTTGTTGATGGAAAGAACTGCAAACAGAGGCTGAAACCATTAAGAAATATGTTTTGGTGGAGCACAGAGGGGATGTGGAGGTGTGTGAGATGTGGAGGCAGGGAGCACCCAGCCAGTTTGTGCTTGCCCTCACAGAATGGGAAGCTACACATCTGAGCTGCTTCGTGCTCTGGGAGGCAGCTGGTTTTCCTTTTACACAAAACATGTTAAAGCAAAGACTCACCTCCACTTTAATTTTCCTCCTGTCTCTGCACGGCAAGTAGGTGAAGAGAGAGGGAGAGATTGAGGGAGAGACTGCACTGCTAGCAGAGAGTCAGCAATTCCAAACTACTAAGTTCATGGTACTTGGGTATCTGGTGTTCATTTTCCAAGTCTCAGGCTTTTGAGGGCAGAATTGACCTCCCCTCTTATTCCGAGCCATGCAGGGAGAGGCTGGGGGAGGATGTTCCAGAAGAAGTGGAAGAAGTGAGAAACATTTGCTGAGTAAAGGCAAGTCAGCCCTTTGCTGCACAGGTGAGGACATAATTCTGAATTCCTTAATGCTAGGGATGTGCTAGGGAAGGGAGCTGCTGAGCACCCTCGGCTGAACATCTCGACTTCTGCTTGCAAAATGCTAATAGGGTGCACTGGGCTTTTCTTCAATGACAGCTTATTCAAGTGAGACCTTGAATTAAAATTAGAAGTAGGATGCACTTGTCCTGTGCAAATACGATAATTGGTTCATAAATGTATAATGCTGTTAATTAGCATGTGATCTCTTGTAACGTAGGAATGTGTGTTGCTGTCTCCTGAACCCCTTGAGGATGGGATGATGAATCACAATTCAGTGCTCCCATAGTACCCGGAAAGAGCATCACTCAGTTCAGGCTGCTCAGAAATTTTGATAAAAGTAAGGAAGAAAAGAGGAGTCTTTGCAAGGCCATATCTTTCTTGTTGAAAAGCTAATAATTATCTAGTAGGAAGACAGAAATATTTTCCTGTTCAACAGAGGGGAAAAAATCTTCTTAGTCTTTGCATGACTCTGTCATGTCCAGTGATCCATGGTCACATGAGTATCACTGAGGAACATTCCTGTTTGTATCCTAGCATGAAAGCTGTTGTATAAACCCAGCTGTTAAAAAAAGCTGAAAGAAAAATGTGCTAACATGCACATGCATGACCATGTTTAATATCAGCTCTAGTTGCAGGAATATAGAAAGTGACATTGGAAGCATAAATATATGGGTTCCAAGAACAGATGGCTCCATCCAGAAGACTTGTAGCACTCAGTGTGGTGTCATTTGTTATTCATGTAGCTGTTCACTTTGTTTCTCCTCAAGGTTTATTTGAACAGTTGTTTTCACTTGAAAGATATGGTCAGAAGCAGCTGCAAGCAGTTGGAGGCTTAGGTTTTGTTCTGCATCCACATTGTGCTGGAGATACAGGGCTTTCACTCTGCTTGGCTCTATGACATCAGGTTTGAAGTGGGCGTCATTCACTGTCTCCTGGTCTGAACAGATCTAAAAAGGGTGGCTTATCTCTCTCCATGACTGAAATTCTGCTTCACCTTTGACAATTTTAATGCTACCAAATACATTGATGGAAAAAATAGAGAACACAGCTTGATTTCAAAGGAAGGAGTGCTTCATACAAACCCAGGAATGTTTTCCCTTCTCAGTATGTTTTGCGCTGCAGCAAAACATCTTTGGCTCAGAGATGTGTTTGCACGGCAGAGCTGCCATCAACCAGAGCTGCCCCTCTGCCAGCCCTACAGGCTTTGGCTTTCCAGCCTCACAGAAGAATTTTTCCTATAACCCATTCCCACCCAAGAGAGTTAAAATGCATATTACTCTCATGGGTTCACAAAGCATGGCAAACCAGCCCCACCAGAAGGAAGGAAGATGGGGATGTTGTAGGAGCAAAGAAGCAATGAATTGCCTATCCAGGAAACAAGGAGGCTGCAGGCAATGGTGGTAATCCCAGAGGGTGCTGAGTCCCCCCCTCTGCAGTGCAGCAGGGACAGCAGCCATGGGGACATGGGAGTAGAGCTGTGTGGAGGTTGTGAACAGTGGTCAGTGCTGAGCAGGGACTCAGTGTTTGAATCCCCCCACAGATGCTGCTTTGCAGGAGCACAGAATCCCAGATGGACCAGGCTGGAATGGACTAGAGTGGCTCATCTGGTCCAATCTCTCAGCTCAACCAGGATGATCCCAGAGCACATCACACAGGAGTGTGACCAGATTGCTCTGGAATACCTTCAGTGAGGGACACTCTACACCCTCTGTGGGCAACCTGTTCCGGTGCTTGGTCACTGCACAGGAAAGTTGTTCTTCCTTAAGTTCAGGTGGAACTTCCTGGGCATCAGCTTCTGCCATTACCTCCTGTCTTATTGCTGGGCACCATGGAGAAGGGCCTGGCTCCAAAAGAAACTAGAACATTTGGGACTTTTCTGTAGTGACAGGAGAATGTGCACTGCCTCTGGCTGTTTCTCTGCCCATGGGTTAAGGTCAGAAAAGAGATGACACAAAGCACTTTTCCCACAATTTGTTTTAAATTTACTCTATTACCTCAGCAGGCATTGTAAAAAATGTTGTTGTGGTGCTCTTAATCTGCACTTTGATGGCTAGTATTTGTCAGCTTTACAGTTTTCATTTCATTTGCTCCCTCTATTTGTATAAAGAGAACAAATGTCTGAGAATGGATAATAAACCATCCAGCTGAAACAAGTACTTGGTTTAGGGAAAGGTTTCCTATTGCAGGACAGCTGGATTTCTGAGAAAACATAAAAATGTGGCTTCTAGAGAGCATCATATAAAAAAAAAAGTAAAAGCAAGAGAAGTTGCTGAAACAATGCCAGACAGACAATGGTTGAGTGTCTACTCCAGGAATTTACTGTGTGGAGGACAGAGCAAAGTCCATTTCTCAGAGTCCAAGGGCAGGGAAGAGACCAGACAAAAACAGACTGAGTGGGTTTTGTGGTTTTTTGGTTGGTTATATTTGTTACAATGCATTTATGCACCCTCAACCAATCTGCCACATGACATCCCAACTGTGTAAACACAGTTGGTTTTTAAAGAGAAAATTGCAGGAAAACATTTGCAAAGATCTGCCTCTGGTACTCTTGGCAGGGAAATCAGAAAGAGGGAACAAAATAGAAAGCTAAGCAGAAGCCTGATTCCCCAAGCATTGATTTAATAACATCCCTCTGGTGCCATTCCTAGCCTGACTAGATTCATTTATCTCACTGACCAGTGTGCTCAGCATCCTTCCTCACAATGGCTTGAGTGCCTTCAGAACTTCCAAATAAATATTTTTCTTTATCAGGGAGACAGGTCAAAATGATTGCACATTAAAGTGAGTAGTTTTAAGATAGACTCAGACATGCTCTTTATTACTCTGGAAATTACTTCCCTGAAAAAAATCCCAAACTCAAAGCTGAGATCTGGTGGCAAACTCAGGCTTTTACTGCTTGGACAAATCCAGGAGGGGCTGCAGGACACATCCATACAGAAAAGAGAGCCCATGGTGCACCTGCTCCCCATTACATGTGGCAGTGGCTGGGTGGGCTGAGCTGGGCTCCCACAGGGGTGACACCACTAGAGATCCAGCCCTGGGGATCCAGCTCCTGCCCTCTGACCCGGGGCCCTGGCCAGGCTGGCACCCGCTGCCTGTGGGCAGAGAGACAAGAGGCACAAGGGAGAGGCTTCAGCTCCTCCTCATCACCTCTCACCTCCCCCAGGCACAGCAGCACCTGCTCAGCCACTCCTTCCAGTGTTTGCAGAACGGTCCAGGGATGAGGGGAAGCCCCTCTCTGATGCACTAATGCAGGGGACCCTTTCATTAATGACCAGCAGGAGAGTTTAGCCTTTATACTCCAGAGAAATAGTGCTTCAGAGAAATAATTGGTAAGATTTCAGCTGTCACCATGGCTCTCTTCTGGAAAGATTTATCAATGGATCTGCAGGACTGAGAGAGAGGGGAAGTTTTCATTGCTTTAATTCACTTCCTTATGATTCCTTGTATATGTACGAACACATGCGCAGTGGCCACGTTTTTTAGACACGCAGTCATAAAATAAAAAATATCAAATTGTGCTAGATCCAGTGAAAAACCGTAAAGACAATTTCCATACCTAACATTTCTAGTGTGTTCCTTATTAGGATTTTTTATGATTGTCTGATTAGAATTAGGAAGCTTATTTTCCTTTAGGAACCCGCAGAGCTGGCAGCAGTGAGGTAAGTTGTGGTGTTACAAGAAACATATCTCTTTTTAACAATTTTGAACTCTGAAGAAGGTAAAAAAGAATATAGAAATTATTAAGTAAAAAACTTCAAATTTTTTGCTCTTTTTCTTTCGTGTCAGTCTTGATGCCTCAGCGGCAGTTTTTATCTCTGAAAGCCAAAGAATCCTGGAACTCATCTCTGTCTTTGGTTGAGTACAATCTCTCTGCAGACCCTTCTGGGTCTCTGTTTATTCATTTGCCCTAAAAGCATTTTCTGCTGTGCTTTCGTTGAGATATACTCTGTTCCTTTCCTTATTTTACATCAATGCCCTTATTGATGCTTTTCTATATAACACTGCAATAACATCTCAAACAATGCAATTTCATTCTGTGTGTTTTCTTTTATCTTAACTTCACCGAGTAAGTTCTCAGATCTTTACTGATGCTCTTAAACTTGGCTGTCAGTTATTCAGTATATCACATAAAATGATTCAATGGTCCTCTTTGGTCCTAAAATCTATATTCTTAAGTAAATGCAAGAATGAACAGAGAGATGTCTTCCTGGGATCTTGCATTATGCATATCGTCCTCTGATGGTGGAACTCTGCAGACAGCATATGGATGATGGTTCATGAAGTCAGTCTGTCTTTTGTAGGTAATAATACAAAAAATTGCTTTATCAAGGTGCAGACTACACATTTCACACTCTTTCGAAACCCTTGGCCAGATTTCAGAATCATACTTTGTTTTGCTGAGGTACAGAAGTTTTTGTGTGTATTTCTTTCCTATTTCTGGTTTTCTTTCCTCCCCATGCACACATAGAGGAAAAGTTTGCCACTGTGTACTCAGAGTATAGGCAAACCCAGGTAAATCTACATAGGTGTCCAGCCCAAATTTGCATCTAAGTCCAACACCCATGTGCAAACATCTCCATTCCAGAGCTGGTGCCAGTTTTGCTCATTGTTCTCTAGACAGAATTCTTATGATCCTATGGATTATTGATTTCAGTGCATAACAGCTGTTGAGACATTTCTGGGGATGGAGGTGAATGGGTTCCAGCATTTACAACACTTTTATCTTATATTCATTTTTCTTTACCAGTTTTCCCCATCCTCTCTAACACACTCTAGGCACAATTGCCTGTAAGTGCAGCATGTTTTCAGAGCACTCTTCCTTGTGTAAGAAAATAAACTGTAATCTGAAGCCTTATGTTAATACTGAGCTGTCATAAACATGAAAGTGCTGATGGAAGACAAATTCATAAATATTCTCTTGTCACTCTTCTAGTGTGTGTGAGGAACTGTGAAAAATTGTTCTTTTAATGTATTTCTCAGAGGAAAATTTTGTCACAGAGAGGGAGTGATTAATAAACTGGTGAATTTGAGATCTGAGACCCCTGTGCATCCTTTTGGCAAAAAATCACACTGTTACTACTCATTCCTGTGAGCAGACAGATCTCTGCCTGCTGACTCAGGTGGAGAACTCTTGTCACAGTAATGCAGAAAAAGTGAAAATTAGTGCAGGGAGGACTGGCTGTCTGAGGAAAGTTTTACTTTCAAACTACATAGACTGACAGATATATGGCACTGAATAAATTTGGATCAAAAGATAATTTATTTAAGTAAAAAATCCAGTTACACATTTCTTCTGCTAGTAGGAGAATTCATACAGGAGATATTCCTGTGGATTTTAGTTTTCTGCTAGCTGAAATTGATCTTTCTCATTCAGCTTTCTTACTATTATCTCCTAATTCTCCACATCCAAGAACTTAATTCATATTTTGTGGCCTCGTGCTACTTGTAGCCTTGCAGAAAGGCTGCAGGGCCGATCACTAGGTGACATGATGCTTCTCCACAGGAACTCTGAATTCAAGGAAAGCCCAGGAAGTGATGAAGTGCCATGTAAAACACTTCTTTTGGATTAAGTTTGTGTTTAGGAATATGAGATAGGAGAACTGGTCTCACTGCATTTTTCACTGTTTATTTTAGAAATACATGCAGAAGCAAAGCTGGGAGGAACGTGGTGGGGCGAGGTGAGCTCTGCTCCTGCTGTGCTCCCTCGTGTCACCAGTGCCAGGTCAGCAGCTCCTGAGACACACAGCTGTGCTTGGTTATCTCCGCGGGGAGACAAAAACAATGTTTGAAAAGGAGGAGGAGTAGCAAACACGTTGATAAACATCTCAACCTATCAACTGCTGAGTACATTTGGTGTAAAAGCATTTCTGGCTCTGGTCTGTCGGGTGAGAAACCGAGAACACAAAATCCGCTGCTGAGGAGGGGAGGGCACAAGAACAGAAGCTGGGATGGGTCTGCCCCTTTTATCTGTCAGCAAAAGTCTGTGGGAAAGTATTGCTTACCCTACTGTCAGCAGAAAAATTGAAATGTCCTTTTTTTCCCTTGGAAGGGAATTTATTTTGCAGTGGTTAGTGCCAAGTGGTGATAAACATCCTCTGAAATAGGAAGAGATGCCTTGCTTTGGGCTTTTAACTGGGAGATGGCTTTTTACATTCGAACAGCTCCTGAGCAGAGACCAAAGCAATATCAATAAGTTTCTATTGGCAAAATTTTGGGACTGATTCAAAAGGATGTTTTGGAGCATTTGCTGGAATTTGAGGTCACTACACAAATAGTTTTTTCATGTGGTAGTAATAGGACATTTCCTGATCCATTTATTTCCTGAACACTAATTTATTATCACTGAAGTGTTCAGTCACAACAGGCACACTGCTTCATTTTCTAAGTCGTTTTACTGTGGATGCCCTCAAACCACACAATTACATACTGTGTATTTTATATTGTTGTGCAAAAGCCTCCCTTCACTTGAGGTGGTCAGGCACTAAGGCAACAAACTTGGGGATGGATGATATAGGAATAAGCACTTCCACACAGAAACACAAGTGTGTGAGTGCAGCCAGCACCATCAGCTCTGTAACACAGCTCTGGCAAAGATCCTGAGAGAGAAGAAAACCTCTGAGAATATGTGAATTTCATCGAAAATGTATGAAATATTATCAGTGAATCCCTTGCAGGATTCATTTAAAATGACTAAGAAAGACTATTCCCAGGTTTTTTTTTCCTGGAGACATAAGTCAGAGTCAGTTGGATTTATGATAAATACAAGTATTAATCGCAGAGGCTTCTGTGCCAAGGGCAGATGAATAAAAATGCGTTTGCTGAATGCTGGGAGCAGGAATAACAGATGAGTAAATTACTTTTAAAATTTGCATCCAGCTTTAAAAAAGAAGTATTTATATTAGTACCATCTGTGTTGGCTGCAGGCTGTCTGGCATGGAGCAGTGTGTCTGTATTGTGCTGGAGGTGAGGGTCCCCTTGGCTTGGAGCTCCTGGGAACCCCTGAGCTGCAGCAGAGTCCTTTGCCCCACCATGTCAAGGCACAAGAACTGCCTTCCCACTCACATCCTCCCCAGCCTCAGCTCCTGAGGAGGGGCTGTGAGCAGGGCTGTGGGGCTGTGTCCCCACAGGGAGCAGCATCTCCCTGTGCTGCCACAGCTGCAGCCTGGCCCCACAGCACTGCCCAGCCACCATCAGCTGTGCACAGGCTCCCTTTTCACTGTGATACTACAGCTCTTGCTGGAGAAGTCCCAGGATTGCAAACTCCTGGATCTACTCAGTTTCACTGGATTAAAGACAACATATTCTTCCTAAGAGCCCCCATGTAGGATACTGCCACATCAAGAAGAAATATCAGATGAAAGCTGGGAACAAACATTCTCAAAAATATGATTTGTCAAGGACTGAACTCTTCCCCAGTCTAATTTAACCCCTGGCAGCACAGAGGCAAGTCTCAGAAATATCCAGAGACTTAGCTCGAGTCTCTGGAATATATTGATGTGAAGAAAAACCAAAAGGAGCTGTAGAAAGGGCTGGGAGTAAGTTTCTTTCAGCTGACTAAATTTCCAAATAACAACAGAGAAGAGAATAATAAGAACAGTTTAGGTAGAAAGGAAAGACTTTATTTGTCTTGTCTTGAGCTTCCCTAGCAACATCTGCATATCCCTGGTCCTGCTGAGAACTGACATCAGCAGATGACAAAGGCAGATTCAGACAAGGGCAAAGTACCATGATCTGGGGGTACAGACCTAGTGATGAACAGGCAGGGAGTCACTGCTCAGCCCAGCACTTAACATGGGGCAGCCAGCCAAGTCCTCTGGTCCTTCTGGATATTCAGCTGGAAAATGTGATCAAATTTCCATGAAAATCTAACTTTGTTATTTTTAGAATTTCACTTCCATATTTTAATCATTTCAGCCTAAAGCATGAAGTTATTATTAATTTCATATCAAAATTATATTCCCATTTTACATGCTAAATGTAAATTACAGAGAGAGAAATATGCAGACAAGCTTTTCCGTCAGGCAAATATCTTTGAAAAAGTAAAATCAGCTAAAGCCTACACTAGAACATTTTTACCAGTTACAGCTGCTGCATCATGCAGAACAGCCACCTCCTTCCCTGGTGTGCCAGAGCATGAGCAGAGCACTGGCCTGGCAGCACAGCACCGTTCCTGCTGCTGTCCCGTTGTCCCACTGGCAGTGCTCACTGCCTACGGAGCACCAGCAGAGGACCAGATGCCTTGGCACACATCCTTGGAAGCACACAAGGTCCTAATTGCTTGTCATTGCTTTGGTTTCCAATTGTTATTTTCTTGAATCTCACAATGTGTTGATAATTTGTTGATTACCTCTTCACCTCAACGAAAATAGAGGGCAAATTAGAAAAGTGAGTTGAGCATTGGTTTCAAAAAAATCCCACTAGAAATAGGAGTTCAGAAGGGGAAAAGCAGGGGCAAGGAGTGGCAGATGGGAGGCAGTGCCTGTCACAGTGCCTGACTGTGATGTCATGCATTGCATCTGTGGGGGTGATGTAATGCACTGCGTAATGCACCTCACTCTTTTATTGTTCTGTGCTGTGGCACCCTTCTGTGCGCTTCAGTACCTGCAGAGTTAATGCTGCAATGAGTTAATGTCCTGCAAGGATGCAGGTGAGCACTGAGGGGAGGTGCAGGGTCTGCCTGGGTTCACTGCACTGGGGCTCTCAGCCCATGGGCTGCCCGTGACCCCTCCACTGTGCAAGGGAAAAACACAAATGGCACAACTGCACTCACACTCACTTTTTATTTATTCTGTCATAAGGGGGCCTGAAGCCATTGCTGACATCTGCCTTCTGTGGCCCGTAGTTGTTTAATGCAGAGAAATATTCAGCTGCTAAACACTAGTAAACAAGAATAATCACCTCTGATTGCTATCATACTCCACTCCAAGGCAATATGCACCAGAGCACACATTCTATGTTCAGTGTTTGACACATACTTCAAAAATAATTTTAAAGGCAGCTGAAAGAGGGAAAATTTGTTTTTTTCTGGGCACTCTAATTAACAGGAGAATTAATTGTTTGTTACCTGGTTCAAAAGCAGAGGAACAGCCAGTAGAAAATAAGCAGCTCTTATAATACTTTCAGTTAATATTTTAGAAATGTTTTCCCACAGACAAAGCATGCTATAGTATTGTTAGTGTATAATCCTCTCAATTTGGCTTGTCCTGTTAGTGGCTACAGCTGGTCAACATTTGTAATAATGATTTAAAAGAGTGAATAGATGTTTTTCCTATCCCTCCAAACACTTCCAGTCTTCGATAAGATCTCTGTTGGCCACTGGGCTGGTTTCCTACAGTGCTCCTCACCTTCAGTGTCAAACAGGAGCAGCTCAGAAAGGCACCAGCAGCCCAGAAGGCTCCGGGCCATGGAGGGGAAATACCTGCAAAGGGAGGGATGCTGAGGAGCCTTTTCTCCAGCCTCGGCTAGAAGTGACTTTCAGGGTTATATTTTCTTACTTGAGCTTTATGTAGGAGAAAATTCAGATGAAATTTGATGAGTAATCACATCTGGGGGAAAATTATGGACGCAGTAGTAGAGTATGGTGGCAATTGTAAACTATTTTGTTTTTCTCTGGGATGAATTAGGAGAGGACCTGGCTGCTGGGATGCAAACTGGGGGAGGGTACTTTGGTTCATGTCCAGAACAGTGGGGAAAGCAGCTGCTGGCTGACAAGGACAGTGGTCTGGGCTTTTCCCAAACACTTCTGCACCAGCCCTATGGGTCCTGGAACACAGACAGGAAGTGCTGTGCTCCATCCCATCTCACCCAGGACAAAAGAGCTGCTCCACAGATCCCTGCATGGCTCAACTTTGCACCTTCCCTGACACCGTGGGACCAGTTAATCTTAAAACCTGCTGGTTTCCTCAGCCCCTTCAGGGACTCTAGAGTCCCTTGAGAGCTGGCAGGGGTGCCAGGTCCCGAGCTGCCCCTGTGACCACTGGCTGCCAGGGCTTGTCTCTGTTCTCTCTGACAGGCCAGAGCATCTTGCTCTCTTCTGTACTGAGGAGGCTTTGGGATCAGTTGATGTAAATGATAAAATGCTCATCACTGATTATTTTTTAATTATTTAGTGAGAGAATTCATCTGAGCTGATGACACTGCTCCTACCTCTACAAGTCACAGATGCTCTGGTTCCTAAGAGAGTGAATATTAATAAATGGCAGATGCAAAAAAAAAAAAAAACCACATGAAGCATTACTAAAGCTGAAGAAAGATTTGAGAGATAATGAAAGTAATTATTAATGAAAATCATTGATGAATTAAATCAGTGCCTCGAGTCGTGAGAAAGCACATGCAGGTTGATTTGGGAGGGGCCATGGGACACCAGAGCCCAGGCTCTCTCTCCTCTCTGGGGAGGAGCAAAGAGCTTCAGTATGTAGAGTCCTTAGTCTACCAAATAAAGGCATGACCTGCTGTGAAACCTTCCACACGTGAGCAGGATCTCATAACACCACATCAACATCCTGAAGGCACGTAATCCTCTGCAAGGTGCTGAAACAGAGGAGGGCATTAGTAAGTCAGCCAGAAGAGACTGTGTTTGGCCAGGTAAGGCATTCCCAGTGCACTAGCTGTGCCACAGCTCTGAGCTCACCAGAGACCTGCCCAGACTGCAGAGCAGGGACTGTCATGATGCACAGCTTAGCAGGCTCAGTGCTGCAGCAGGCAGGTCCCACTCCCAGGGCATCCAGGGCAGAAGTGAACCGAGGAGGAGGATGCTGCCCTGGGTCCATCTTTGCAGCACAGAGCAGTGCCAGGGTGAGTTCAGCGGAGGTGATTTCTGATAGAAGCAGAACATTTTCTTGTTGTGATTGTTTAAAAATAATAATCTGAAGTTTTATATATTTATTTCAAAGGTCAATTTTTTCAGTAAAATAATCCTGCAAACAGCTTGTAACACATCCTTCCATGTGAGTATTTTGTAGAGTGCGACCACCAGTGGAGGCTGTGGGAAGGAGACTCTGCCTGTGTCACTGTCTGGCCTGGCCGCAGCAGGGTGACAGGACTGTGGCAGTTATTCTGCTGTCTCTTAGCAAGCCACTTGCCAAGTGCAGTAGCCTGGCTGCTACTGAATCATCGTTTCTATCAGCATCTTCCACCTGCTTCCCTGTTGCCATGCACAGCGTGTTCCTCCCTCATACCAAAGGCAAGTTAGAGTTCACCTGAATATAAAGTCATTAATGCCTCCAGCATTTCCATTAGACGCTTTACAGAAATGGATATTTTATGCCATGTGCTGTCTTGGAAAAGCTCAGAGAAGATCAGTTGTTCACTGTAGCAGGAAGGCACTGGCAGGCACTGCTGCAGGTGCCCCTTTCCCAGCCAGAGCACGCAGCAGTGGCACTGCTGGCCCCACGGGGATGCTGGGGCCAGGGCAGAGCTGAGCACACAGGGCTGAGCACGGCTGGCTGCTGCCTGCCTCGGCTGGGAGGAGTGGTGGTGGTTACCCCACGTGCCTGGGCATCCCCAGGGTCCTGCCCCTCAGGGCTAGCAAGTGCAAGTCTAAACCCCTCATTGCTCCACTCTCAAGTGGTTCTCCTTTCCTCTCCCTCCTTCTCCTCCTCCCAGCTGAGTGCCACTGCTCACCTGTGGCCATGAGGACACAAGCCTTCAGCATAGAGTAGGGAACACGTGATGGGAAAGGTTCAAATGCAGTCTTGGAGTGATGTTGTTTCCTGACCTGAGGTTGAAAATCAGCATCTGCCTGCCCAGTGAAACATCACAGTTTATTATGCTACTGCCCAATACTTTCCAGCATAGAGAGGGTTTCAGATGACAATCCTCCACCCAAGGTATTTGCCCGAGGCTTTCCCAGCCCCAAGATCCCCTCCCAGCCATCAGGCTGGCACTGCAGTGAGTGTGGAGGCAATTCAATTACACCAGAGTATTCCCAGCTTCTCTGCTGTCCTGGCACAGCCTCACAGGGCAAACCAACAGCGAGTGGGCTGGGGAGGGCTGAACTGAACTGCAGTGCATCTGCTCAGTGAAGCAATAATAGTGCCACAGAACAAACCTCACAAGACTGGATTATGTCCTGGATCTCTTGGCTGCTGCCACTCCCTGCTGACACCGATTCCCATCCCAGCTGCTCCAGCAGAGCCCAGGTTGGGATCTCTGCCAGGCTGGGAGCAGTGGGGGAACCAGGAGAGGAGCACAAATCAGTGAGTGCATTGGTTATTCATTAGCAGCAAACACTGTACAACACTGCTCTGCACAGGCAGCAGAGGAGACTTTTTCTTCTGCAGAACCTTGTAAATCTGTGCACATTTTCACTTCTGGTGCTCTTTCCCTTTCTCAGTCATTTCCTCTCTTGTTCTCTCTCTTCTCTCTCCCTTCTTTCCTTACTGCAATGCTTTTCCCAAGGTAGACTTTTCTGTGAATTAGGTTTTAATGTCGCCTCATGAGAGGCAGTTTTTCATATTTTATATCTCCATCAATTAATATTTTTGGCTTATCACCAGTTAAATTGGAGTTTTGATTAAGTATTATCCAGCAGCTCTAAGCACATAGTTTGTATTAATTTCAGGGCCTCATTATATGGCAGTGGTATTTATATGGGCTTATATATCAAATATATTGTGTGTGTACAAGCAGAGACTTTCAGAACAAATACTAGATAAAGGAGCCATAAAAAAAGAAGACGAAAGAAAGTCTCTCACTTGGTCCAGCCCCACAGCGCCTACTGAGCCCCTCCATGAAGGTCATGGAGAAAATGGTGGGGAAGGGACATTTTCAGGGACCAGGAGGTCCCTGCAGGATCAAGCCTGGTGCTCCTGCAGCAGGAGAGTCAGAAGGTGCAGAAGCTCATGGCATGAGACCCACTGCAGAGCATGGTCTGCTCCTGACAAGTCGTGGGGAGAGAGCACTGATGGACCAACATGCTCTCAAGAGGGCACCGGTCCATTTGATGAAATAGTTCAATATGCTGATGGTCACACGTTTTTATTCACTGTTCATTCCCAACACGGCCTTGTTCTTTGAAGGAATCCTGGCTGTGTGGGCCCTAGGTAATATGGGGCAATGCCCAGGGGCTTGGGCACCAACCATTAGTGCTCTGGCACTTCTAGCCTGGGGCTCTGCATTGCAGACCCTCCTGTGAGTTTGACTGAAACTCCTTCCTACTGAGAAAGTATTGTTTATTTATAATCAAAACCCAAATGAAACAAAGATTGCAGGACTATGTATTGGTGACCTTGACAAAGCAGCAGCTCCTATGCTTGGAGAAGTACTCTGTGGAAAGCATCACCTGACAGGGACCAGAGGGGCTGCTCTCAGTACAGATTTCAGGGCTGCTTGTGTTCTGTGTTTGTGTGCCACCCTGGTGGTGCTTCAGAGGTCATCAGAAGGAAAATACTGACAGCAGAAGGCTGTACTCAACACAGCAGATACAACTGGATGCTCTCCCTCTCTCCATCACTGCATTCCTCTCTGTGTTGAGCCCTGTGAATGAGCTGGAGCTGCTGTGAACTCGAGTGCAAGCACCTGGCTGGCTCTGTGCAGGCTGGGCTGCATGCTGTGGGACACCAGAGTCTCCCAGAGGAGGGACAGAGGGATTTCATGGAGGAGGGGCAGCAGGATCTCCTAGAGAAGGGACACTGGGATCTTTCAGAGGACTCACAGAAGAGCAGGCAGCTCAGCGCAGCTCATGTGGGTGGAGCACATGACACTTTTGGCTCACCAGCAGCCATGTGGACACCTGAGCAGGGTGCTGGCTACCCACAGGGACAAAGCCTTGGACGGAGAAAGGGACGCACCCTTTGTGAGTTTGGACATATGGCATAGAATCATGCTCAGGAGAAGCTGCTCCAACAAACTCCAGGGATCTGTGAAGCTGCTTGCTCAGGTTAAAGATGTGTTTTTTCTATATAAGCGCTTCTAACACCATAACCCAAGGAGTGCTTTGCATTTGTACCTCTGCCCTCTCTTCTCAATAGTTCACTTCCACTGTAGTTAGAATTAAACAGAAAAATCCAGAGGACTACAAAAGAGTGAAAAGGTCTAAATTCTGTCCTGCTCCCTGTCACAGCTCCCCATCATCTCACCAAAATTTTTCTCAGCCTTGTTTGTACTTGTTTGTCCCTGGAGTCAGTAAGATGCTGCTGCCCTTAAGTGCAGTTCACATCTGGGAGTGCTGCTGAGATCAGTGGGGACTCTGGTCTCCTCCTGCCCCATGTTTGCCCCAGTCTGGGCCTAGCAGAGCCTTGGTTCTGAGGTGAGTGAGGGACCCAGACCCCCTCACAAACCTTTCTGGGGTCAGGGTCAGAGCAGGTGGGATTGGCCGTGCAGGTGCTGGGAAGGGGAATGGGCAGAAAGTGAGGAGCAAGGCTGTGAGTAGTGGCCAGAGGCTCCACGTGCTGGTGGGGTCTGAAAGGCTGGAAGAGGAACTGTAATAACAGGCTGGGCAGGACACCAGCACCAGCCCTCCCTGCACGAGCAGTCAGGCACCACAGGGCATGTGGCTTCGTGACTTTGGTGCTGACCTTGGGCACCAGGACACCTTGCTCAGCTCTTCTCAGCCTGCCCTGGGATGCAGCTCCTGGTGACTGACCGTGGAATGCTCCTAGGCAGATGAACACATCCACTGGGATGTGACATCCATCCCAGCAGGGCTCCTGTATCCATCCCTGCCTGCAGAGCACAAGACATGCCAAAGTCACCACTGGCAGCTCGTCCTGCAGGTGTCCAGCAGTGCTGCAGCTCCTCCATGCCTGGTCTCCATCTCAGAGCTGTAATGATGAGCTCCCATTTCCATTTGGGTTTGTCTCTTGCCAAAAACACGTCTGGGAACGTCTCCATCGGGCCATCTGACGGGAGCTGTGAGATGCCACCATCAGAAGTCTGCTGAGACAATCATTTGTGCTGTTTCCTACTGTCTTTAATAACAATGTCACTGAACCAGATGCATCTCACAACTGCCATAAAAAATGTGCAGTGTATGGCTGCTTGAAAACAGATTTACTGCTCTCCATTTGGATAGCAGTTGATGAAGATAATGGATTATCTCTGCAAGGCACTGTACAATTTCTACTCTCCAGACTCCATGAAGCACCTTAATTTTATTCTCACATATATAACGAAATATGTCAGAAGAACCAAAAGGGAAACAGATAAATCATCCATATTGGAAACATAGTATGAGTCAAGCAAAGAAAAGCGTACAAATTCCTGTTTGTTCTCGTGGGTACTGGCAGAAAACCAGAAGCTTTTATTTTCTGAGGTATTATGTTGAATATTTTCTTTTCCCATTTGCCTTTATCAGAGAAGAAAGAAAACCAATTAACTACTGATAGTTCTTGTACCTCCTCTTGGAGACTTCTCTGTCAAAAGGCAGATTCCAGGACTGTGTAACAGCTGTCATCCATGTGGCTTGTTGCTGTGAAGGTAAAAACATCTCCTGTCATTGGGAGTCTCTCTCCTTCCTGTTTAGAGCCTTTCAGGTGCTAAGCAGGGCTCCTGAATTGCAGAATAGGATATGGCACCCCACTGCTGTGGGCAGTTACCCTCCTGCAGCTCCTAAAGGGACTCATCACCTGAGTGCAGCCCTGGCTGGGGCATCAACACAAAGATGGCCCTGCCACCCCCTCCATGTCCCCATCACCTGTGTCTGGGATGGCCCTGCCACCCCCTGGAGCTGCTCCTTTGTGCTGAGGCTGTGCCCCTGTGTGACCCGCGGGGCCACCAGAGCCTGTCCATTGCCCTGGAGCACAAACCATCCCGCTGTGCCAGAGGTGGCCTGGGGCACAGCTCTGCAGAGGCTGCAGCTCGGGCTGGCTCCCCAAACACCGTGCGTGGGGTCTGACTGGGACAGAGCTCCTTTTCCCTTAGCAGCCCTGCCCGTGTGCCTTCCCCTGGGAGCTGGGAAGCTGCTGAGAACACAGCAGAGTTTTGGCTACTGCGTCCTCCAGCATTCCCCCCGCCAGGAGGGAGTTGCTGGGAGTGCGCAGGGTGCTGTGAGGGGACACAATGAGCCAGCTCAGAGACAAAAACTAAGGGAGAAAGGAGGAACAGGCATGGAGTTTGTTATTCTGCGATGTTTGCCTTCTGGAGAAACCTCTCTGTGTGCTGAGGCCCTGCACCCCAGGAAGTGTCTGAACATTGGCTGCTGATGGGAAGCAGAGAATAACTTTTCCCCTTATACATGCATAAACTTTTGCTTTTCTTTTATTGCTTTAGTAGGCTGCCTTATCTTAATCTAGTTATTTTCCGTCTTATTTTCTCTCCCCTGTCCTTCTGGGACAAGGAGTGATAGAGTGGCTTGGTGGGCACTTGGTGCCCAGGCAAGGTCAATCCACTACATACCTGCAGCACCATTAGCTTCCTCAAATATTTCAGATTATTTAGTTTAAAATATATTTGAAAATGTCATGGCTTGCTGGAGCGTAATAGTGTCTTCTTCAAATAAGTAGAAAAATATTCATTTCAGAAGTGAAAGGCAGGATTTTAAGATCAGAATGATCTAAAAACCTCATATGCAATGTCTTCTACAATGTCTTTGGTTGGTTCTTGTCCCAGGCCCAAAACTCCCAGGTATTACATAGAGACTGTCCCTGCAAGATTCCAATCTGCATTGAGTAACTTCCACCACAGAAGAATCATTGCTAACTATTGGAACAATTGGTCAGGGGCTAATTAGTGTTTCAAAGACATTTTATACCTAGTTTTCTATTTTGAAATTATGGTTTTGAATCTTGTAGGATGCTTTGCAGACCTCATTAGGGTATAAACAGAGCAATTTTGAGTAACTTGATATGTTGATTTTTCTGCGATTTTTCTTGTTAGGAGTCCTAATCCAATGACAGAAAGCAAAAAGGAGAGATCAGAATTAAGATTACAGTTCATACTATAATGCTGAAAAGAAATCAAAGTAAAACCATGGGCTTGAAGCTCTTGAGCAGTAGATTCCCTCTGTGGTGTGTAGCTCTGCCTCCTGGATGCCAGTGGCTTCAGAAGTCACCTCTCGTAACAGGTTCTGGTTTTATCTGGAGCACACGCAAGGCTTGGAAGTTAATTATAATTCTAATATTCTTGCTAATGAATTTGAGCATAATTATGGAGTGGCATGGTTTCAGAGGTACTTCATGTGAATACTAATTGCTGTGTTCAGATGTTGGGTAAATGGCTTCCAGGAGCTCTGGAGGCAGTGGGGGAACCCAGCAGAGGCAGGCAGAGGCACGGGACCCTGGGGGCTGTGCCCATGACCATTGCCCTGTGGCTATGGGCCATGGAGGCTGTGCCCATGACCATTGCCCTGTGGCTATGGGCTAAGGGGGCCATGACCATTGCCCTGTGGCTAGGGGCCATGGGGTCTGTGCCCATGACCATTGCCCTGTGGCTAGGGGCCATGGGGTCTGTGCCCATGACCATTGCCCTGTGGCTAGGGGCCGTGGGGGCTGTGCCATGACCATTGCCCTGTGGCTATGGGCCGTGGGGGCTGTGCCATGACCATTGCCCTGTGGCTATGGGCCCTGGGGGCTGTGCCCATGACCATTGCCCTGTGGCTATGGGCTAAGGGGGCTGTGCCCATGACCATTGCCCTGTGGCTATGGGCCGTGGGGGCTGTGCCCATGACCATTGCCCTGTGGCTAGGGCCATGGGCACACCATGATGGCCAGGAGAGGGGTGCTGGTCCAGGGACCTGCTGGGGCTGCCTGCCTGAGCTGGCTGTCTGTGTATGCCAGGGCAGGTATGTGGGATGCCCAGTCCCAGGTCTGTTGGGAGGGGTGGGATTCAGCCAGGGATTCAGGGCAGGGGTTTCTATGGGGGCCAGACCCTCATGGGTCAGAGTGCCAGTGCTGTGAGCACTGCCCAGCCACACTGCTGTGTGTGGGAAATCCCATTAGCAGGTGGTCATGGATAGGTGGATGCTCTTTGGAATAATCTCTGGTGGTGAGGAAATAGGTGTTCCAACAGAATAGCCAGCAGGACGCTGAGAAGGCTCAGGTGTCAAATGGGCCAGGGTAACTTGAACAGAGAACATAGAGCCTGAATTTTACAGTGCTGCACAGCTAATAAAAACAACAGAATTATGTTCCTTCAGGCAAAATAGCATGTCTGCTTCTCTGCCTCTTTTTCATGTCTTATCTTGTGCTTGCAAGTCACTCCAGGAGTCTGAGACATGACATTTCTCTTCATTTGGTCTCTGTCTTAAGGCAAAATTTAACCTCTGGCAAAGTCTATCAATTTGAGAAGTTTTGCAAAGATCAATAGAAATGGCAATGATTATTGAAAAGGAAGCTGTGGGTTACATTGAACTAATGCAATATCTGTATTGAGATATGTTTTCTTTCTTTTGAATAATTTAATAATGTTCAAATCTCCTCTGAGAGAAATATTTAATTGAGCAAAATACTAATTAAGGAAAATTCTTTTTTTCACAGCACAGTTCTTCAAATGAAATAATATTGAGTGAAATGCCTGAAGTTTACCTTGATTAAAAGTGGTGTCAGTGTTTGCAAAGTCTCAGAGTCTGCACTCTCCCTGTGCCCAGCAGAATTAGAGCTTCTCTGGGTGGTGATGCCATTGTGAGCATCCCACAATCCCTTCTTCAGCCCTTCTGAAGAAATGGGACATGCACGTTTACATGTTATGTTTACTTATTTCAATTTGAAACTAATTCCTTCTCTCATTCTCATCCAGACACTGAGTGGTTTGCAGAACAGGTCAGATAGAGAATATGTTTCCATATGTGATTTACCTGGACTCCCGTAGCCTAGCATCCAGTGGTAAAATGTACATTCATACATGAGAAGAGGGACAGCAGAATCACAGTCCGCGTGGATCTGCCTGCCCCACGCAGTGATCAATCTGTACAGACACTGTTGCACAAAGGTCAATCATTCCCATGGACACTGAGATCCACAGGCTGAGTGACAAAAACCAGCAGGACCCTGTGGAGGAAAGGGAGGGTAACAGGTTCAGCAGCACAGCTCAGAGTGGGAACTCCACCCTGGTGCTGCTGAGACTGTGCCAAGCCATGGTGGAGAGCACAGGAGCCCAGGTACAGAGGAGATGCCCTGCATGTCCTGGCTGTGACTTGCACTTTCTCTAATGTTTAGGCAGTGCTTCCAGATTGCTGTAAGGATTAGAGGTAAACTGATGTTTGTTTCTGCTATGATTTGCTCTTATCAAAACAAGGCACAAGCATAACCTCCCTCCTGCTGCCAAGGGCACATCACCCCATCATACATGGTAAGGAACACACTGCATCCCTATGGATAAACTGTGTGTGTAAGAAATGAGCAAATAAATAGCACTTGGAAATGTACTCGATCTGTTATCTTGCAAAATGCTGGAGGAAAGGCTTAAAAATTTCTCATAACATTATTTTGACTTGGTTTAACTAGATGAAGCTCATGGGCTGTGGCCTCCCTAAACTGTGATCTGGCAGGCATTCGCTTTCCTGCAGCTATTCTCTTGTCATTGTGCAACTCCCATGATTCTGCCTGGGGCTCTTTGCAGCGTCTCTCTGCCTCAGACACTCTGAAACTGCCTCCTCAGGCCCCAGTCCTGCTTGTCCCTGTGAGCTGTGCTGCTGGGGGCCAGTCTGCTCTGATTTGAGTTAATGGCCAGGAAATGAGCTCTCAAGCATGGGGGTGGTGGCAGCAGAGGATGTGAATTATCACTCGCTGGGTTCCCTCTGGCTGCTCTTCTGCTGACCTCGGTGTCTCAGCACATTTATCTCAGTTGCTGTTGAGGCTCATGCACAATAAACAGGATTTTCTCTGCTCCGCTCCCCTCTCCTCCCCTCCCTTCATTCCCCTCCCCGATAAAACTTTTTAGAGGGAGGTGAGTCACTGCACTTTGTTATTTAGGAGATAGTCACGGTTTCTGAGATCCATTCCAAGTCCATGCTCCCTTCTGATTTTCTGTTTGTCCTGCACAGGAGAGGCAGGGGGAGCTCCCACCTTGATGGAATCGCTGCCTTGGGACAGCGCCTTCCCAGGGCTGAGCTGGGCTCAGAGACTGGTGTTTTCTCAAAGGAATTAGATGAAGCCAATGAAAACTCAGAACCAGAGGCTCATCTGGAATTGTTGATCTCTGAAAACATGGCAAAATGTGGTTGGTGGGAAATAAATGAAGAAGGTAAAAATTAAAACAGTGCTCCAGCAGCCACCTGAAGCAGTTGTACAGGGAGCACCTTCCAGAAGAACCCCAAGCCCCAGGGGATTCTTCCTCCCTTTTGGCAGTCACCAGAAAGAAGCACTGACCTGGAAAAGCCTTTCTCGATTTGTGAACAAAGGCAGTCGAGGTGAGCACGATGCGTGCAAGGTCTCCAGGCGCCAGTGTGGGCCAGTCAGTCCCCCCGGCTCCACTGTTGTTTGGGAAGAGGCAGCAGGGCTGGCAGGCTCTGGGTGTGTGGGCACTGCCAGGCTGCTGCAGGGCACGGGCACCACCCAGAGCTGAGCCACATGGTGCTCGGGGTGCTCCAAGGCAGCAGCACAGCGTGACCCACGGCCACTGCCCAGCATGGCCACCCCATTCTGTAACTCAGAGCGCTGGCTCTTGAAATAGGAGTCAAAGTTTGCCCTTTGGAATGAATTATTACTAATCAAAGTATGTAAATTCATGAACACGCTCATTGGTGGCTGGCTGATGCAGAAGTGTGCATCACCAGAGAATTGTGCATCACCTTGCTGGGCAAGGGCACACACACACCTTGGGCAGTCAGGAATGCTCTCCTCCTTTGCACCTTGCTTTAGTGAGTGGCTCCAGAGGTAAATTACTGATTCTCTAATTTGGTGGCATCTGCAGAAGGTGATATGTAATGAAAGTGAAATGAACTCTGAGGATAAGGTACTTAGCAGGCAGTGAGAGAAGGAGCAATTCTTTGATTTTAGACAAATCCTCCCTCCGGTGTTCTGCTTTTATCTTTACATGGAAGGACAAGTTTTGTGTGAGACAAATGTCTATCAAAGTTTTATTTAAAAAGCTTTCAACAGAAGGTGGCACACCGATTAAATGTGACATTGGAAGCAAAGCAGCCTAAACAGCCCAGGAATGCAGAATGATTAAATTGAGGCCTCACATGAAAACTATTACTGTGTTATTAGGCATGTGCAGCCTTTCAGGCAATGAAGTTTGGGTGCTCTTAATCCATGCTGACAGACAATAGTTAATATTTGCACAGTTGTAATTTTTTTCTGCTCTCTTTTCTGGGTAATAGAGCATGACAGTGCACAAAACATTCTTCAGAGGCTCTACTCAATGCAATTCTAGGAGCAAATAACAGTTATCTCTTGGAAACAGTGTCTGGCATTTGAAAGACCTCATTTGTGGTCCTAACTGAGGTGGTTCAGAGCTCCTGGGAACCAAGGGCACAGAACCAGTTGCTCAGGACCTGTGTCATCAATATCACCACACCAGCAAACTGCAGAACTGGAGCAAAGCCTGTGAATGGAGAGAATATGTGGGCCAGGAGTTCCTGGAAAAGGCAGGAGCTGTGAGCTGGGCACCGAGGGGTGCAGCTGATGGAGGACACCATGACTGCTTTCATGATGCCACATCACCCCTCAGAGCAACAAGAGCAAGGGTGAAGTGCAGCAAATTCCTTGGAGACAGGCACGACTCAATACATGTTCAGTCCAAAGAGAAGGACTTTGCCTAACTGTGCTTTGCAAAGCCATTCCAAGGTCATTGTTTTTTCTGAACTCTCATTGCAGTTCAAGGCACTATGAGAGTCCAGCTCAGCACTATATGTGTTTCTTGATGATCACTATGTCCTTTTGCCCAATCTATTCCCTTGTCTACAGTCAGAAAGGTCAGAGAGGCATATTTATTGCTGTAAAAAATGTCTAGTAGAAAGAAGTGAACTTTAAGAAGCATGAGTGGTTCACAGAGGATCAATCCCAGTTTCCATTAGTTTGTAACAACGGTGTCTATTCTCACTTTTGCACTTCTGATGGACGAAAATATGAAAAAATCAAGTGAACCTTCTAATTTATTTCTATGTCATATAGTCCATATAAGACACCAAAGTGGCACATGCAGAGGCTTCTTCATGCTTTCCAGGGTGCAGTTACAAAGCACAGGAGAGAAAAATGAGCTACAGCACAAAGGCAGGTGTCAGCAGCACCAGAGACTCAGGTCTCCATTGCAGCAGCCCTGGGAGCTCTGTGCCACTGTCCCTGCTGTGTGCACCTGGACCAGGTCAGTGAGAGCAGGGTGTGCACTGCTGGAGCCTTTGGCACTCCTGCCACCTGTGCAGGGGTGGGTTTGGAGCACAGTGAAGCACCTGCAGCCCACCTTGTCCTCTGCCGGGGGCTCACCCTCAAGCACTATTTTGACAGCAGTTTCCTACACTGTTAGCTAGAAAAAATGGATTGTAGGAGGGAGTTCTTCTCTGTTTGCTTCTGTTTGGGAATGGCTGAGGGAGCTGCCCTTCCTGGCGTGGTACAAACATCAGGAAATCCTCTGCACTTGCTTGGAAGGGGCTAGGGAGGGGCAGGAGCCAGGTGAGGAAGTCTGGCTGTGCAAAGATCTTCCTCTGACAGTGATAAATGTGGTAAGGCTGTGATGCCTGGGTATTTACCATGAGATCAGGTCTCCAGAGGTGCTGGCACATGGCCGGTGCATTTCCAGGACCGCCAGCTGCAGCAGGTTGCTGCTCCTGGATGGAGCAGCGAGGGAGTGGCAGCAAGAACTACTGCTGGAGGTGGACCCCTTATAAATTGCCTGGAGAGATCCTGAATGCCAGAGTAATGCTGGAGGTGGGAACATTTTTGCTAATTAGAGCAAGAGTGGGAAAGTGGAGCGGGCAGGTTCCATCTCCATATTTGTGCTGTACAGTCCAATATTTCCTTCACAGCCCGGAGTCCTTCCTGTGATGAATAAATCTTTCAGAGGCCCATTTATTTCACTTCCTGTTCCCTTAATGTCTTGCCTAGAAAGAATAGCACATCAAACAAGGTCATGGCTACAACAACTATAGTTAAGTCACAAGAAAAATAAAGAACATGAAGTGCTGCTGACTCAGAAGGCAGCAGCATGCCCAGACCAGCCATGGTGCAGGGGGACGGTCGATCATCTGAGCAGAGCTGATGGGGCCCTGGACCCACACCTGGACCCACTCCTGGACTTGCACTGCAGCCAGAGATGAGAGCAGCATCCTGCTACAGACTGTGACACACACATGGAGAGTGTTTGCATGTGAGATGTGGTTATAAGAGGAGGAGAAGCACATGAAGGAGGCTCAGCTCATAACTCTTCACTCAAATTGTGAAGGAGAGTCTGTTCAGGTCTGCATCCTGCCCTGGAAACAGCCGAGTGATGTTCCACTAGAAACTAACATTTTTAGAAACATAAAAATATGAATAATAAGCAAAATTTGATTTAGTATTGATCTGATTAGAGAGCTTTAGTACTGATTCAGTATTTATCTGATTAAAAAGCTTTAGTACTGATTTAACAAAAGAGAATGTCTGTGCCATGTGCTCAGCTGGTGGAATAAGTCATTTGGTTGGAAGGGAGAATCCCAAAGGCATTCCTGCTCAGCCTGGAAAGTGAACCTGGACAGCTGCTATATGGCAGCTCAGTGTGCTTCAGGCAATCGCTTCCTCAAAAACAGAGAAAATGGTGATGATCACAGAACAGCTGGCAGGAGATGCTCACTGAAGGCTGTGTAATTCCAGATGGAGACTGAGAGGTGATCTTGTGTGGGGCCAGCATATAAGGCTGATTTTGCCCATGCACAGATGTAAGACCTGGATAAAGGAGAGTGGTCTGAATCCTTTAGGACACTGAAGTTACTGCTTTGGAAGAAAAACTGCTCTGTCTAATGCCATCACTGGAAGGCTGCCAGGGATTGCTGAGTCCTCTCCACCAGATAGCTTTCCAAGCTGCCCTTTCCTGAGCTTGGAGCATTCCATGGGGTTGTTGTGACCCAAGTGTGGGACCCAGCTTTGTCTTATTGATTCTTACACTGTTGGCCTTGGTCCATTGAACCAGCCTGTCCAAATCCCTCTGAAGAACCTTCCTGCCCTCTGGTAGATGAACACTTCTACCCAACCTGGTGTCATCTGCAGCTGACTGAGGGAGCACTTGATCCCCTTGTCCAGACTGCTGATAAAGGTATCAAACAGAAATGCTGTCACTATGGACGTTGATGTATCATTAATAACTAAGGTACATTTTTGCTTGATCGAGTCTGGCAAATATCCTGTTTCCATTTTGTGAGATGTACATCTCCAAAAACCTTTAAAAAGGGGAGAACACTCACTGTGTCAGTGTTCTTCATTCCCTGGTAGTAACTAGTTTTATGCTCGTCTAGATCTGGGGAAAATTGGTTTGACATGGAAGAGAGTGTGGGAATTTTTCTTGACTACTTTTTCCTCTCCCTTGCTTTTTTTTTTTTTTCTTTTTTGTTGCTATGGAAACAGCCCTTCCTTATTCAAAATCCGTTGATGGTACCATTTCCCATTAAGGTTCACATTCTCTTGCTGCCTCTGTCACACTGTGCTAGTCACAGTTCCTCCACTGATCGCTGCCCCTGCACTGCCCTGGGGGCTTACGTTTCCTCATTACAGCAGAGTTGAGACTGACATTTCCCGCAAACCGCTTGTTCTTCACAGTAGTGGTGCAGCAGGACAAGCAGACCTCTCAGGCTCTGTAGTGCCCCCAGCCTCAGGGGCTCTTCTGCTCCTCACCCCTCCCTGACACTGAGGGGGTGGCACAGTGGAAAACAGGGATTTTGGGTTTTGGACCTAGAAGTCATCTGATTCTGCTTCATCCAGTATCTGTAAAACTTTTGGATAGAAAAATCTGTGTTTTTTCGTCCCTCTTCCACCCTCTTCCTATCCTTAATAATCTCAAACTACAGTCTACCAGATCTGTTGGCCATAGACTCGTGGATAGGTCTTGTGGTAAGCGGAGGGAAAGGAAGAAACACACGCACAAGTTTTGAACATACACTTGAGGTAGGTGGATCCTCAACAGACCGGTCAGATTTATTCATTTTGGCAAACAGTTGTGCTGTGGGCTTTAGGGAAGTGCTTTCTCTAGGATGTGAGGCTTGGTCAGTGGGGCGTGCAGCACATGGTGCTCCTCCTTTGTTTTCATCAGACACCAGGGAAGACAGAAGGAGTGCTTGGACTAAATTGTATAAATCTTCTTTCACTTCCCTGCAAAAACGGGCAACCTCTTTGTCAAACTTCTGAAAAAAACAGGGCATCAATGTTTGAAATAATTCTGATTGCTGAATTAATGCCAGTAATTATATTATTAGTTTTCCTCCGTTTATTACATTAAAAGCTCTCCATTATTGAAGACACGCCTGTGCACATTATTTTCAGAGATATCTAAGACTCGTTAAAGTTTTCTCAAGTACCTAACAGTAGGTGTAGGTTTCTCTTTCTGTTTTTGTTGTTTCTACCTTGCAGCTGATGATTGATGTTCTTTTTTATCACCACTTTGGAGTCAGAATCTGGGCTGATGAATGTTCCTGTTGGTGGTTTGCCTCCCACTCAAGATTCTCAGCATGATTCTAATGCTGATAACCCGGAACCTGGGACTCCTCTTTCACACCCCGTTCTGTTTATCAGCGCTTAATGGCTGCAGCAATTAACTTTGTTTTCACTGACTTTTCTCAGTTACTCTCCTGCTTTTACTCTACCTGCAGATTTGGTATGAGAAGGCACTTATGTGTTTGGAAAAATAGACCAGCAATATAAGGATATCCTTTTCTGAAAAATTAGAAATTATGCATCTCAGTTTTGTATCTCAGTTTTATATTCTGAGATTAGGGTCAGGTTAAGAGTAGTGAAAATCTTTAAGAAGCCAATGTCTATGCAGGTCTGTATGGATGCCTCATAAGGCGCTCTCAAAGAAGACAGAAATGCAGAAAAGAGCAGAAGAAATCTGAAAAAAGCCAATTCATTGAGCAACAGTGAGCCACTTGCTGAATGTTGCAGACACTTTCCAGCAGTGACTCAGGTGTGCAAGGAGGGAAGGAGGGTGGGTGTGAAAGCAGAGGGTGCAGCAGAGTCAGTGCCATGGACCAGGGGTGCCCATCAGCAGGACCACACATGGTGAGGGAGTGGAAGGAGCAATGAGAGAGAACATTGGCTGTGAGAACACTGGCTGTGAGAACATTGCTGTGAGAACATTGCTGTGAGAACACTGGCTGTGAGAACACTGGCTGTGAGAACATTGGCTGTGAGAACATTGCTGTGAGAACATTGCTGTGAGAACAATGGCTGTGAGAACATTGCTGTGAGAGAGAACATTGGCTGTGAGACCACTGGCTCTGAGAACATTGCTGTGAGAACAATGCCTGTGAGAACACTGGCTGTGAGAACATTGCTGTGAGAACACTGGCTGTGAGAACATTGGCTGTGAGAACATTGGCTGTGAGAACATTGCTGTGAGAACATTGCTGTGAGAACACTGGCTGTGAGAACATTGGCTGTGAGAACACTGGCTGTGAGAACATTGGCTGTGAGAACAATGGCTGTGAGAACATTGGCTGTGAGAACACTGGTTGTGAGAACATTGCTGTGAGAGCAATGGCTGTGAGAACATTGGCTGTGAGAACATTGGCTGTGAGAACATTGGCTGTGAGAACATTGCTGTGAGAGCAATGGCTGTGAGAACATTGCAGTGAGAGAGAACATTGGCTGTGAGAACATTGCTGTGAGAACATTGGCTGTGAGAACATTGGCTGTGAGAACATTGCTGTGAGAACACTGGCTGTGAGAACATTGCAGTGAGAACACTGGCTGTGAGAACATTGCTGTGAGAGAGAACATTGGCTGTGAGAACAGTGGCTGTGAGAACAGTGGCTGTGAGAACATTGGCTGTGAGAACATTGGCTGTGAGAACATTGCTGTGAGAACACTGGCTGTGAGAACACTGGCTGTGAGAGGGAGACTGGACTTGGCTTTGACCAGTGTGGGGCTCACTGCGGCTTCTGTGCACAGGATCCAGCAGCTTTCACCTGGGCACAAAGGCCTCTGTCTGACTAACAAAGGGAGCTGTCTTTGCTTTAAAGCTTGCTTGTGATTAATTTTAACTTAAGCCTGATGAGAACTCTGTCTCTACACCGAGCTCAATGGCAGATCCATGTCCTAGGTTATGACAAGGTGATAGAAGAGATGGTGCAATGATAACTGGACAGGTGAACAGTGCATGCAGTGCAAAGAATTGCAGCAAAACCTCTGTGACCTCGCTCCTGCTGAATGATGGCATGGACAGAAAGCTTGGGATCCTGGATGTTTGACCAGAAAATCACTGGAATCACAAGTATAGCTAGTCTGATTTCTTCCTGACCTCTTCCAATCACCTTTTACTTCTTCAAAATTATGTCTGTTGTCTGTCTGGTTCTTTGCACTTCCCTCGTGCTCTTATGTTTTGTTAAAAGCAAGAAAATAAATACAATTATTTTTCCCCAGAAACTCACAAGCAAGAAAATAAATACAATTATTTTTTCCCAGAAACTCACAAGCTCAATTTTGCTGCATCAGCTTTATGATGTTAGCTTCAGCAAACAAGTGACAGTGTATTTCTCCTGCTCTATTTAGGTGTAAATCAGCTGTGTCTCTTAACTGAAATGTTTTAAGCTTGTTTTTCAGGTAATAAAATTGGGTTGATTTCTAGAACTAAATTCCTTGTGATGTCTATTTCAAAGGCTGACATTTCTAATGCACTAACAGCCTGAGCAGTGAAGAGCTATTCAATTCCTAGTGTAAACTCATCCAGAGATGTTTTAAAGATCTAAGAAAAGGTCATCAAGGACACGGACATGATGATGTGTCTCCCTCACACTCACACTCTCAGAGGCGCTGTTTCAGCAGAGGGAAGAAGGGATTTGGCATCCAAGTTCATTTAGCAAAGTCAATAACCTGTGCATTTCATGGATAGCAGCAGCTTACAGGCTGAAAGCAATCACGATGAGAAAGCTTGAAAAAGCAATTAATTACAATAAAAGACTGATAGGTTTACAGTAATTTTCTACTTTTTCTGTTTATCTGGAGTTTCAGGTTGGTGTCCCTTTCTGGAACTCCTGATTACAGATTTCATTTTGTGCACTCACATAAATAGTTTATTTTAGGTCTGTTTTTTTATTCATTTATATTTGTGTGAAATCACTAATAATTTTTTTAACTTCATCTTAATGCTAGCTGATGTCACCTGGCAATTTTTGAGGTCTGCTGGCATTCTTGGCCCTATTGAAGGGTCTGTCTGTGTATTTCTTGCACTTTTTGCCTTCCTGCGATGCTGTTCAGGCCCTGACTGTACTGTGGGTCTGTCTGTCCCAAGGCCTGGTGTGATCATGGACCTGGGTGCAGAGCCACAGCAAGCACTGGGCTCCTGCTGTGGCAGCTCGGTGTCACAGCTGGGGCCAGCTGAGGTGTCCCCATGGCTCTGGGATGGCTGTCCCCCCATGGTGCTCCCTGATGAGAAATGCTGACCTTCACCTCTGCTCTGAGCCCAGTGGAACTGTCCCAGTGTGATCCTGTGCATGGTGGTGTGTGTGTTTAGCCAGGCGACCACACACAGCACCTGCTCTGGGCCTGGCTGTGCCTGGGAAAGGCCACCCCAACCACGCCACTGGCACGTGGCTCTCGAAAGGCTGGGGATTTTGGGCCTCTGGTCTCTGGCATGGGCAGGCAGCCACCAGAAGATTCCTAACATACTGTGTTCTGTAGAAATCAAATGGTGCTTTGTCTCCTTTTCCCACTCTATTTTATAAGCTTTGATGTATTTTATAAACATTTTCTGGAATATATTGTCTCTGTCAACTGCTACAAGTAAACTCTGTGGTGTGCATTTTCCCTAAGCCTATCCTGAGGCACCTGTTGTTTCAAGGCATTTGGCTCTCATCGAGGCTTTATTTGCCAAGGCTGAAGATATGTTTGTGATTTTTTAAAAATTAATTCCAATTTTTATTTGTCATCTAGAAAGGAACAAGGAGGAAAAAATGCTCCCAGTTCTGCACTCCTTGTAACAAATGTCTGCATGGAGAGGTGGTGGGAAAACCTTTAAAAGAGAAGGCATGGCAGTGGCAGCAAATCCCAGCAGAGGGCTTGGCTCTGGTGCCCCTGTGGCTCCCTGTGCAGGGCCAGGCAGCTGTGGCTGTGCCCACTGGAGTGCTCAGCCATCCACACAAGGCACCTCCCTGCAGGGCAAGGGAAGACCTTTCCCTTGCTTCATTTTCAGGTTAATTGCACACTTGCAGCTTCGCTGCCTCCACAGATGTGCCATAGTACTGACTCCTGATGCTTTTCCTTGTTTGCTGTCCCTGGCACAGCTGCCCTGTGGTTTGGTACCTGTACCTGGAGTGCCAGCTGTTTCCATGGCAGCCCCAGCACACCAGCCAAACTCATCTGTCTCAAAAACTTCCATGGTGCTTCCTAGGAATGATTAACTGCCTGTGAAACTCTTGCTGGTGCTTTTGTATCGATTCCCTCAAAGAAAACACAGAGACAACGTGCAATTTTCTGTTGTTCAGTTGTCAAAGCTCTGTAATTATTTTCTCCACAAAGCAAAGGGAGCCCAGCATTAACTTGCTGCTCTGTAAACTGCCAGTGGACAATTTGGATCTTTGCTACAGAAACTGAATGAAGCAGAGCACTTTTCTGGGGCTGCTGAACAGAAGTGAGTGCTTCAGAAATGTTTGAAATCTGCACACCAGGCAGGAAGAACAGTGCACAAACTGCCAGGCAAATTCCAGTTTGCAAAAGCAAGTTTTACCCTCAGAGACCTGCGTCAGGGATGCAGCCCTGGGATCTTGTAGGACTGGAAATTGCTTGAACCGTGGGCTGAAAAATCTGGAGATCTTTCATCCAAGATCTTGGTTTGTCACTGTGAGTGTAACAAAGAATAAACAGCCCCCAAAATGATTATAGCTTTGAAATTTTGTTGTTTGCTTTTGTTGATTTTATAAAAGTTCTTTTCAGATGTTGCTGTTGAGGTCAATGCTCAGATGGAGCGGTGGAGGGAGGCAAAGCTGCCCCTCTGCACAGCACTGGTGAGGCCACATCTGGAGAGCTGTGTCCAGAGCTGGGCTCCCCGGCACAGGAGAGACGTGGGCAGGCTGGAGAGAGCCCAGCCAAGGGCTTGGGGAACCAGTGCTGTGAGGAGAGGCTAAGAGCCAGATTGTCCAGCCTGGCAGAGAGGAGGGGTTGGGGAGACCTGATGGCAGCCTTCCAGTACTAAATGGGACCCTAAGAAAGAATTTCTAGGAGGGCCTATTATGATCACACCCCCAGAGGGCAGGGCTAGGTGGGCTATTAGGAAGGAATTCTTCCCTGTAAGGGTGTGGAGGCACTGAGGTTTCCCAGAGCAGCTGTGGCTGCCCCTGGATCCCTGGCAGTGCCCAAGGCCAGGCTGGACACTGGGGCTGGAGCAGCC
>JAODHX010000299.1:62061982-62084380 GCA_027576295.1 Cossypha polioptera | reverse complement strand
GCTGGTTCCACGAGGATCGTCTGCCCGTCTTGGTAGCTATAATCCCAACCCCTCTTTCTCTCTCTCTCTCTCTCTCTTTTATTTCCTGTCCCTCTATCGCATTTGGTTGGCACTAAATAAAGGTGCATCTTTTGCAAAAGTAAACTGGTTTTGTCCCCTGCTGTGTCTTTTGTGCTTTGAGATCCCTAAAGAACCTATCAGGACTCCGCATGTAGTGTGGACCCTGACAGCTGCTGACAACCAGCTGCTTTCTCTGTAGGACAGAGTGACCTTTGGGAACCAAAGGACCCACTGCGAGAGCAGCAAGCCCTCTTTGCTGGCACAGACTCGGAGTGAAGCTGTGGGATGACCTGGGCTGGCTGTAGTGATGGGAAGCAGAGGCTGCTCTGCCCTTCCTGGCTGCCCAGGTGCTGTGCGGGACAGGTGTGTGCCCCCTGCCCTGCACCTGAGCCCAGGGACAGCGGCCACCAGGTACCAGGGGCTGGAAACCTCCGGCAGGACACCTGAGGGCCCGGGAAGCGTCAGCAGATGGCACTCGTGCCGTGTGGCAGATGGAATCCCTGCACGGAAATGTGGCTCCCTCCGAGCGCTTGGCGTGGCCCCGCTGGCAGCCTCGGGTTCTGCGGGCAGGTGCGGCTCGGCTGGGCGGGATGCGGGATGCGGGATGTGGGATGGGGGATGCGGGCAGGGGGATGCAGGATGCGGGATGCAGGCAGGGGGATGCGGGATGCGAGCAGGGGGTCCGGCATTCCCGATGAGCTCCTGCCTCTTGGCCGGGAGTGCCAGCGGAGCTGTGGGGGCTGGAGAGAGGAGCCGGCTGCTCACTCAGGCATGCAGCTAATTGCTGTCTCGGAGAGTTTCCAAAGAGCTCGCCCTGCCCGCTTGGGATTTATTTACTCAGCAAGAAAACACATCCATGCCGAGTGCCACTGGAGAAATGAGTCTGCTGTAGCGTGAGGTCAGCTCAGCTTCTGCACAAGGTGCTGCCTGACCCTGAGCCTGCCCCAGCATCTGTGACCCCATCCCTGTCCATAGCTGTATCCCAACCCACATGTGATAGACCCCCTGCTCCAGCAGAGCTTCAGGGCTAATTTAGTAAAACACAAACACTCCAAACCTCCAATAAATCAAGCACAAAACCCCTATTGCGATTTCTTTGGACTTGAGATGTGTTTTCCCAGCCTGTGCAGGTGCAGCCAGGGTGAGAGCTGTGGGGAAGGGACAGCCCTGTGACAGGGCAGGAGTGGGCAGCTGGAGCAGTGGGGAGCTGGGTTTTTCCACACGTGGGGCTGGTGGGGTCTCACAGAGGATGCCAAAAGAGCTGGTCAATGCAACTGGGAGCTATTTTGCATCACCCATGAAAAATGTGGGTGATTAAGAGAGGACTGTGGAGTCCCCATCCCTGAAGATTTCTGGGTGGACAAAGCCATGTCTCACCTGATTGAAAGCCTTGCTGTCAGCAGCAGGTGTTCCACCAGCCAGGAGTTTTATGGCCTGTTAAAGCAACAATGACCCCATGAAATATCCTAAGGAAATGAGGAGAGAACTGATAGATCTTCGTGGACTGAAACTACAGATATATGCTATTTTCTGTTCTGTGTTTGATCCATATCTTCTTTTTGGAGTTCACTTTGTATACGAAATGATTTCTAGACTTTTTTACAAAACATTAAATACATCAAAACTAAGAATATATGTGCAAAAATTATACTTTATTGTGCGAATTTCCATTCTGTTATTCCTGGAACAGACATCAGGGAGAGCACCAGTATTAAATGCTTAGTGATGACTAAATGAGTTGTTTACAAACATTTAAGGCTCGTGGAAGACACTTATATAATAACGCAGAATTTAAAACACATACATACAATTTCTCAGGTGCTGCATTCCCACATTCCCCGCTCCCCAATGACAATGGGGTGTGTGCCCTGTGTAACTCAGCTCTACTGAAATACACGTGAGACTCCTGAGAACCTTCTACAAATAATACCTCAGAAAAAAAATTGCTAATCCTCTGGAAATAGGCTTTACCTAAAATTACAGGACTATTAGAAGATTAGAATCCTATGTGTAAGCAGACATAGCTGTCTTGCACTTGGTAGATTAGTGCAACCTTTTATATGTCAACTACCCCATTGAAATATTTACTGTTTTGCTCATGTACTTCAGAGAATTTGTGACTCTCGTGGGGTCAGTGTTCTTTCTTCAGGGCTTGTGAAGAGCAGAGCAGTGCAGGTCTGCTGCTGTAACCCTGATTTACTGAAACCAAAGCCCAGAAATGCCATGACTTGTGCAGATCAGTGGCAGAGATGGAGACAGAGGGACACTCTCCTGACCCCAGGGCACCTGAACCAGTGCACAGAGTGCAGGCTGGGGATGGAGGACAGCCAATTCTTTAATGAGGAGCTGAGGGTACTACCACTGCCCAAACCATCCCTCCCCACTGTGCTGGACACCCACAAAAGGGTGCAACCAGCTCCTTCTGAGCCTTTTGCTGGAGCACTGGGCTTGGCCAGAAGGATCCCTGCAAACAGGAGACAGGCTGTGCTCTCCTGCTGAGTCCTTTCAGCCTGAAATTCCAGTGAGTGCTAACGATGAGGATGAGGATGAGCCTGGCACTGTCTGACCCCCAGTACCCATCCTGGGGGTGTTTCTTTGGCATCCTCAGCCTCCCAGAGAAGCCTGGCAGGGTGCTGGTGTGGCAGGAGGGTCGCAGTGAGTGACATTGGATTGCAGAGAGGTCTGGGGTGCACTTCAGAAGAGAGCAGCTCGTGCACTCTAACCCAATGTGGGGCAGGGTCTGGTGTCCCCCTGGCCATGGATAACGTGTGGCTGACTCGTGACAGCGATTCCGTGGTTGGCTATGGGATGCACCTCTTCTGTCTGCACAAAACACCCTTGTCATGGAGCTGTATTTGTGTCCCTGGCTTCCTGTGTTCATTGCCATCCATGCTTTCACTTGTTAATCACACAGCCAAGCTCCAAAGGATAAGGATCCTGTGGTTGTAGGGTGTAGCCTGTTTGTAGCCTCTGGCTGTGCTG
The DNA here is from genome assembly GCA_027576295.1 of Cossypha polioptera. Taxonomy (NCBI): domain Eukaryota; kingdom Metazoa; phylum Chordata; class Aves; order Passeriformes; family Muscicapidae; genus Cossypha; species Cossypha polioptera. The sequence goes on along the minus strand of JAODHX010000299.1, from coordinate 62,081,338 downwards.
CAGAACACCTCCCTCTGCTCCTCCAGACCCCGCCATGGCTGAGCACAGGTGCAGGGCTGAAGGTCACCTCAGGGGCTGCACCACCACCCTCAGCCAGGGTCCTGGCCAGCACTGGGGATGTCCCATGGCTGCTCCCCATGTCCCTGCCTGTGTGTCTGGGGATTTCTGCCCACCCTGATGCCAGGCAGTGAGACCTGCCTGACCCACGCACTGCCCAGGGCTACAGTGGGGAATGCAGCCCTGGACACCTGAGAAATGTCCCTATCTCTGCCATTATACCAAATTGGGTTCCTTCAAACTCATGTTTGTTTCTTCTTCCTAACACTGAGTCATAATCAAGAGGAATCAAAATATTCCTCCTCCCCTCTTTGCCTCTTTTTTTCTCCAAAAGAACCATTCAGAAATCAAAGGAAATCCTTGCCTGTAAGAATTTCTTTCCTCTGCATTTGAACGGTTTGTCTGTAAGGATTCAATTTTGTCAGCAGCTTCAATGGCATCTTAAAACTAATTTCCTTGATTTGAAATGAACATTTTAAAATCACGGCCTACAAGTTAAAAATGGTTCTGTGTATTGGTCTTTTGGTATCCTTCCCACAGATGCAGAAGGACAATAATAAATTTTGTAGATTGAGCATGGACTATAGTAACAGACACAACAGAGTGCAGCAGAGGTGCTGTCCCATACCTGCTGCCACTAAAGATAAACAGTGGAATAATTTACTGTTACTACAGCTTGAGACTCATGAAACTAGGGGAGAATAAAGCTGTTCACTGGCTTCTCAGTCTATGGTGACCCGTGACAAGCACTGTAAGGACGCCAGGTGCAGGGGGTTCGGATGCAGCCCGTGAGCAGCTGGAGCCCCCAGCAGCCTGCAGCAGTGGCTTCACTCCCTCCTCCTCCTCCTCCTCCTCCTCCTCCTCCTCCTGCTCCCCTGGCTGTGGTGTGCAGGAGGGGCAGGCAGGTGCCCTCCCACTCGCACAGCGTGCTGGGTGCTGGCACTGTGGGTGGAAGATCACACTGGCAGCAGAGCCTGGAGGTTCCTTCCTCTTTGATCTCTACCAGGAATGGTAGCAATGTCAGAAATAGTTTCAGTAAGAAATTTTAATGTACATAAAATCAAGACTATTTTGAGAGTAGAAATGAGATCCTCTTTGTGCTCATAATTTCGCTTCCATGAGTGCCTCTCTGCTTATAATTATTTTCTATTTGCATGGAATTGTTGTTAGTAGCCTCAGTGCCTAGAATGTACAACTGTCCTTCCTGACACGTACTACTTTGTCTACTTTTGAACTAAGGAGAAGTGCTTTAGGAACTATTAAACAGTCTTTAACATCTAATGGGAAATTCTAGTTGGGCTTGCAGTACAAGTGTCTCACCGGTCCCTTTGTCCAGGGCACAGGTTTAGGGAGGGTTACACCACACACTCCACCCAGTAGCACATGAGAGCTGTGTTAGTTTCTGGAAGCACATTTACATATTTTGTGGGCTCCAGCTGAGAAGCATCACTCAGCCTTGCTCAGTGAGGATTTACAGGTACCAGCACCATGGAAATGGCTATGGGCAATGAGCAAGGTTCAATAAACCAGTTTTCTGCTGTTGTCTGTTGATTTAAACTGCAGTATCAAATGAAGAAATCCCCTAGTAAATTCATTTATTAGTTCATTCAGAATAAAATAAAGAAATATTTCAGTGATTAATTTGCCTGGAAAGATAATCACAGAGACTCTTCAACCGGAGCAGGCAGCCTGGGCAAGGTCCTTAAAGTTAATGGTCTATCAAGTGAGAAGATAAGAGCCTGTGTAGCTTCAGTGGTGTCAGCATCTCTCTGCAGGTGCTGTGCAGCAAGAGGTACCAGAGGAATATTGATTTCCTCTGAAAACACTGTGTAGCCCTCCCCAGCTTCCTGCAGGCTTCACCTGTTACCTGCCACCTCTGCAGTTCATGTGGCTGTTGCAGGATGACTAAACAATTCCATTTTCCCAAAACGGTTTGGAAAAGCTGGTCTCTGCGGTGCGCACATCTAAAACAGGCTGTGTGGCTGCTCCCTCAATGTCTTTGGAGAATGTTGGACAGTGTGGAGAGAGGAGCTGAACCAGAGTCAGAGCTGCTTCATTCTCTCCCAGATGGAAATCCTGTGCACTGCTGGGGCTGCCTGCCGTGTGCTGAGGAGTAAAACATCACACGACATTAGATGAGCCTTGGTCTTGAATTTAGAGGAGGTATTTCAGTTCAGTTCTTACTCTAAAGCTGAGGGTAGAAAACATGACATTTTAAAATGCAGAAAATCCTACAGAAATAGCACCAAGCCAACAGTGTAAAATGAAACAAAATACTATTCACACCAGAACAGCAAGTGTAACCCACGGGCTGGGTGCAGCCCTCCAGCAGCCTGGCCTGGCCCTGCACTGGGTCCCAGTGACTGGTGACAGCCAGCAGCCCCACCTGGGCTCTGGGGACAGGACAGGGGGCTCTGAGGGATCCCCAGCCCCTGTGGGCTTGCATTTCCCACACTGCACTGATTACTGCTCAAACTACTGACTGGCTCCCACTAACTGGTACTTTTGTTCCCTCTTACATGTACTTTTGTCTCAGCTGAAGCTCATCAGTTTGCATGAAAAATTAAGAACAGCCTCCTGAGCTGCGGTGTCTGAAGAGACTTGAGACTCTCAGAAATTATCAAAGATGTAAAAGTCCTTTCGACTCAGTAAAATCCGATCAACATTGCCTAAAATCCTATAAAACCTGTGAGATGGAAAATGCAATATCTGCAGTCTCTATTCCCTCTGTCACACAGATCAGAATGGACACACCAGGTCTGGTTTGCCAGTTCCTGTCGGACTGCCCTGGCTTGGTCTCTTCAGTTCCCTTTCCTGCACTGCACTAATCCAGCCTGCTTTTTAAATGTCCATTTCTGATCACTGTAATCTAAAAGGTTAAGTTCTGCATATTATTTTCAAATAATAATAATCAAAAATAATTGTTTAAACAAAAAACCCTGAAAAAATCACTTTTTGAAAACCCCATATTTTTTCTCCATAATGTACCTTTTCCCATGAGAGTTAAAGGGTTTTTAATCATCTTCTTCAATGTCCACTGTTCAATTGTTTTTCTCAAGGCCACAAACCATTTTGCACATGGAGAGAGGAAAGTGCAGCTTGTTCTCTAAACCTACACTCTGCTTCTGCCTTTCTGGGAAAACTCAGGCAAACTGCTTGGAAAACAACAGCAGATTTCCAGGAATATTCCAGTGGGCACACTCTCACACCAAAGCCAAGCCTGCAGACAGGGGCTGGGGTCAGCAGGAGCACTGGTGGGGTGGAGTTCAGCCCTTGAAAGCCCCAGTGCTTCTGGGCATGCCTTGGCAAGGGCCCCCGGGGTTGGGCTGGCCCAGGACCAACAGGGACCTGCTGAGGGGCCACGGTTACCTGGGCAGCACCTGCTGGGGGTAGGGGGCACCTGCTGAGGGTGGGGGACACATGCAGAGGGTGGGGGGCACCTGCTGAGGGTGAGCAGCACCTGCTGGGGGTGGTCACCTGCTGCCCCTTGGATGGCTCCTGGTGGTTGCCTGGACAGGATGAGCTCAGATCCACTGCTGAGGAATGAGCTTTGTGGACACTTTAAGCAGAAGTGATGGTGCAGTTGTGGTGTGCTATGAAAAGGGTTGGAAACGGTGCCCAGGTCTGTTTGGGGCTGGAGGGGCCAAGCCCTTTGGAGAGAGCTGCAGCTGTGTGGGCACTGGGGGCTGGGCTCTGCTGCCCCTGCCCCAGCATCTGCTGAACTGCAGCACACACAGCACACACAGTGACACAGCCCTGCTCCCCTGCAGCCCTGCAGCCCTGCAGCCCTGCAGCCCTGCTGTGGGATCCTGCTCAGGGTCTGCCCCTGGGAACAGCAGCTCTGCCCTGGCTCCAGCTGCAGTGTTGGGCTCGGCCTGGGGCTGCTCATGGCCCTGTGCTTTCACACACTGCCCCAATCCATCATGCTCTTCATCTGGTTATTCTCTTCCCTCATTAACTGGCCAGAATCTCTCATTTCCAGCTGCAGTATTATTCTTTGGGGCTAAGTATCAATTCCATCTGTCTTTACAGGTGTATCTCTAGGCCAGCTGCACCCTGGGTCTTCCCAGATCAGGTATTCCCCACTGTCACTGTTCCTGGGCTCTCCCCACCCCACTAAGAGCAATGATGACCCCCCCCTAAACTGGATTTGATCTCTCCAGAAGAAAGAATCTCTTCAAACTCTTGCCATGTAAAGCACAATGTCAAAACATTTCAGAATTTCACAGTAGCTCTGTCTAATGACAACCTTTTTCCCTAAAGATAGATGTTGCCATTAATCAGAGGTTCTCCTCCTTTGCTTCAATAAGCCAAGCTCATTCCAAGAACAAAAGGACTGCCACTGGAATAGCCCAGCTTTTCAATTTCAAACCATCTGCATCTTACAGGAAAAATGAAATCTGCAGCGCACACAAATACTGTGCAGACCTAAATGATACAGGCCATTTCACTTTCCTTCATGGTTTTCTAACTTATTGGGTTTAAGTAATGGATAGTCCAACATCAAAAGCTCCACTCAAATAAGACAAACAAACACTTAAAGCACACATTACACATGGCATTCCCAGCCATCTGTAAAGGCTGCTCTCTAAAGAATAGAGAGGGAGATTGTTAAATTCTTTGTCTAAACCAGAGCACAAAGCATCAGTGGGGTGAGATGTTCAAGCACTGATCAGGTGTCTATGGAGGAGCATCTTTATTTGATGACCAAAGTCAGGAGAGACTGTGCTGGCAGGCTCTTACAGCCCTCTGTAACCTTTCAGCCCTTTCCTGCTTTTTTTCCCCATTACTACTCGGTCACCATGAAGACTGGCAGGCAGTCTCTTCTTTATCACAATTTTTGCTCTTCTGCAGCTCTCCCCTTACAGGTCTGTCTTCAAACAGGTCTTTCAGAGGATCCTTTTAATCTCCTTGTCAGCTTTTCGGGGTGCAGTGTCCCAGTCGCTGCCTCTACCCCGTGTTTCTGTCACATGAAATGCACGCTGCTCGTCACCATGCAGAGGGCTCCTGGCAGCAGTGCCCACCCTGTCTGTCACTGCCTCGCTGGTGACATCTGAGTTCCCATCTCGGATGGTTCCTGAGGGCAGCACCGCACTTGTGCTTTTCAAACTTTTCAAACAAACTTGTAATTCTCGTGCACCCCTCAGCTTAGGGTGTGTGTTCAGCAAGACTCTGAGAGCACCTTCATTATCTGTCTCTGCCTGAGTGCCTTTTTCTGCCTCGCAGCATTACAGAATCATAGAAGAATTTGGGTTGGAAGTTCCCAATGTAATAGTTTGTGTTGGAGCTGGAGTCCCCCTCCTCCGGCACAGGACAGGAGGCTCATCCACCCCTGCTGCGCTGACAGAGCTGATGTTTCTGCCTCCCTGGGTGTCCCACGGGCGCTCGTTCCCGTATCCGCGCCTGGCACCAGCTCCCCAGCTGCTATCAAAGTACGAATGAGTCAGCCCAGCGCTTTCTAGGAACTCCCCTTCTTTATTCTTGCTTCTTAACACAGCTGAATTGTGGGTTTGGCTATGTTTTCGTGTCTGAATACGCAGTGAAACACTGTTAATGATGGTGAAACACTGTCTGAAGAGGAAGGGATTTACATTTAGAGTGTACTTCGGAATGTTTCCTTTATCTTTGTGCTACTTTGCACCTAGTTGAACGGCAGCTTTACTTGATTCCTCTGAGGCCTTGAAACATGAAGTAGGTACTGTGGAGTGCTTTTCATGGAACTATTGTCCCGCACAATAGGTATTGCAACCATTAATTACGCTGCAGTTCCCACAAACTCCTGGTTTACAGCGTGCTGTCTTTTCTCAAGATACCACAAGTGATTTTTTTAAAAATGGAACTTATATTGATGTGGAACTTGTACTGGGTTTGTTCTACCTATACCACCCGTTTTCATGCCTCTCACTCAGACTGTGTCCAAGCCAAGCCATTACAACTTTTCTGTCGTGTTTCTTCTACCCAAAGGACCAAACCTCCCGTACCCCTCCGGAATTTCAGGGGTCTGCAGCCTGATGTCCCTGCTCTCGGCAGAAGGACACAATTGTTCCCATGTTCCTGCTGTCAAGAAAATTAATCCACGATGCCAGAGATTTATATCCAAAAAGGAGACAGAGGAGTCCTGTAAACTTTATTTGAGTAAAGGGAGTGGCCATGGGCATTTCCCATGGGGTCTCTCATTGTTGGAGGACGCAGTCTCCTTTTATCCCAATTTCCCAGCCACATTTCCCTGTCTCTCCCCCCACTGGCTGAGGTACTTGAGAGGTACAGACTTCCCGAATCACCTAAAAACCTCCTTTTTCTTTGTATTTCTGTTCTTTTCCTCTTAACTCCAGGAATTCTGCACGGCCTTGGGTGAACAACAGTCCGTGTCAATTAGTGGAATTCCTCTGGAATTTATGGTTCTTCCCATTGCTTCTTTCACCTCTCAGGATCTGGCTTTATCTACAGGCAGGGCCACAGTTTGTAAAGACAGATCCCTCTCATTCCCTTCACTGCCTGCCTGCACTCCCTCCCCTGCCTGTCCTGTTCCCTGGCCCTATCATTGACTCAGCTGCTGTTTTCAGGAGTTAAACATTCACTTCTGGCCACTTCCCATCCTTTTACCTTCCTACATTCCAGTTCCCACTGTTAAATTCCCACTCACTCGATTTTTTCTACCCCTCTGTAGAAGTATCTCCCTCTCTTTCCCTTTCTTTTCTTAGTATTAATTTCATTTTAATGTGCTATCTTCAAGCCCTGGAGAAAAGTCCTGAAGGATGCAGCTTTTCTGGAATATACCCATTATCCTACTGAGTGTGCCCTGTACTGCCAGCCCTGAGCCCTTTGCATCCCTCCCTTATTTCGTGGTGTGTTTGCACCAAAGGCTTCCTTGGCACAGAGCTGATGGTTCAGGTCTTCACACTGCACGAACATTCTCTGCTCTGTGCCAGCTGGCATTGTCAGTCCTTGTGAGTTTTATTCCTTAAAGTTAGTCCTCTCTTCTTTTGGCTATGCCTTCTAACAGGTCACTGATTGCTGTGATTTATGGAAATGAACGCGCCAGTCCCTGAGCAGCCCATCCACAGGACAGGGCTGAGATAATCACCTGTGAATCTCCTGCTCCAAGGGCTCCCAGCAGAGCTCCAGATGAATTCATTCAAAGAGAGGTGCAGTGTCCTGTCTGGTACCGATGGTGACGAGAAAGGTGACAAAGCCAGCACTGGTTAAAAATCAGAAAGTGTCTCTGCAGCATTGCTGCAGCTGCCGAGGTGTTCTTACTCTTGGGGTGTGCTTGGGGTTAGCTCAGGTGACACTGCACCCCGAGTGCTGCTGCTGCCCCCAGCACTCCACATTGCAGCCCCTTCCTTGCTCCTCCCTTCAGGAGAAATGGGTTTGTCACTAAATCACTTTCTGTGAGACAGAGCAGTGCTCACAGCCCTGTGAAGTCTCACTGCACTGAGGGGAGGGAACCTGGTTTAAAATAAACAGAAACACAGGCTGGACTGGTACTGCTGCAACAGGAACAAACCAAGGCATCCAATTTTCCAGAGTGCAGCAGGGATGAGCTTTCATCCATGCTGTATTGCCTGCTATAATGCTGCTTCTGCTTTGGATCCTGCTGGGGTCTTACAGAGCATATGGGAGTTAGGAGGAGGAGGAAGAAGAAGAGGAGGAGGAGTTGGTGGAAGGATTCTCTCTCTTGCTCACATCAGAGAAGTGTTTTCATCCTGAGCAAATCTTTAATGTCTCCCTACAGAGGCGTGCTGGACTAACCAGGCAGCTCAGAAAGCTTTTTACTCCTTTTCTTGGCTACTGCTAAGGACATCAACTGAGTGGCTGGTCTAACTGAGGGAAAAGGTGGTGTCAGGAGTGGTTGTGGCTGCAGAGCTGTGCACAGCAGCCCAGGAAGAGATGGAGGAGTAAGCTCATTTTCTAAAGACTGGCAGTAGCTTTGCAGCAGTTTGTATCAAATAAATAACTCATTGCATCACATTTATCTCAGCAATTCTGGGGATGCTTTCATTTTGCAGGTGTGGAGAGGCATTTCCAAACCCAGATGATGCTCCTAGTGATGAAGCAATAATTGTTCCTGGCATGCTGCTTGAGGTTTGAAGGCAAACTTTGTCCTGAGCTGCTGTGGCACCAGCTCCAGCCAGCAACTTGACAGCCTGTCAGTGCAGAGCCAGACAGGAGATGGAGCTGCTCAAGCCTGTGTCAGTGGTTTGGGAGCTGTGCCTCGCTGTGCTGCCTGTCCCTGCAGCTGCAGGTGCTGGGTGAAGCTGCAGTGCTGGGTGCAGAGCCACTGCTGCCACACTGCTGCCTGCCAACAGGCACAGAGATTTCTGTGCGAGCCAGCTTGGCTGCCCTGGCACTCTGGTGAAGCTTTTACACCAGCCCAGGACCCTGCCTGCAGTCCAGCGTGGAACCAGCATGAAACTCTGCCCACATCAGCCCTGCACTTGTCAGAACCTGCTGGCAGAGGGAGACCCTTGTGCAGGAGCCCACGATGGGGGCAGAGAGCACAGAGAGGCCCCCCAGCCCCTACAGGGTGGGAGCCACAGGGACCCTGGCACTGTGGGACAGCTTGAGCCTCCAAAAGCACTGGGTCAGGCTGGCCTAGAGCTGGGAGGTGTTGGAGGGAGGGGAGCTGCTGGACAACCCCCTTCCTTCCCCTTCCAGGCTTTGCAAGCAGCGGTGATGACCCTGCTGTACCCCTGGCAGTGCCAAAAGCCAGCAGTGCCCAGCTCCTCCTGCTGGCTGCAGCCCTTTTCTCGACAGATTTTTTGGGCTTTAGTTTCTCTTGGGGACATCAGGGCACAGGGCTCAGTGTGAGACCCTTTAGTGACACCCCAGAATGTAACCACCAGGAAACCTGCAGCACCAGCCAACAAGCGCAGGGTATCCTGATGTGAAACCAGAGCTGTGTGACAAAAGCAGAGGGAGGACACGGCCATTATGGACAGTGTATTGTTAGGACAGAGTTGCTCTTTCCCTCAGGGACAGAATTTCCTTGTGTGTGTGTGTGTGGACTCGTAAAACTTCAGCCCTTGGACTCAAACTATGGCTAGATAAGGATGAGTGCTCTGCATCACAGAGTCCTGAGGCTGCTGGCAACAGCTGTCGTGTATGGTGTAATTAAAGGAAATGTGTTGCCTGGAGTATTAATTAACAGGCAAGTAATCAGCAGTATACCTGCACACCTGAGCTCTTTAGTCCCACTGCAGAAGTGCAAGGGCTGGCCAGCAGCTGTGCACATCAGGGCATTACAGTGCTCCCTCATTTCCTGGGTTTCATTAAAGGAACTTCAGTGGAGAAATCTCATTTGCAGAGACACCAGCCATCTAAACCATACCCTGCTTTTTCTGAGTGCATACAAATTAATTATAAAACATCCATGTAGAGGTGGGGATGCAGGAAAGAAAAAGAGAATTATCACACTGTTTGAGATCTATACCCCAAGTTTTGTGTGTGTCTGTTTTCCCACCTCCATGTGCAGAAGGGAGCTGCCTGTGCAGGGCCCAGCACCCACCACAGCTCTGGCCCAGCTGGGCTGGGACTGCCCACAATGTAGAGCCTGAAAAGCCAGGGAGGGTGGCACTCCAGGCTCTGAGGAGTCAGCACGCTGGGAGCATTGCACTCAAACCCAGACCTGCAGCTGGTCCCAGCCCAGTGCGAGAGTCACGTCCTTGGACACTGCAGTGTCCCCAAGCCATGGTCAGCAATGTCCCTGGGGGGGTGGCTGTGGGACCTGCACTGGGACACCAAGCCAGATGGCAAGAGGCTCAGTGACCAGTGACAGTGACCAGTGACCAGTGACAGTGATCAATGACCAGTAGCAGTGACCAGTGACAGTGACCAGTGACAGTGACCAGTGACCAGTGACCAGCCACAGTGACAGTGATCAGTGACCAGTGACAGTGACAGTGATCAATGACCAGTAGCAGTGACCAGTGACCAGTGACAGTGACCAGTGACAGTGACCAGTGACAGTGACAGTGATCAGTGACAGTGACCAGTGGCAGTGACCAGTGACAATGACAGTGACCGGTGGCAGTGACAGTGACCAGTGGCAGTGACAGTGACAGTGACAGTGATCAGTGACCAGTGACCAGTGACAGTGACCAGTGACAGTGACCAGTGACAGTGACAGTGACAGTGATCAGTGACCGTGACAAGTGGCAGTGACCAGTGGCAGTGACAGTGACCAGTGACAGTGACCAGTGGCAGTGACAGTGACCAGTGGCAGTGACCAGTGGCAGTGACCAGTGGCAGTGACAGTGACCAGTGGCAGTGACCAGTGGCAGTGACCAGTGACAGTGACAGTGACAGTGACCAGTGACAGTGATCAGTGGCAGTGACAGTGACCAGTGACAGTGACCAGTGACAGTGATCAGTGACCAGTGGCAGTGACCAGTGACAGTGACAGTGACCAGTGACAGTGACTAGTGGCAGTGACCTTTGTTCAGCCACACACCCCAAAGCTCTCCTCCTCCTCTGCTGGGCTGGCAGGGTGTGCAGGCCTGACAGCAGGTAAGGGTGGGGCTGTGCCCTCCACCCAAAGGTGCTGGGCTGGGCCCTGCTCTGGATGCTCTTCCAGATGCTCTGAACAGTAGTGTCACTTCTCTCTATCAGCTCACAGTCCAAGGCCTCAGTCAGGAAGCCCATTCAGAGTGCTGTGGTCTTCTGTATAGTTTTTGTTATACAATTTTGCTATAACAGGCAAAAGTCCTTCATAAAAATATTTGAGCCATAAAGCATATGTGGTATGACCCTCATGGCAGGGTGCTGAGCCAATGGACAGCAAGGGCAGAAATTGTCTGTGTTCCACAGTGTGATCTCCTGTTATCCACCACTCTGTGCTCAGGGTATTTAAGGTTAAAGATTCAGCGGAATTTTCTTCTGAGAATTTGTCTTAGCGATTTCCCAGTTATCTGTATTTTTGGTCTCTGTAACAGTCCACCTCCACAAAAAGCCCCATTTATTTACACATTTCTTTTCTTGCTTCAGAATTCTATCTGGTATTTTTATTTCCCAGCTCTTGCACTAAAGAAAGAGCAAGGAGATGATTTGCTTTCTCCATGCCAGCTATTTTTTCCAGACCTCCAGCACTTCCTGGAACACATTTTCCTCTTTGCCAGTTTCAGGAGTCCTGCTGCATTTACACATTATTTAGTCCTATTTTCTGTCCCCCTTTTTGAACCACAGATTAATTTATGTTGAAAAGGATGTCTGGAGCCTCTGATTCAGCAGCCTGCCCAAAGTGTGGGTGCTGTCACTCTCAGGCTGCTGCGCTGCCCTATCCTGCCTGTCCAGTGCCCCTGCTTCGATTTCCCAGGACTGTGGCAGGCTGTGCTGGAGACACAGGTGAAGCCAGGACACACCTACTCATTGTTCTCTGGTTTTCCCTCACCCACAGAACAGCCCTCTCCCCTCAGGCGGCTCTCAGGTCCCTTAGGCACCTCCGGTGTTCCTGTGCTGGCTGTCCCCAAGGGCTCCCCTCCCAGCCTGGCTGCCGTCCCCGCTCCGGGACCCGAGATGGATCTGCTGAGCTCTGAGTGTCCCTCCTGTCCCGTGCCAGCACTGGCAATGCTTTGCCTTTGCCCAGGCTGGGACTGGCCCGACTGCTGGCACCTCCAGGCAGGGCTGGGGAGCGCGGCTGCTCCGGCACCTCTGGCTTCATCCTGCCAGATGTGAAATTGCACAGTGGCCTTGGACAATTTCTGGCAGGGAGCTTTCTTTTCAGCAACTGAAGAGTACTGAGCTGACATGTTCTTTTTGCTATTAGAAGTCACATTATCATTCCTGAATGGCAGTGATTAGTTTTCACAGCTCATCAGGGTCTCTGTGCAACCCAGATTTTTCTCCTGCATGTCCATCATTTTAATGCTCATCTTCACTAAATTTCACCTGGCGTACCCTCAGAGGGTGCTGGGAGCACTTTGTTGCCTGATGGTGTTTCCTGTGCTTGTGTCTTTCATGCCTCCCCTGGAGGCTGCTGTGGCCATCACCCATTTCTGCCCAGCTGAGCACATGTGGTGTCCTCTACCCTGCCAGGATGGGCCCCACTGGGTCTGAGCTGGTCAGGAGCAGAGGGGACACACAGTGACAGCCTAGCAGCCAGGGCTGGGGATGTGTCTGCTGCTGCCAAAGGTTTGGGGGGTAGGGTGGAAGAACACCTTCATGGCAGCCTTTGGTAGCTGCAGCACTGCCCTCAGTGGGTGATGACACCATTGGGAAACCCTTCCCTAGTCTGGTTGGGTGTGAATAAATGCTAGTGCAGAATTTTATTGAGGCATGGCCCTACCAGGACAGCCATTTATCAGTGATCTGCTCAGAACTGAGAGGGAAGAAAAGACACAGCCCTGTCTGCCGTGGGTGGCCCTGGAGCTAACCCTGCCACAGACGTCCGAGGCACTGAGAACTGATTGAGGGCTAAAATGCTGGCAGAATAATCACTGCTGTTTATTACAACAGCTTCACCCCTCCAGAAGTGCTCATTGTCCTGTGGAGTCCTTGAGAGCTGCTGTTACTCATGTCACACAGAGCCAGCCTGACCCACCGGCAGCAAACCTAAGTGGGACACACCGAGTGAGGCTGGGGGAGCTGCTGTGCTGTGCAGGGGGAAACTGGGACATTGCCTGGCCATGGCATATTCCTGTTCATCACTTACATCCACTGACAGCCAGTCAGACACTCCCCAGCTTTAGACAGGAAAGCTTTAGGGACTTTACCTCGCTTCAGAAAGACATGCTGGATTTTCAGCTGGAAGTAAAGAAGAACCACACTAAAAGTCTGCCAAGCAGAGCAGTGTTCTGTGGTGTGGGGAGGTTTGAGCCCTTACCCTTGCATGGGAATCTTAGAATCACTGGATGGTTTGGGTCAAAAGGGACCTTTAGGGGCCATCTTATCTCATGCCCTGCCACGAGCAGTGACATCTTTCACTAGACCAGACCCCATACAAGCTGAGACTGAATGTTCCTAGAAATGGGCAGCCACTGGTACTTCTCTGGTGCCAGTATTAAGAACTCATAAGAATTTTCTGCTCAAGACCTTTCCTGTCTTCTCTTTCCTTGCACAGCACTGCATGTCATTTACCAGGACAGGGTTAATACAGGCTCACTCTGATCTCCTGCAATTCCCCACCAAGTCCCCTGGGCAGCAGGACCAGCAGTGTCTGCAGTGGCAGCCAGAGAGGACAGCCCAGGGCCGGACAGAGCTGTGCTCAGGGATGCTGCAGGGGCAGGAGCTGCTTCCACAGCCTGGGCTGGTGTGACACTCCCACCCTTGGAGTTTGTGCCAGGGATGGAGCTGAACTCTGCAGGAGCAGTGCGGGTACAAGCCCCAGGCTCTGTGTGCCCAGCAAGGGGAGGGGGGACAGGTAAGCCAGGAGAGTCAGCCTTGCTCCACCGCACCTGGGAGGGGCTCCCACGGCTTCAGGCTCTTCAGGGGTTTTGTTTCTGCTGTATCCATGTGGCACACGGCTCATCTGGCCCATAACAGGCAGCTTTCTCCCCGGACCATTTCTTTGGGACCATTTATTGAGATGCAGCTGTCGGCAGCTCCCTGTCCCTCCCAGGGCAGCACAGGGCACTGGGCTCGGCTCACCTGGGGCTCACCAGGCTGCTCCTGCCCTGCAGGAGCATCAATCCATTCCATTGTCTCCTGTGCTTCGGGAGAGAAACACGTCTGTGATGCAGGGCTTCTGCAGGACTGACCTTGACTGACTGACTGCTCATGCTTCTTGATTCTCTGTTTCTTTGTCTTGACCATAGGATGCTTTCTGTTTCCTTTCTGCAGCACTGGTGAGAGGAAAATTCTTCCCACGTGGGTGCTTTCCACCTCAGATGTGCCAATGTATGTCCTTGAACAGCTGCAACATCTGCCTGTGACATCCTGTGACATCCAGGAGCGTTTTCACCCTGGCCAATCCACTGAGAATCATAATTGTCATCATGGCATAATGATGATGGCAATAATAGCTATGATGAGGACTTGCTTTTTAATCAAAGCTTTTAATTTTTGTTGCTGTTGTTTTTTGTTATTCTGTAGAAAGTAGAAAATGTAATAAAAAACATTTGATAAAAAGGAATTTAAGTAAAACCGAAAAGGAATGTAGCTTTCCCTGTCTGACTTTTTTCTGTCTTTTTTTTTTCTTTTATTTTTTTAAAGAGTGTAAATATAAAGAAACAATTCAAAAGTACAAGAAGAAAAAGCATCCTGGAAAACTAATCTGTGTTTTGTAATGGGGCCGTGGGGTGTGAGGGAACCACGTGTGTTGAACAGGGCCAGCGCTGGTGCTGCTGTGCCTGCTGTGACACAGCACTGATCCCAGCGCTGCCCCGTGCCAGGGTCAGGCTGGCACACGCTGGCACATTCTGGCACATCCTGGCACATACAGGCACACGCTGGCACACGCTGGCACACACTGGCACATGCTGGCACGTGCAGGCACATTCTGGCACATACAGGCACATGCTGGCACTCTCTGGCACACGCTGGCACACGCTGGCACAAACTGGCACACGCTGGCACACGCTGGCACTCTCTGCCACATGCTGCCACACGCTGGCACTGGTCTGGCCTGCTGCCAGCTGCTTCACTTGGCTTTGCTCGTGATGATGTCACTCAGACCTAGACCACAAAATGACAAAATGGAAAGAAATTCTCTCTGGACCACTGTGGCTTTGATGCATTCATTGTTTTAGTCTCATTTCTGCCTGCAGTAACTTTGGATCCAAACCACACCTGACTCCACTTGGCACAGAGCTGTTTTCTGCCCTTCTCACCTGGAACTGCTGCTCATTTGCTCTGGTTTTGCCCTGTGACTGATTTTTACCCAGCTGTTCACACCAGCACTGAGCTCCCCCATTCTCTCCCCGTGCCTTTATGGCTGTCCCTGAGGCTGCACCTCCCCACTGGCTGCCAGGGGGAAAATCTCCAGCTCTGGGAATGCAGGGAGCTTTCCTGGGAGCAGGGTGCCTGTGCTGGCTGTGCTGGGGCCGGGGTGGGGTGGCTGTGCCAGCTGGGGGCACCTCTCGTGGCAGTGGCATTTTAGCATCCCCCTGGGCGAGGGGCTGTGCCCTTGCCTGCAGCCCCTGGAGGGAGGGGAGATCCAGGTGATGCCTTGTTGAAAGAGCATGGCAGGTTCCTGCTGTGCTGCAGCTTTCAACTAAGGCAGTATAATTTTGATACCCTGCAAATCCTATCAAGTAATGTTCAACAACCACACATAATTCTATGCCTAAATTCTCTATGAAGGCTGACTCTATGTTTTAACTAGATAACTATTTACCTTACAGGTAACACGAGCAGCTGTTGGGTGAGGGCTGTCCTTAGCCACCCTTTCTTTCCATCTTGGAGCTCTCCTGGGAAACATCTACTCACAGGCTCTGCTATGTATCCACTTTGTTCTGGATACTTGCAATGGCAAGGGAAAATAATTCAAGTAATAAGGGAACTGCAAGAAATTGTGCAGCAATAAGCACTGCAAAGGGGGAAGGCTCTACAATAAACTGTTCAAAAGGATGTGAAAGCAAAGGAAATATTGCTGTCAGTGGAGCAGAAATAGTGTTATAGTTTTCAAGTCAATCCCTTTAACTGCACAAACTCTTAAATGAAAGGTTGTGTTTAACAAGTCGAAACAAGTCACAAATTCTTGAAAGAAATGGTTTTGCTGAGACTGTGACACACATGAAATAGCTGGCAGGGCTGCCTGATGTGTATTTGAAAGGAGGATCCTGTGTCCTTCTGTAATTAATTTCATGGCAAGTGTGCTGTGTGCATGCCTAACACATCACAAGAGAATGTGCAGATGTAGATTGTTCATTAATTCCACCACTGTTGACAATCAGCTCATGGAAATCAGTTGCCAAATCCCAGCTGGATTCTGCAATACAGAGTTTGAACCCTTCTCAAGAGAGATGAAGTGCTGCATTCCTGGAAAGTGGAAATCAAAACTCTCGTGAATTGGATGGCCTAATTTGCTCTACAACTAATTACACCTGCTTTGTTTCTGCTCCACATTAGCAACATCTTTTGAAAAATTCAAGTAAAAAAAGAAAAAATACTTCCCTGTACTTGGGAGTGGGGGGCATCTACCTCATGTGAAGTCAGCACTTGGGGACCTTTGTTCCGTGCAGGTTTTGGTGGTGCACTGGCTCTTGGCTATGCACAGAAAATGGGATGTTGAAGGGCTGGAGTTTACCAGGATACCTGGTAATAGCTGCAGGCACACTGGCGAGGGCAGGGGAAGCACCAAGGGCTCCACAGCAACTGCTCCTCACATCAGCTGAGCCTCCCCAGCTGTCAGAGCAGAGCCTGAGCAGCCCCTCCGAGGGTCAGTGGTCCAAGGTGATCAGCTCTGAGGCTGCTCCCAAAAACCAGTGCCTGAGAAGGACTAACACAGCAGCTTTCAGAGGTTTACAAATAACCTGAGAAGTAAAGCATGCAGGTGTTGAGCAAGTTTCTGCACTCACAGTTGAGCGCTCAAAGTGGCTGAAATTTAGACTGGTGCATCCAAGATTGGGGTGTACGGGAAGAGAATTGATGTGCTGAGTCTGGGAACTCTTTCTCTTGAGATGCAGACACCAGATTTACCAGGAATTAGTGTCCTCAGCAACACATTCCTAAATCTAAGTTTCACTAAGGTTTCCAATTGCAGTGAAACGGGGCTGTGCTCAGCCCTGGCAGATTCCTGCTGAGAGCAGGGCAGTGGAGTGGGGCTGTATGAGGGGGATGAAGCCACTTCGTGGTGCGGGACCTGGAGCAGCACCTGGACCCATCCCACTGCTGGTGCGTGGCTGTGACCTTCCAGGACCTGCAGCCCCCTGGAGCTGCCTGTGGTGCTGCTCTGCTGGGCTCTGAGCTCTCCCCCTCCCCTCTGCTGGGCTCTGATCTCTCCCTTCCCCTCTGCTGATCTCTCCCCTCTCCTCTGCTGATCTCTCCCCCTCCCCTCTGCTGATCTCTCCCCCTTCCCTCTGCTGATCTCTCCCCCTCCCCTCTGCTGTCAGCAGCTGGTGCCTGGGCTGGGGGAATGGAGCTTCCTGGGGGTCAGGTTTCTGCCCCCTCCCCTTGTTTAGCATCCTCTGACACTGAGAACTGGCCCGGACCCAGACCAGGAGGGAGTCAGTGCCTTGCACTTATTATCAAACCTTGCATCTCTTAATCAGCAGATCCAGATTAATAATCAGGGAGACCTGAATAGAAACAGCCAGGGGCCTCTCTGCTTCCCCTCCTCGCTGACTCTGCCTGCCCTGTGTGCCCAGTGTCTCCAGAGCTGCCAGGACCTGACCCAGCCTGCACACTGGGGGCTGTGTCCAGCCAAGTGCAAGCAGGATCCTCTCCCTGAGGATGCTCTCCCTGACAGCTCTCCTGATTTACCTCTCAGTTTGCCTCAGGCAGGACAAAGCAGAGCAAATCAATTCTGCAGGCAGCAATCAGGAGCTGCTATTAATAGGACTGATTCTCAGTGACCTGGAAATTCTGCTGATCCTGCCCAGGGATGCAGCTCTGATCCCACCTCCCTAAACAAGCCTTGTTGTCTAGGGACACTGTTCAGGGTAGCAGCCTGGGATTCCTCATCAGAAGCCTTTTCCAGGCAAACCCAGGGTGAGACATTCCTGCTGGCTTGCTTTGTGGGGACTGATCCCCCCGGGGACTCTCCTGCACTGGGAAACAACTGCAGTGAGCAAGGACAATAGGTGTCATTACAGTCCTATGAATGGAGAGGTCTGCAGGATTCCACAGAATAGCATTTCTGATCAGCAATGGGACCATAAAGGAAGGTTCTCATTCAAAGGACTTTAACCTGGTTACCTCAGGCTCACAGTTTCTTTGATGACTAAAATAGAGCTGAAGGAAGGCTCTTGTCAGTAAGACTGATGCTAAAATGCTCCCAAGCTTGAGAAGTATCTTATTGGTTTAAAGGAAAAAAAACACACGTGGAACTGGGAGATGAACAGGAATTCCTTTGGTTGGTTTAAACTTGTGCTGAGGTTCCTTCTGCCTGAAACTCTGAATTAACAGTTTAAATTGAATTCTGGCAATTGATTTTATAAAATAACCGTAGTTGTTCAGACCATGCACAGTGCAGACTCAGTTCAGCTCCCTGAGAAGCCTTCTGTACAAACCATTCATGGAGGAACACTGAAGGATTGCATTTCCTAGCTGAATACCCTGTACAGAGCAGTTGGGAGCTACCTCAGGGCATCCCAGCACCCAGAGAATGGGCACGAGGCCAATTACTGCTCAGGCCCTGCATGTTGGAAATGGGAAGGATTCTCTGAACATTCTCCCCAGAGTCCAGGAGCCATTGTTCCTGTGCAGACCCATTTATTTCTGAATTACTGTTCCCAGGAAGTGACCCAGTACTCACTTCAAGGTATGAAAAACACATCTTCTCAGTGCTGTGGGAAATTTCAGCTTCTCCTTTTCCCATTCACCTCGAGTAAAGCTGGTATCAGGCATTGTCTGCCAGTGCTATTTTAACATGCTCCAAAGATAGTGGAAGTTTCTTGCCATGTGCCTAAAATCCCAGTGTCACTAACTCTGGGTGGTGCTGGGCAGGGGAGGGAAGCAGAGCTTGGGCTGGAGAGTGCAGCCAAGGGCAGGGGGGCTCTGCAGAGCAGCTCCAGCTCCCCAGGCTGGGCAGGCCATGGGTGGGGAGGCTCCAGTGGGTCCCTGCTGCCCAGCACAGCCTCTGGACACATCTGGAGAGCGGGCAGGGAGCTCCCAGATCAGCCCCAAGCTGGTTTCACTTGCTGGCTGCAAGACCAGCATGCTTGGCTTGCCACAGAAGAGTGAATTGTTATAAAAGGTTAAAGATTTCTTTCAAAACAGTATTTCTTTATCAAAGACCAGAAAGTGAAGGGAGGAAACTGGAAGAACAGTGGGAGGGGTGAGATGATTCCCTCAAAAAAGTGGGGTGGTGCCTCAGGGCTCTTCAAGGGTGTGGGAATTGAGCTCAGCTTTTCCTCCCCAATCACCTTCTGATACATTTGGGGGAGTGAAGTTGTTATAAATGGATATTGGATGTGTTCAATTTTGTGTGATTAATCAAACAACAAAGATAATTTAGCAGTAATTTATTAATAATAGCAACTGTATATAAATGAATACAATCAAAATATATGAGTTACATAAATTTGAGTAAATACAAAATTTAGCAGCAATTTCAGTATAATAGAGGCCCAATGGTTTGGTTGAATAAAGCATGAGCAAAACCAACTGGGGGATACCCCGACTGGGGGTACGGGCAGGGCCATTCCTCTCACACCGTACCAAATCAGTCAAGCTAAAATCTCACTTATATACTGTTTACTA
>JAODHX010000299.1:62049504-62060624 GCA_027576295.1 Cossypha polioptera | reverse complement strand
CCTCCCCCTCCCCACCCCTCCAGGTGCCCTCTCTGATCCTTCAATTTGTTCTTGCCCCTTCTCTGCCCCTTTGCTCCTCACTCTTGTCTAGGTATTGCATTACACAGCACGACTGAGTCCCCCTCCTTTTAGAAAAATCTCATACCTGATCCCATTCAACTTCCCAGCTATAGTTCATCCTGCTTTCATCTTATTACTTAATTACTTAACGTGCTGCACAGGCTGCCTTTATCCATTTTGTTTCTAGACAGTTACCAAACACTTGTGGGTCTAGCACTGACCTTTTCCCAAAAGGACAATCCAGGGCATAGAAACCCACAGCATGCAGGGATGGACTGGCTGTTCCCTCCCAGTGGCCCATCCCTCCAGTATATTGGTTAATTAGTTATTAATTAATAATAACTGCCCCTGTTACACCCTGTTCCAGCACTGCTCATGCTCCTGTTTCTGATGGCAGCTGGATGTTATTCTGGTACAAACCTGATGAAGTCAGGAGCTACCTGGGACAATCAGGCTCATCTGCTTTCCTAGTTAGAGAAAAAGCAATTCTGCTTTGGAAGGAGACAAAGAACTGGCTGGGGGCTCCCATCCTTTCCTTATTAAACCATTCCCTGAGTGTCAGTGGTGAACAGGGCTGGTGGATGTGCCAACACACTGACAAAGGGAGCAGCTCCCTCCTCCCTCTGCTTCCAGCATCCCTGCCTGCTCCCCATGTGCCTGAGAGCCCTGGCTGGGCAGAAAGCATCACTGTGAAACGCCTCCTAGGGCTCAGGCAGCACCTGGGGGTACCAGGGCTTCCTGCTTTTGGGACAGAGCACTCAGGAAGCCCAGCAGAACCTTCATGTGGCCACGGCTGGAGCTGGCAGCTCCTTCCAGAGCTGCTGCCCATCAAAGCTGGGTGAGTCACTGCAGGTTCAGAGAACCAGGAGTTCCTGGAGTGTACATCTGACATGTTCAGTAGCATACAGAGAAGATAATCATTTTTTTTCTGCCAGATACACAGATTATTTCTGAAGCTCTGTATTTCCACTGTTTGTGGACAGAGTCACTGAAACTTTCCCTCTTAGACCAGCTGCTGTGAGTAATTTCATTGCTAAGCCATATGGCATAGCTCTTATGCAATTTGATTTGAAAATGTGGTTCTTTTAGTTGTGATAGTGCTTTATCCTCTGTGGTGGTGTTCCTCTGCTCTGTATGTTGGGCTCTTGGCACAGGGGGCACAGGGCTGCCCTGAGCATTTCCATCCCTGCAGCCTCCAGAGCACAGCCAGGCTCCAGCCCGTGGGGAGCAGGTGGGCAAGTCAAACACGTCACTTGTTCATGGAAAATCACAGACACCATCTCACATCAGCCACAAGCACTGGTGAGCCCAAAGCCTGGGCTGCTGTTATCTTTAGTGGCAATAATCCCAAACCCACTCACTGGGGCAGAGCTGGGAACTGCATCTGACACCTCCCTAGGAGAGCTGGAAGGCTGGAAGGTCACTGCCTCTGGCTCCTGCAGAGTTTGCTGCAGGACTGGGTTTGCTGCAGGACTTTGATTTAGGAGGTACAGGTGAGGTGTCCAAAGGACAAAGTCTTACCACAGCTTTGGGCACACTCCAGGATCTCGCTGTGTTCCCTGTAAATTAGAGCAGAAATGAATTTCCAGACTAAGGGTGTACAAAGTGTTTAGCACCCAGGGCTGTGCTCCCAGAGAGGAGACCAACAGCTGGAAATGGGGTATACAATTAAAGAACTTAACCAGCCATTACAAAGGTGTTAAATCACTGCTGCAATTACACAGCTGTTTGTTCATTAAAGGAGGAATTGAATACAATAATAATGCAATTATAATATTTACCATTCTGCACACTAAAAGTCACACAATTTTCAGGAGTGATACACACAGTTCTGTCCCCTCTCCAGAAGGGCCTTCAGATCTCAGAGCTTACAGAAAACTGTTACAAGGTGCAGTGTGCTCTGGGCACTGCCAGAATTTCCCCCATTTCTATTGCTGAGCCCAGAAGTGAGAATAGCACCCAAGCTGTGAGAACACTTCTCTGCAGCCTGCACCCCTCCAGCCTCAGGGCCTTCATCCATTCACAGCAGGCACTTTGTCTGTCTGTAAAGCTCAGTCCAAAACCTGGTCTTCAAGCAAGTGTTGGAGCTCTTTCAGCTCCCTCAGGAAACGTTTCATCTTTTTCACTTTTACCCTGTTTTTAGAAACAAACTCACTGCTGCATTTCATCAGAATTTACTCACAGTTTCACTGCACTTGAACTTACACTTCTGAAATCAATGAATTGTTTCATAAAAAATTTAGACCATAGATTGCTGGGAGGTGTGGGAGTGTTTTTTTACAAACTGCTTCTTTATAGAGTGTTGTTCATTAAATCTTTGCAGCCACTGCTGAGCTACAAGATTTTGTGGAGGCGGAGTGGGGGAGATTTCGGCACAGAACAGACACGATCTGGTGCTCATTGGCACTAGTTATTTATTTATTTATTTATTCCCTCACTTGGGGATCTGAAGACAACTGTGGTTTATGAATGGTGCAGACACTGCTCAGGCTGTCACTGCAGGATGATGAGCTGCTCTTGGACCCCTGGTAAGGCTCAAGCAGGGTCAGTGGTATTTATTAGAGATGTTTTGTCTGACATCTAAAACCTCTTGTGCATCAGCTGGCTGCAACATTCCTTATCTGCCCATCTGGCTTAAAGGCAAAAGGGAGGAAAAGGAGTTTCCTGAACATTTCTACTCCTGTTATGGCATTTAACAGCAGTTACTAATGAAAAAGTGAAAACAGTTGCATGCTAAAGGTTGCACTTGACTGAGATGAAGTGGATGCAGACAGAGCATCTCCAGTACATCAATCAGTACTGAGCACATGCTAACAGGAAATCAATTTATTCCCACCAACATTTGCTCTTTCTGTTGTGAAAGAGTTTTAATTAACTTATTGTGAATGGTCAGTAGCTGCTTACTCTGGAAGACCCTTACAGATTTAATGAAGCACCATTCTTTCTCAATTTATGCTGGAAAAGTGACAATGACAAATTTTAAGCTGAATTACTTGCCATATGTGATCAGTTAATGGAAAACCTTCCTCATCCCCATTATTAATTACTGTCCTGTTATTTTTCCCCATTAAGCAGCAGACTTGTGACTTAGGCAGTGTGTCCAGGAGCAAACATGCCACTGTCACTTGGCAATAAAGCCATTTGGGCACAGGAAAATCCCTTTGCTCCAGGTTACAGCCATCCATCACTTGTTTGATGCTTTCTACAGACATTATTGTGTCTGACACCAAGAAGAGCCATGTGCAGGAGTGGAGCTGAGGGAGGAGGGCTGAGCTCCTCCCAGCCACAGTGTTCACTTTTTGTTCATTTGCTCAGGTAAGCCCAGACATCACTGAGTTTTGGAGGCTCAAGCAGAAGGGATTCTGGTCCATAAGGACAAGATAAACCCCCCAAAAAGAAGATGAGCCTGATGCTAGCTGCACTACAGCCACCAAAGGGGAAGCTGTGGAAGAGATGTGAGCAGGAGGCAGAGCAGCTGCACTTGTTTGCTCACCTGGACAGTGGGATGGGGGTGAGGGCTGGGTGCTGCACTGGTGGTGGAGCTTCTGCAGGGCCAGCCCCTGCCTGGCTCACTGCCCCGGGCTGTGTGACAGCAGCATCACAAGGACAACGAGCAGAGGGCTTGGGCTCCCTTCGGAAGAGCTGTTCATACATTTTTCTGCATTACCTGTGTTCATGACTTCCTCCTACACCACCTGCAGGAGTGGCCTGATTCCCACCTGAGCCAGACTTCCATACTGGTGTAATCAGGTGATTTCTTAAGCACATGGTCAGAGTTTCTTGAAGATGGCAATGAAGATGGGAGTAAACACAGCTGCCCCAGTTCGGGGGGAGCAAGGCACTGGAGCCCCTTTATACCTTTCTAATGACATACCTTTATTTATTTACTTATTTTACCTAGTTCTGTATTGATGAAGGCCTTCAGCTTTCTGTCCCATGGGTTATCACTGTGTGGGAGGGCTGTGCTGGGACACCAGCAGTGTGCCACACACAGGACACAGACACAGGTTCACTGTAGGAGAAACAGGACTTTTGGACAGCAAATTAATATAATTATGCAGAAGCTGATTTATTGTTTACTTTTTGGCTTTAATTATACATTTTAAGACTACTGTCTATGTGATTACACATTTTTTGCTTGGTGTTTCTATGCTGTTCACACGCCTTGTACAAGCTTTTTAGGTACGATGATTGGTTGCTGTCTAGAAGTTTGTTGCTCACTTTTATTTTGGGTTTTTTTAATTTCGGTATTTTGTTTTTTAGTTTTTTTGGGTTTTTTTTGATTTAGCACAATTTATGTTTCAGTGGCTTTGAAGGGTTTCAACAAGTTGCAGAAAAACACTTAAAAATGGCTCATCCTGTGCACTTGTTATAAACATTGCTCTAAACTAAGAAATATACAGAAAAACAGCTAAGCGTGTGAAGGAACAGCAAAATATGCAGAAAAACAACTAGGCAGCAAAATATGGAGAAAAACAGCTAAATATAATTAGGTTGGTGCATATGACACAGAGCACGGCCTGGACTTGCTCAGACATGGCACTGTGGCCCAGACTTGTTCAGCATTACTACAATTCACCGTGGAGTCATTAGCACTCTGTGCACTCGAGGCAGCAACACAAAACACAACAGAAAACAATCCAGCCCCTGCAGCCACGGGCATCTGCCAGCTCCCAGTGTCCTTCCCACGTGCTTATTCCTCACTGCTGCCGGGTACGAGTCAGAAAAATGACCCGGGTTCCCTGTGCAAGGAGAGACAGGAAAAGCTGCAGCAGCACGGGACAAAATGCACCAACATTTCCAAGGGAGAGCTTAGCAAAGGAATCACAAATGGAGAAGTATTTTCATGAGGGGTCAGCTCCATGGCTTTCAGCAGTGGCTTCTTTCTGAAGATGATCTGTGCACATGCTGCACATAAAAACTTCACACAACTGACAGGACACAAAGTCAGCAGTTAAACACATTATAGAGACTGCTCAGGGAGATGAAAGGAGGCATTAAAAACAGCAAACCTTGTGTAAAGGTTAATTAAAACATTAATAATGCAAGGTTTCAATTATTCATGCATAAATAAAAAGACGTTTAATGATAGATACACACTGAGCCTTACTGCAGTGGACATGACATTGGGATAGAGAGAGAATGCACGAGGCCTTCAACTCAGCACAGAAAATTCCTGTGGAGCACAGAAAATGCTGGGCAAGGGGATGGGGTGAGAGCAGGGGTCCCAGGGTGCAGGGAGAGATGGCAGTGGGGTACCTGCTCTGGCCAGCCATGGTTCCACAGGTCTCAAGGACAGTGCTGGTGTCCCCATCCCTCCAGCTCCAGGCTCAGCCAGGAGAGTGTTGGCTCATGCCTGAGTGTGGCTGTCCCTTGTGAGGGGCACGGCACGGGCAGCACCACCACGGTGACAACTGAAACATCCCATCCTATTTTTACACTCTCATTTTCTACAGATTATAGATTGTAGAACCCTAGAGCAGCCCAGGCAGGAGGGCACCTTGAAGGGTCATCTGCTCCAGTGCCCTCTGGGAAAGGAAGCCCACAGAGATTTCTCACACCCTGAGCACCTCCAGTGGTGGAGGGCTGTCCCTGGAAGGTCGTCCCAGTCCATGACTGCTCTTGTTGAAAGTTTCTTTCATGATGAGATGAAACCTCTTCTGGTGCAGCTTGTACCCATCTCCCATTGTCCTCCCCATGGGGCTCCTCCTGCAGAGACCCTCCATCCTCCTCACATCTGCCCTGTATGTCCTGGGGTGCTGTGATGGGTCCCCAGATTCTTCTCCAGGACAAGGGACTGAACTTCTTCAGTCTTTCCTCACAGGGCAGGTTCTCCAGCCCTTGGGTCATCTCTGTCACATCCTTGGGATCCTCCCCAGCCTGTCAGGTTTGTTTTTGGGCTGTGGGGACTGGAGCTGTGCCTGCCCAGCCAGGCTGAGCTCAGGCAGGTGAGGCTGCTCTCCAGCCTGGAGCCCGCAGTGCGTCTCACACCGTGCCAGCCCTGTCACCCCTCCTCTGCTCGTGGTGTGACCTGCTCAGCCGCTCAGAGCATCACTTCAGCTGCTGCCTCTGGCCCTGCTCCTGCACTTCTGACACATCCTCCCCTCTCTGTGCCCCCACCGTGTGTCTGTGCAAACACTGTTTCTGTGTGGCCATAATTATCCTCTCAGTTTCTCTCTTTAAGCTGTCTTTGACAAGTCATTTAGAGTTTGCCTGCTTTCATCAGCTTTTACAGCGAAGGAAAGCTGGCAGGCAATTCTCAACTACCTGATTTGTCTCTTGTCTGATGATTGATTTCCAGTGGGAGTAAGTTTTGATATTTGAAAAGATCCAACCTATTATTATTGAACATTTGAGGTGTGTAATGGAAGTATCTGTCTGACAAACCCAGAAGGATATTTGAGCGGAAGGTTCAAAGGCTTAAGGAAATTTGAAATCATGTATAAAATATTGCCCAGTGCATTGTGTCTAATGTCAGACAGAAATGGAGAGAGGCCACAATGTCAGGAGAATGCAGCCAGGTTGAGGGGGGAAAAAAAGGTGCAAATAGAATATTTCAAAAAAGTGAGGAGAAATGTTATCTTCTGCGAAGAATGAAAGATATGGCAGACAATGGGATGAAAAGGATGGATTCTGACCTACATACCCAGGCAGAATCCCTGCTGACAGAGAGGAAAAATGATGCCTTTGATCTGCAGGTAATATCAAGACTCTGGGCAGAGAGAGCTGATGAATCCTGCTGAAAAGGAAAAAAATGACACCAGCCCCAGTGGAGCCTGGGCTCTCACTGCAGACAGGTCAGCAGCCCACTTGGTGTGCAGCCTGGGCTCCAGCTGGGGCTTGGGGCAGGAAAACACAAACATCCCCCTTGGGAATGGACAAAGTCACCCCTGGGGACAGATGGACCTTCCCCTCGGGGATGAGACCGTGAGCTCAGCTTGGGGATGAGACCCTGAGCTCAGCTCGGGGCTGGAGCTGAGCTGGCAGGAGCCAGTGGCCAGCTGAGAGAGGCTGCTGGAGGCTGCTGGCCAGAGCTTGCCCTGGGAGTGCTGCCAGGGGGAGATTTCCAGCTCCCAGCTCCTGTGTCTGCACAAGCAGCTGTGTTTGTCCTGGAAAACAAGCAGGAGGTGCTGCATCAGCCATTCAAGTGTCCCTTGGTGCCTCAGAGCCTGAGCCAATGCCAGCTGCCGTGGTGGGAGACTCACTGTACAGAACAGGTACTCTGGGGTAGAGCACGTGCTCTGAGCTGTGCAGGGCCTCCTGCAGCCAGGAAAGCAGCTGCAAGCCTGGGAGAAACCCCTTCCTTCTGGAGCAGATGGGAAAAGACATGGATTTTCTCCCTTGGAGCCAGGGAGAAGACCCCATCATCCCTCACCTCATTTCCAGACACATTCTCACTTGGGGCACTGTCATTGCTCTCCTGTCCCCAGGCACAGCCTCACCTGTGCCATTGCCATTGCTCTCCTGTCCCCAGGCACAGCCTCACCTGTGCCATTGCCATTGCTCACCTGTCCCCAGGCACAGCCTCACCTGTGCCATTGCCATTGCTCACCTGCCCCCAGGCACAGCCTCACCTGTGCCATTGTCATTGCTCTCCTGTCCCCAGCTCTGGGAGTCCAGCCCAGCCCAGCCCTGGCAAGGAGCAGCTCAGACACACACCTGTATTCCAGGCACCAGCAGCTTTGGAGAGCCAGGGAAGGAGGTGATGTTTTCCCACAGCGATGAATCCGTGTCCAGAGAGCTGTAGGGCTGTGTTCAAATGCAGGGAGAGATGCTGCCTCATTAGCATATTATTCTCTTTTTACTAATCAAGTCAGTGTGAATAATTTTGCTTATGATTGTGTTTGATTGTATTAGGGAATTATAGACTTGAAAAGCTCTTTTTTTTCTGAGTCTGCAGACGGCAGCAGCACCATTCCTGCACTATTTTTAGTGGATGTTGCAGAGGGTGTGCTCTGTGCCTGTCCTGCTTCACTGCCAGGATTGTACAGCTGGAGTTCCAAAGGACAAAAGAAAACTGAGCAGTGTAAAAAGGAAGCTGTTCACCCATCTCTGTGTTGCCTGAGGAGATAAAAGACAGTCCCTGTCTCCATTCTGGACTGACTGTAGTGCTTCTAGATTAACTCAGCGGTGCCACAATGGCTTTAAAGCTCATACACAAAATTGCATTTTAAAAATCACACTTAACTTGCCTGCATTTACCATACCCCAAAATGAAGGGGAGATGTTTTCTTCTCCAGTGACAAAGAGCAATTTACCTGTCATGCCTGAGGTTATAATTACAGGTGAAAGCTGGGTGAAAGCAGGCAGTGAATTTCCCTGTAACATTAAACCCCAGTGATGGTCCTTTCGTGTCACAGAGGTTCTGAGGCCATCCCACAGCACAGCTCCAGCCTTCAGTAAGATTCATGAGTAGCTGGTTTCTGTAGTGTTCTGTGTCTGTGACTTACAGAAAAATGTTTCAAACAAATCATCAAAAATTTGGGGATAGGAAAAGAAATCCTTGTCAGGCAAGAGCTGAAGGGCTCCACCTGATTATCTTGCCTGAAGTAGAGCAAAATGCTGACTTTGTATATGTTTACAGGGAAAGATTGTCTGGTACTAAGAAACTTCTAAATCTGATTGAAGAAACAAATGAGTCTGACTGAGAGCTAAAGAATTAAATGGATCAGTAGCAAGGCAGGAGCTCTGGGGGTGCTGGAGGTTAAAGTTGTGAGGCCCAACCAACAACTGGTACCTGCTCCAGCTCTGGCCAGGAACAGCGACCAGGAAGAGCTTTTCTAGCAGCCAGCAACAGAAAGGCCCTGTGAGGATGCTGCAAATGGGAGAGAGCCTCCCTGCAGGGCTGTGCTCCACCCTGCTGGGGCCAAGGGGCACACAGAGCCTCACCCCAGGCATTGCTGTGGCTTAGGAAATGCAGGAGCAATGGATCCCCCGAACACACTGGCCTCCTGTGACCCCAGCCCCTGCCTGGCTGGGACACTGTGAATCCCTGCAGACTGTGACCCCAGCCCCTGCACAGCTGGGACACTGTGAATCCCTGCAGACTGTGACCCCAGCCCCTGCACAGCTGGGACACTGTGAATCCCTGCAGACAGGTCTCTGTGTTACAGAACGGGCAGGAGCTGCTCAGCTTTGTGGGTGAAAAAGAAACTGTGAACAAGTGAGACATTTCCTGGCACTTCAGCTGAGTGCACATGCCCCTGCTCACACAGACAGAAAAATCACATTGCTCTCCAGTGGATCCTAAGGAAGAGATTATAATAAGATTTTGTGCATAGCCTGCTGTTCTGCATGTTGACACCAACAATTCCGAGGCACACAGGGAAAGCAAAAGGAGATAAGATGCAAAATGATTCTGTAACGGGAGCTGAAGATTTTCTGCGGAAGGGATTTTTTTTATTTGTTTGCTAAGCTTTCAAAAATAGCACTGACATTTATACAAAAAGGAGCTTTTAATTTTCCCCTGGGGGTTAACAGCCTGCTGTGTCTCTCAGTGGGCACTGCTAGCACAGGTAGAGGAATTGCTGCTTCTAGTCCAGCTGTCAGCACCCAGCAAGGCAAAAATATGATGGTGTTAATAACGGATTTAATGGCAAGCCATCAGCAATAATTCCATCACTGCACTCAGGCTCCTGGTGGGCTGTGCTGCAGGCTCACAGGGCTGGGCAGGGACAGCCTGGGTGCCTTCCTGGCCCACCTTCTGTGTGTGCCCAAAAGACAAATTGGCTGACACTGACCCAGCAGGATCCATCCCTGCCTGCCAGTGTCTTGGGCCCAGAACTTGGCAGACACAGCCCCTGGCAGCAGTGTGGCAGTGCTGGCATGACAGCAGGGAGCAGGGAAGGAAGGGCCACGAGGGTGAGGGCTGGGATCCACTGCAATAAGGGTGGCAGAGACAAGACCAGGACATAAAAGCATCCACTGAGTAGTGATGCTGTCTTTGTCCAGCCCATGTCCAGCTGGAGCATTGTCTCTCACACCAGTGACAGACCAGTAAATTAGAAATTCCATTCCCTTTGCCCATCAAGGAGCTAACAGGACAAACTACCATTGAGATCATACAATATATTCAAAATGCATTCAAGCCTGCATTAGCTGCTGCTGGAAAAACCACCCCAAAGCACGTCCATGCAGTGTCCCGCAATGTGAAACGTGTGTCAAATTAAGGCTGAGACCCACAGTTGTATTTGATGGCACCACAGCCAAAGGAAGGACCTCTGAGTGTTTTCCAGCCTCTTTGCAAGGCTCCAGCTGATGGTTTTGTGCTGAATGAATAAATAACTTTTCCTCTGCTCTCCTACAGAAGGCAGATAAGAAGCCAAAACACAAATAAGAAGCACAGCAGAACAGCAAACATATCTGCTTTAAGGAGGGGAAGCCACGGCTAAGTTTCTAGACCATAAAGCTACAGGTTGCCTCAAATTAAATTAATTTAATGGTTTATACATTTAGTCTCTAGAGACGTGGGCAGTGAAATGTGCACTGGCAGGGGAGGTAGAGAGGCCTGGCAGACACTCATGTCACCCCTTGGCACAGCACAGATGCCATGTGTGCATCAGGGACAGCTGGGAGAGGGGTGGGTGCTCCAGGCAGTGCCCTGCCCTGCACCCTCCAGCTCTGCCCTGATGGCACCAGCCCCTGCCTG
Source organism: Cossypha polioptera (assembly GCA_027576295.1). Taxonomy (NCBI): domain Eukaryota; kingdom Metazoa; phylum Chordata; class Aves; order Passeriformes; family Muscicapidae; genus Cossypha; species Cossypha polioptera. Next base: position 62,049,916 of record JAODHX010000299.1, on the reverse strand, counting down.
CCAGAGCCAGAGCCAGAGCCAGAGCCAGAGCCAAAGCCAGAGCCAGAGCCAAAGCCAGAGCCAGAGCCAGAGCCAGAGCCAGAGCCAGAGCCAGAGCCAAAGCCAGAGCCAGAGTCAGAGTCAGAGCCAGAGTCAGAGTCAGACCCAGAGCCAGAGTCAGAGCCAGAGCCAAAGCCAGAGCCAGAGCCAGAGCCAGAGCCAAAGCCAAAGCCAGAGCCAGAGCCAAAGCCAGAGCACCAGAGCCAGAGCCAGAGCCAGAGCCAAAGCCAAAGCCAGAGCCAGAGCCAGAGCCAAAGCCAGAGCACCAGAGCCAGAGCCAAAGCCAGAGCCAGAGCCAGAGCCAGAGCCAGAGCCAAAGCCAGAGCCAGAGCCAGAGACAGAGCCACAGCCACAGCCAGAGCCAGAGACAGAG
>JAODHX010000299.1:61999955-62022239 GCA_027576295.1 Cossypha polioptera | reverse complement strand
GTGTCCAGCCTGGCCTTGGGCACTGCCAGGGATCCAGGGGCAGCCACAGCTGCTCTGGGCACCTGTGCCAGGGCCTCTCCACTGTCATAGGGAAGTTCTTCCGTAGAAATGACGTGGTTTATTGTTATGGTGTGGTTTCAGGCTGGGCTGTGTGTTTGCTGTGTGTGGTGGCTCAGAAATCCCTGTGTCACCAAACGGTGTCCAAAGCCCAGCCTGTGCCCGCGTGCCCGTGTGGGTGGCTGTGGCTGCTGCAGTCCCTGCTGTCCCCAGCTCAGGCTGCCCATGTGCTGCCCCTGCTCCTGTCCCACTGTGGCTGGGTGTGGGCACTGCTGTGGGAGTGCTGGGGTGTGGAGGGGGTGCAGCCTCTGCTCCCTTCCCCAAGGTCCTCAGTGCTGAGGGGAATCCCTCTGCTCTGGGCCTTGTGACAGCCCGGGGAGGCAGAGGGCTGCAGGCGTTTTTCCCTCTGGAAAGGGGAGTTCAGGGGCTTGTGGGTCCCTCATGGTGCCTTGGCACCAGAGCAAAGCGCTGCCTGGGCACTGTCTGCCAGCAAAGATGGGGAGAGGCAGAAGTGTAAAATACCTGTACATCAGTGAGGCTGTGCAGGAGTGACTCTGGAGTACAACAGGACTGATTCAGCAGGTTTGGAGAATAAATTAAAGTTCAAATCTCAGTAAGGGGTGGTTTGCTGCTAGGTGAGAGACAGTGCAACTTGGACAGCACACTGGGAACAAGTGGGTACAAAAGGTCTTTCCAGACTGCCAGATCTTTCCAGAAAAACCAGTATGTTTCAGTGTCCTGAATAATAAATGCTGGTCAGAAGCCTGCTCTGGTTTTCCATGCAATCTCATGACAGAATTGCGCTTAACTTGCAGCACAGATCAAGCAAAACTTCATGTGTTGAATGCAAATACAATGTGGAAAAGGAGGATCTGCACACGTGTGGGCTAATAGAGGCACGGAAGCAGCTCGTGTAGCCTGGTACTGCTGGAGGAACATAAGCACCTGACAGCAGAATTATCTCTGAGGACCACAGACTGACTTGTAAACTGTGGAATAAATTGCTCTTATTTTGTAGCATTTACTTGCTCAGCTGCACTTCACAGGCATTTGCCTGTCTGGCAATTCCTGTGTGTCAGGTGGAAGCCCTGGACTGCCGGGGGCTGGCAGCTGGTGAGCTCTGAGCAGGGCAGAGGGTTCAGCCCTGGCAGTGAGCTCTCTCCCTGACAGAGAAGTAGAGGTGGAGGGGCCAGGAGGGTGATCTTGGCAGTGGGGCCAGGAGGCTGCAGCGATCCTGGCCCCTCTGCCCTCTGCCAGTGAAGCCCAGCCCTGAGCAGCCCATCCCTGCCCTGATGGGCAGTGGACAGGCAGTGAGGGCTGCCTGAAGCACAGTGCCTGCTGTGGCAGCCTGGGGCTGCTGCCTGCCCCTGCCTGCCTGTGACATGGCAAACCTCAGGTGCTGCTCTGTCAGTGAGGCTTGAGCAGCTACTTCGAGTCCTTCCAAAATTGGGAGCTTTGGGTTGCTCCTGTTGCAGACAGAGGTGGAGGCTGGGACTGTCCGTGCTCATCTCAGGCTGGCAGCTCTGCTGTCACGCTCACGCTGGCAGTGACCTGCTCTCCAGCCTTTTCTGCTCCTGTCCTGGTGCAATGCAGTGCCTGACCTGCCTGCCTGCTCACCTGTGCCCTGCTGCTGCCCCCAGGCCATGGCATTCCAGCCCCAGTGGGGTTTGTGCACTCACACACTCGAGTCATGTGGCTGAGGGATGCAGTTTGGGTCCCTGGGAATGTCAGCTGGTGTTGATGCACAAACGCTGTTTCCCCGTGAATGAACTGCAGGTACAGCCCTTGTGGGCATGCTGGAACAGCATCCTGCTCCTGAGATCAAATACCAGAGTGTGAAGGAGCTCATGGGGTGGAGGGGCTGGAGCTGGGAGGGAGCCAGTTACTGCTGAGTGAGGGGGAAAGGGACAACGGAGGGATGTCCCCTCCCAGCACATGAAGAAGTAATGGAAACAGCAACCTGCCCACATCTCTGGTGACTTAAAGCAAACCCTTGCACATGTTTGTTTCCTCTCTGCACGGTTTGTGGTGACCTGTGCTCCTGGAGCTGTGGCAGGACAGGACTGAGGGGCAGGTTCAGGATGGATGGGCATGAGCTGAGGGATGGTGCAGGCTCCCAGCAGACAGGGAGGAGGAGGAGGAGGAGGAGGAGGAGGAGGAGGAGGAGAAGGAGGCACTGCTGGCCTGGGCAGTGGTGCTGGGCTGCCCGCAGAGCACCTGGGGCTCAGGAGGAGGAGGAGGAGGGCTGTGCTGAGAGTGCCTGGTGGGCACAGTGCTGTCAGACAATGCTCTCCTGTGTCTGTCCTGCCCGTGCTGGCCATGGAGTGAATCCTGCAGGAAACTCCTCTTTATTGGACTGATGCTGGGTGATTTTTTGCCTTTTCTTTTATATACCTTTTATATACCCTCAGTACTCTTAGCATGCATACCTGTAATTCCTAAAGGCTGATAACTTATATTCCTAGTGTTCTGTTAGGCCAGGAGATCAAACATCCTACACCTGTGGTAGGAGGCAGGAAAACCCTACTCTATCTTGGGAAACCAAGGTCCTCTCTAGAACATGGCCTGTAAACTAGAGATTTGGCTCATCCAGGGGGAAATTCATGGATGTGGGAGTATCACACCATTCATCCAGCCTCCTGTTGGGGCATCCTTGTCAGATATGCTAATGTGTAAGGTCTGTAAATTGTACAGGGCATCTATCGTGTGTGTGCATTGTGGCACATTCTGCCTTGGTGAAGAGGTGCACCAAAAAGGATCCTTGTTAAATACGGAGGTAAAAAGCCCTTATCCCTTAACCGTGTCTGGCTCTTGATTTTTTAGGACCAGGGAAAGGCATCAGGACTGTGGTGTGCCATTGCTGCAGAGGTGCCAGTGCCTCTGTCACAGCCAGGGCCCGTTTGTCACAGGGTATCAGTGTGTTCCCAAGTGTTATCACAGGGAACAGAGCTGATGATGGAGCTGTCTGCTCTGGCTGTGGGCTGGGTTGTGTCTGTCAGCCTTGCTTATGGGGGCACCAGGCTTCCAAACAGGACCACTCTGATTTGCAAAAAGCCTGTTTCAGTATAATTCCAGCTGTGCCCTGGTGGGTGCATGTGTGGAGTGGCCATGTGGGGGAAGGGAATTGCATGTGAAAGTGGCTCTTGCACTGGGGGGTGCAGTGAGGACAGCTGGAGCTCATTGGGATGATGTGAGGGCAGGGCTGCCTGAGGAGATCCTGTTCTGTGAGACCCTGCTTTGGGGGACCCTGCTCTGTTAGACCCTGCTCAGTTAGACCCTGCTCAGTTAGACCCTGCTGCTCTGTTAGACCTGCTCAGTTAGACCCTGCTCTGTTAGACCCTGCTCAGTTAGACCCTGCTCTGTTAGACCCTGTTGCTCTGTTAGACCCTGCTCAGTTAGACCCTGCTCTGTTAGACCCTGCTGAGTTAGACCCTGCTCTGTTAGACCCTGTTGCTCTGTTAGACCCTGCTCAGTTAGACCCTGCTCTGTTAGACCTTGCTCAGTTAGACCCTGCTCAGTTAGACCCTGCTCTGTTAGACCCTGTTGCTCTGTTAGACCCTGCTCTGTTAGACCCTGCTCAGTTAGACCCTGCTGCTCAGTTAGACCCTGTTGCTCTGTTAGGCCCTGCTCTGTTAGACCCTGCTCAGTTAGACCCTGCTCTGTTAGACCCTGCTCAGTTAGACCCTGCTGCAGATCTGTTTGTTTTTGTCTGTGCCATTGCACTGAGTGCACATGGGCAAGCAGCAGATTCCCTGACTGGCGTGGCTGAAGCAGAGTGGGACACGGCTGTGTCCTGTGCTGTGGGCAGTCTGTACAGCGCTGCTGGCCAGGAACCCTCTGTGCCCGTGCCATCCCTCAGTGCCAGAGCCAGCAGTGGGGCTGTTCTGTGCCTGGTACCCTCCCAGCCCCTGGGCAGGGAGTGGAAGGTGTTGGCTCCCTCCTCTCCCTCGTTCAGAGCAGGATTTCCTGAGGGACTCTCTCCTGAGAGGGGGCTGTGTGTCCTGGGCTTTGCTCTCCTGTGCTGTCTCTGACACAGCCTCTTGTGCCTGTGCTCCTCCCAGCAGCTCCTGGGGGCTCTGGGTGGGTTTTGGCAGCCATGGAGCTGATGGTGATGTTTCCAGGGGCTTCCTCTGCTCTCACTCATTCTGAGAGTGGCAGTGTCATGCCAGGATGTTTCACTTTTGGCAAATTTACCTTGCCCCAGGCAGCCTGGTCTAGTGGAGGGTGTCTCTGCCCATGTCAGGGGATGGAACTGCAGGGGCCTTCCAGGTCCCTGCCAACTCAAACCATTCTGGGATTCTCTGTCCTTCAAAAGATCCTCAGGTCCTGTTCATTGGAGCTGTGTAAGGTCACTGTGCCCACAGGATCAGTGGTGCTGGGGCTGCTGACTGATGAAAGGACTTGAAAACGAGTCAAGTGGGCAGGATTGAAATTGCTGCCCAGGGCATCATTCTGCTCTGCTCTGTCCCCTTGCTGGGACACTGAAGTAATTTCATTTTCTCCAGCTCCCCCACCTCATTCTTAATTACAAAAGTGAACAAGAAGACTGGACAGCAAAAGAGATAGGCAAGGGAGAGCTTAGATAGCTGAGAATTAAAAACAAGTTATGGATTCCTTAAAGTAAGATTTTTTTTTTCCAGTGAAAGACTTTCCTATTAAAAGAGATTAAATTGGCATCAGATCTTTTCAGCAGAAATTAAGTGCATGCAAAAAATGTTGTGTATCTCAAGAATCTCCAGTACAGCAGGAATGGCATGATGCCTTTGCTTTCCTGTTGCTTTCTTTAATACAAGAAAACTTGAATTAAACAGTGAAATACTTAAAAAAAAAGCAATCAGCAACAACCCAACTGTTGAAATGTTGGCAGAGGGCTGTGGTACTTGTCTGGCACTGGGATCTGCTGCCATGGCCCCTCACACTGTACCAGGACCTGTCCCCTCTCCCCTCTGCTCCACTGGAAACTGTCACCTGTCCTCATCCCTGGGGCCACTGGATGCAGATTTTAGCTGGGCTCCAGCCTCTGGGTGCTTCAGAGCACAGGTGCACAGAGCCCTGAATGTGTCCAGGTGTGGAACCACGTGTGAACATCTCCTCATGGCTGGGAGCTCTGGGTGTGAGGAGGAGCAGTGTACCTGAGCTGTGTGCTGATCCTGTGTGCTGATCCTGTGCTCATCCTGTGCTGATCCTGTGTGCTGATCCTGTGCTGATCCTGTGCTGATCCTGTGTGGTGATCCTGTGCTGATCCTGTGCTGATCCTGTGTGCTGATCCTGTGTGCTGATCCTGTGCTGATCCTGTGCTGATCCTGTGTGCTGATCCTGTGTGCTGATCCTGTGTGCTCATTCTGTGCTGATCCTGTGCTGATCCTGTGTGCTGATCCTGTGCTCATCCTGTGCTGATCCTGTGCTGATCCTGTGTGCTGATCCTGTGCTGATCCTGTGCTGATCCGTGTGCTCATCCTGTGCTCATCCTGTGCTGATCCTGTGTGCTGATCCTGTGTGCTGATCCTGTGTTGATCCTGTGCTGACCCTGTGCTCATCCTGTGCTGATCCTGTGTGCTGATCCTGTGTGCTGATCCTGTGTGCTGATCCTGTGTTGATCCTGTGCTGACCCTGTGCTGATCCTGTGTTGATCCTGTGCTGATCCTGTGTTGATCCTGTGTTGATCCTGTGCTGATCCTTTGTTCCAGAGCTGCCATCCTGCTCCAGAGGCTGCTGCTGCTGCCTTGCCATGGTGGTGTCAGGCAGGGAAGCACTAGGGCAGGGGTGAAGGTGCTGTCCAAGCTGCATTCCAGAGCTGGGAGGGCTCAAAGAGCAGGGTGTGCTGGAGCTGGCACTGCCCGAGCAGGAGCCCCACATGCTGAATTCCCTTTTGCTCAGGAGCAAAAATGTTCTGTTGTTCTGAGCTGTGGGCTGCTGTGCAGTCCCACCAGTGCTCCTTATACCTGATGGGACTCAGGAGCTGCCTCTTAGATTGGTTCAGAGGCCAGTGCTGCTCCTGTGGGCCCTGGTGAGGTGGTTTGGGTGTGCAGATGTGGGAAAAGCTCCTCAGGATCTGCCAAGATCTCTGCCTTCTGCAGGCCGTGTCTGGAATGCAAGACAAAGCCTCCTAGAGCAGGTGGCAGGCAGGCAACGATGGGCAGAGCCTGGCGTGGTCCTCAGCAGCTGCTGAGCAGCTCCTGCACAGCTGGCCCACAGCTGGACTGTGGTGTGGCCAGAGGCTGCAGCCCCTGTGAGGCACAGCTGCAGCCTTGGGGCAGGATCAGCCCCAGCTGTCCAGCTGCATTTGGGGTGTGCATGGCCCTCTCTTGGCATCCATTTCTTGAGCTCTGTGGAAATCTTGCCATAGCAGCATGGTTGATCAAATTCTGAAGCAGCAATTAAAATCTAAATTTCTTTGCCAAAACCTTAAGTATGTCTCTTATCTGAAATGCTCAGACTCTTTGCTGAGTGAAGAACATTAGGACCAAGAGACGCATTAAATTCTCTGGCACAGACTAAAGAGATAAATCCTGCAAACTGATGGGATCGCATGTGGCAGATCTGATGGTGTCTGCTTCATGCACTGAGATGTAGAGGAGGAAAATGACCTTTCAGAATAATTTCTCTGGGCTAGAAGTTTTGGAAGTGGCTGTCTTTTATTTTTACAGAAATCTGTGTAAAGTAGTTTTGATCTCATCCAGCTGAAGGGAAACCCATTTTATTTGCTTATATTACTTTTTCTGTCCCACAAGATGTTGGATCTGTCTTTTGGAAGCAGAGAAAAGGACACAGTGCCACTGTGTCAGGCCTACCTGAGCAGTTCACACCATCTCTGGTCATCATATTCACATTCTGAGGTAGATGAGGTCACAGTCAGTCGTGGTTCAGCTGCTCCTGGTGCCAGTGATGCTCTCCTCCACCAATCCATGGTCAGCAAGCTCAGGAGCTGTGGCTCATTAATGGGAGCAGCTCCACTCAGCTCTGAGCTCTGCTTTCTAGCCAGAGCTTCCATCCTAACAACCAGCAAACACCAGTGTCAGCACTACCCCAGTGGCCCTGAGAGCAGGGCTTGCTGATGTGAGGTGACAGGGGATGGAGAAGTGGCTAATTAACAGGTGAAATAATGAGGCACTGGCTTGGTGGCAGCTTGTTTAGAGCTGTGGGTCTGAAGCAGGGGAGCCAGCAGTGCTGGTGAGGGGCTGCAGGGGCTGCAGGGGCCAAGGTTTCTGCTGCAGCTGCCCATCTCACCCTCTCACAACACACATTTCTGCCAGATCACTAAACTACAGAACCACCGGGGCTGCAAGAGCTTTCCAAGAGCCTCCAGTCCCAGCTGTGCCCGATGCCCACCCTGTCCCCAGCCCAGAGCTCCGAGTGCCACCCCAGGAATGCCCAGGACACCTCCAGGGATGGGGGCTCCAAACCCCCTGGGCAGCCCATTTCAGTGACTGACAACCCTTTTCATGAAGAAATTCTTCCTATGTCCAAGGGGTTTAATTCTTTGCTCCACTGCCCAAAAATACGTCTGCACACCGAAGGTCTTTTTTGTGCCTAAATATCTGTCTTCTGAGATTGGTGGAAGTATTCTAATGAAAATGTTCAATATCCTTGGGTCAGGTACCAGGTGCAGAATGGGGATTACATTTGAGATACAAACATAAGCCTGTTACAGGGCTAGGCCTCACAAGGCAAAGCAGGAAATACATTGGGGTGATACAGAGGTTTTCTGTGATTATTTCTGTTTGCCATTTGCAAAGGAGCAGCAAAATGCAAACTCATGGCAGCTGTTTTCTACTGCTACAGGAGCTAAGAAAAAGGTTAAAAAGTGGCAGTTTAAGTAAGGCAGTTTAAAAGTGGCAGAGCTGGATAACTGGTACCCAGGAGTATTAAAATAATTGGCCAAGTAGCTCCCTGAGACAGTAATGGTTTATTTTTAACAAATTCTGAAATGCTGAAGATGAACCAGAGGCATGGGAAAAGGCTAATGAAAATTGATAGAAAAATTAAATATTATTTGGTCTAGGGGGAATTGTGCCATCTGCTCCTCCTGGGCTGGATCCCTCTCCCACTGCTCTGCTCTCCTCCCACTCCCTCCTCGTTTCCACCACAGGCTCTTCCTGCACACCTGGACACAGGAGGCAGAGAGGTCTCCTGTCCTTCCTGCTGCTGTGGGATGTGTTGGTGGGACAGCACGGCCGTGCTCAGCCTCTGTCCCACCCTGTCCTGGCACATCTGTGGCTGGGCAGTGGTTTGGGCGATGCCATCAGAGGCTGTGGGACAGATGCAGGTGCTGGACACTGGTTCCATGGCAGTGACACAGCCCACGGCCTCTGCCACCTGCAGCAGCCCCTGGTGTCCCCAGCTGGACGCTGTGGGATGTGACCTGTGCTGGAGTGGTGGTGGCTGCTGACCCAGCACATGAGCAGTGCCAGTCCCTGGGCAAGGGCACCCAGGGGGACAGGTCCACGTTCCTGCTCGTGGCTCCCAGCCCTCATTCCAGAGCCAGGCTGTGCATGTCACAGGCTGCTGGGCTTCTCCTGTCTCCATCTGCCCAACACAGCTCTCCTTACACGTTTCCTTGTGCACAGAGGCCTCATATCCTCTCCAAAGCAGATCTTTAGGCCCTTTGGCATGATTACTCTCTGCAGTCACAGTTATGGAAGAGCCGAGGTGAGCACAGGCTCACGTGTCATTTCTGATTGTGCCAGAGGGGTCAGCCAGATGACTTCCTGTTATCTTGTGCTCTGCAAATGTGCTTTTCCTTCTTTCTGAGAGGGTCAACTCCTTGAGTGTGTAACCCAGTGGGGATGCAGTGAGTTGTGCTGTGCCTCAGCCTGGGTCCTGCTGGAGTGGGGCTGCTGGCAGGGGCTGTGGGTGTTTGCAGCCCATGAGCCAGAGCTGGTGCTCACTGCTGTGCTGAGAGTCCCACAGACCCACCAGAGCACCCCTGAACTGAGCATCTTTGTGCCCAAACATCCCTGCACGCAGACACCCTGTGCTGGAGCATTCCTGTGCTGGAGCATCTGGAGCATCTCTGTGTGTGAGCACATCCCTGTGTGTGAGCACATCCCTGTGTGTGAGCACATCCCTGTGTGAGCACATCCCTGTCCCTGAGCACATCCCTGTGTGAGCACATCCCTGTCCCTGAGCACATCCCTGTGTGTGACCTGTCCTGTCCTTGGCCAGGTTCCCTCAAGCAGTGCCTGGGGTTCACTGCTGCCTTCTTTCACTCCTGTCCTCCCCTGACTCTGTTGCTGATCGCAGTTTGCTGTCTGTCCTGCTGCCAGAGCTCTGTAACATTTCCTGCAGCTTATCATTACTTTCTGCTGTTCTTATTCCCTATATCAGGAAACCATAAATATGTATTTTAGAGCCGTCAGTTTTTCGAGTGTGTGGAGTGCTGCCTCCTGAAAAATCCCAGCAGCAGATTTTGAGCCAAAGGGAAGATTGCAAAAATAGTTTCTCCCTTATGGCACATTGAAAGTTTCCCTTTTAGGCGAAATTGCCCAACCCTGACAGATGTATCTGAAGTTTTAAAAAATATGAGTCCCAGTATTTCACTTAAACTGTCATTCTTGGTAAAGGAAAATATTCCTTTTGGTGTGCCCATTGATTTCCTTTGGATCTAAATCCAGACCAGGTCTGTGGGGCTCCTGCTGCAGCCGTGTGGTCACTGAGCTCCATGGCTGGCTGGGCAGCTGCTCCGGGCTGGCTCTGTGCTCAGGCTGTGCCCTGAGCTCCTGTGGCAGCTGCAGGGACTGCCCAGAGCCCTGGCCCCTGGCTCTGGGAACCAGCTGCCCTGCTGGGCTCCGAGCCCTTCAGCAGAAAGAGGGGGGGGGGCTCCGAGCTTGCTTTGCTGGGGACTGTGTGACCCCACTTCTCCCACAGCCTTCAGCTGAGAGGAGCAGCTGCTGCCCCTGCCTGTCCTGTGCCTGCAGAGTGCCCTGAGCAGGGTGCACAGGACATGCACTGCTGCCCCTGCCTGCACTCAGCAGCCAGGCTGGGCCAGGGGCTGGGCTGGGGCTGTGCCAGAACTCTGCCAGAACTGTGCCAGGGCTGTGCCAGAGCTGTGCCAGAGCTGTACCAGGGCTGTGCCAGAGCTGTACCAGAGCTGTGCCAGGGCTGTGCCAGGCCTGTGCCAGGCCTGTGCCAGGCCTGTGCCAGGGCTGGGTGCCACACAGTCAGTGCTAGCCCTGCCAGGCAGGATTTTCTGGGTTTCCAGACTAGATAGCACGGTGGATTAATTAGATAGTGAAGTGGTAATAGCGGTTGAAAAGAGATGTGCTTGCTTTGTGCCCCAAGTTTGGATTTATTACTACTACTTTCTGTATGGCCTATTAATTTTTGATGACTTTAGATAAATTGCATTCAGCCTGAAATAAATTAAAATAAGTGCATATAAATCATGTTCTATTCTTGGCTTCTGCAAAACAAATTTCCATTTCATCTCTTGTTGTCCTTCCTTTATTACATGTATCCTGCCGGCGCGTGTCACCCGTTATTGTGATGGAAATGTTTTATCTCCTTGAGATTCCCTGGGTTTGCCTTTGAAGTGTCACGGCTGCTGTAACATGGCACATCTTAGATCATCTCAGTAGCTAATTTGGCCACATCTGTTTGATTTGCCAGTTAACAAGCCAGACCTAAATACTAAATAGGTGTTCTTCCACGAGAGCGATCTGCGGTTTGTACCCAGTACTCCTTGACATTAAATTAAACTTCAGAACTCAAAATCCACCTTGTTTTATGACTCTCATCCTCAAGTGATGTGCAGGCAGGTGTAGAGGCAGCCCTAATAAATGCCTGGGTTTAGATTGTTTAATTTACTATATGTTTATGTAAGAGTACAGTGACTAAGATAAGAATTGGCCTCAGTTAATGCTGCGATGATTGCAAGATATTGTTACTCGGATAATAAATGTCCATCTGGAGTAAATCATTGTTAGTTTACTTTTCATTTAATTTGGTGGGCTGTGCAGAAGCAAGGCCATGGAAGAAATAAGTTATTTTTTACAGTGCTTGATAAAACCTGTGAATTGTTCAGACTTGGAAATCTGCTTATGGTTAATCCCCCGTTTTGCTCTGGTGTGTCGTGCTGACAATGTCACCCTCCACAGTGCTGTTTCCTCTGCTTCTCATTTCCCCCAGTTAAGCTGTGTGTGTTGGGTGGGCACATTGGGTTTGGTCAGAGTGCCCTTGCCAGTCCCTGGCTCCTGCTTCACACTCATCCCTCCACAGTGCCCCTTGGGAATGAGAGTGTTGGTGCATTAAAAATGGTGGCATTTGTTGGCAAAGGAAACCTTAAGAATAATCTTATTCATAGTCTCATAGAATCCCAGAATGGTTTGGTTGGGAAGGGGCCCTTAAAGTTCATCTTGTTCCATGCCCCTGGCGTGGGCAAGGACACTTTCCACTGGACCCAATCTTGCCTTGAACATTTCTGGTGATGAGGCACCAATTACCTCATTTTCCCATTATTCCATATTTATCACAGCAATAAGTTAGCGATGGCCAATGCTGGGTGTCCTATACCTATATCCTATGCTGTAGGTGGTGTCAGGGATGGAGAGTTCCAGGGAGTTTGGGGTGTGTGGGAGGTTGTTTATCCTGTGTGTCCTGATGTCCTGGTGCCTGTCTGCTTAGCGTTTGTGGAGTCACTGTCCTTGCTCCCCTCAGCACCTCTGGCAGCCACACACAGCTGTGTGGTGTGGTCCACACCTGGAGGGAGGGGATGGCATCCCAAGGACTTTACCAGGCTGGAGAGGTGGGAGTGGGTGGCTCAGCACCACGCAGCTCACGGTGAGCAGAGGAGGGCTCCCAGCCCCTGGCAGTTGCTGGGCTCTTTGGAGACACCCATCCCACTCGGTGTGATCATAAGCCATGCAGCCCACAGCAACTCGAACTTGGGCTTTGTAGACAGATGAGTAACTCAAAATGATCAAATGTAGCAAAGGATGATGTAAAGACTAGTGTATGTGAGAGGCTTTTTTTGTGAATCACAAATGTCACATGAAGAGCTTGACTACCCTTGCCCTGTTGCAGGCAGCGAGCAGTAAATGAGCAGTGCTCATCTTCCCAGGAAGCTGGCATTTGTTTTATATATGAATGCAGTTTTCTTTCTGGTTTTTTATCCTTTTAAGCAAGTAATGGGAATCACGTGTTGCTTTCATTAGTCAAAAAGGTGTTTTCTGCAATGAGCTCTAAGCCATGTCAGCACTGGTATCTCTGCAAATTATCTGTGTGTGGGATGAGGTGTTCTGGGAGAGGAGGGGACACATGTCCAGGCTGACTTCCAGCAGATGTGTTTTTTGATGGCTGTCCTCCTAAGCTACCAGGTCCTGCAGTTTGCATTGTCACCTGCAATGTCTCAGTGCTGAGGCACAGCCACAAGTCTGCTGCACCAAGCACTCCGGGAGCAAACGCTCTGTGTTTTTTCAGCAAGGAGGTGAAAACTTTGTGCTGCCCCTGCAGCAAGGGATGATGCCCAGGCCAGGGAGGATGGGCTGTCCCCATCCCTGCACAGCCTGGGGCACACATAGATCCAGGTGTGGCTTTGCTGTTTCCATCAGCTGAGGCATCCAGGTGCCAAATCCTCACTGGCTGCACTCAGGGCTGGTGGGTGCTCAGCACTCTGATCCACCAGGACCTCTCCATAGGCTCCCCATGCTTCCGAGGGCTCAGTCCCCCCAAATTCAGTGTCATGTGCAGATGTGTGAGGGGTGCACTCACCTCCCTGCCCATGTCACTGGGGGGGACACGGCAGAGGCCTGTCCCTAAGCCCAATCATGGGGGCAGTGCTGGCCCCTGGCCACCGGCTGGGCTTGGCCCATTTCCTGCAGCCCTTTGAGCCTGATGGTCACTGATGGTGTTGCATCCAGCTCTGTCCATATGCTGGGTGTTTGGCCGGAGGATATTGGCAGAGACAATATCCAAAACCTTCTTAGCATCCAAAAAACCCCCCTCTGCTGGTAGGCAACTTTGTGGTAACCTTGTCACCGTGCTGTTGTTTAAGCTGTTTCATTTTGTAATGGTATTTCCAACCTCATGAACTTGCTGATTTGGGCTCAGGCTTGTGTGTGTCCTGGGTAGCTCTAGCAGTGGACCTGGCTGAATCCAGGCACGTGACTTTAATCATAGCCATGCACCTAAATTGGCAGCATTAAGCTGGCGAATTTCAATGGGTGTGGTGTCCCCAGCCAAGGTGTCCAGGGCCACAGTGGCCATGCTGCTGGTGCCCTGAGCTGCTGGGCCCTTCCCAGTCTGGTGCTTACCAGATGTACATCCAAGGAGCAAGGTCCCACCTGGAAAGGACAGGTGGCAGTCCCTGGCCATGAAGCGCAGCTGCTGGGCTGGCAGGTGGCCGTGGGTGACACAGTGGGGTTTGGGGGCTGCAGCAGGCAGTTTCCTCCACTGCTTGGCATTGCCATTCTCCTGCAGGTCCTTGTCACCTGCAGGGCCACTCTGGTTTGCGGTGATGTGATGCAAGAACGGTGATGGCTGTACTGGTTTTGGGAGCAGCTCCCAGCACTGCCCACAGCAGCAGACTCTGCTTTGGACCGCAGTAGCAGTCTTTTATTTTTCCAGTGGAACTCTAAAGTTGGAGTAGTCCTGAACACTTACAATCCCCAGAAGTATCAAGAAAAAGTGCATTGATCGTGCTGAAAAGCAGGGTTTAGGGCTGATAATTTCATTAATATTTTTGTTGCCTCTACTTGAACAGCACCACAGATTTGCTTTGGGTTATGGACGGACTGGACAGCCAGAGCAATAATTGTTGTTCTAACGCTAAATATCTTCAAATATCAGTGATGATTCAAGACTTCTGCTTCTGGCTAGCTGTGAAACAGTATTTTAGCTGAGCTTCATTAATGCATCTCTGGGATGGTAATGGGTCTGAATAATCTGATCTGAACATGTGCAATTGTGCCAGTCCCACAGGGAGCCGAGTGCTCCGGTGGCAGCGTGGAGCCCCTCTGAGCACCCCTGCTCACAGAGGCACCAGTTCCCTCTCAGACACGTGGGTGCTCTGCACAGGGCTGTGCTCCCACCTGCTCCACGCAGGAGCATCCCCCAGCCCTGCCCCTGCCGAGCCTGAAGCCTTTGGCACAGTCACTGGTGGATGATCTCACTGAGCTGGCGTGGGCACGGCTGCTATCGGCCCTGTTCCCACTTGCCACCAGGAGCTGGGCCTGGCAGTGTGAGCAATAAAGCTGATTGAGCTGCTGGGCTTTCCAGGGGGAGTCAGAAATCTGTGATCAGCTAAAATTAGCCCAAGATCCATTTTTAGTTAGATCTCTGTTGTGAGGGATTTTTTCTTTTTTTTGGTTTTTCTTTGTTTTGTTTTGTTTTGTTTTGTTTGCATTTTTGGGGTTTGAATGACATAAAATTAGCTCCTTCTGAGTTTATTCTGAAAGGAGCATTAAGAGCTTAAATGTTCAGTGGAGATGTCTGTAAACCCATTGAGCTGCTGTGATTTCAAGGCCGCTGAGAGTTTCAGCTGAGCAAGTGAAGCACACATGAAGCACTCATCGTTTTCTGTACCTGGACATTTGTCACTATGTCCAAAAGTCTGGGAGGTCAGGGGCTCTGCTGGATGTGCAGGTGTGCTGGGCAGCAGGGTGGGCTCTAGCAGGGGGGGCCAAGGGGCAGCAAGTGGCTTCCCAATGGCTTTGTCATTTGTAAGTGTGTGTAGGGTGTGTATACAAACATCCCTGACTCTCAGCTGTGCTCCTGCAGGCACTCTTGTGTCATTATGGGGCAATGGAGAAGAGCCAGGTAGCACGGTGAGGGTGACTCGCTGCTACCTGAACTTCAGTCCCGTGGTTTAACCGCAGACTGTCTTGGCTTTTTTATGATGTCCATCTTATCTCACAGAGACTAACGGCTGTTTGCTCTCCCTTGCAGGCTCTTGAATCAGTTCTACAATGGAAAAACTGCTTTTGTTTCTGCTGTTCATTGGCGTAGCGGTGCGAGCTCAGATCTGCCCCAAGCGCTGTGTCTGTCAGATCCTGTCTCCCAACCTCGCCACCCTCTGTGCCAAGAAAGGGCTCTTGTTTGTTCCTCCCAACATTGACAGGAGGACCGTGGAGCTGCGGCTGGCAGACAACTTTGTTACAAACATTAAAAGGAAAGACTTTGCCAACATGACCAGCCTGGTGGACCTGACGCTGTCCCGGAATACAATCAGTTTTATCACACCTCACGCGTTTGCCGACCTGCGCAATTTGCGGGCTCTGCATTTGAACAGCAACCGATTGACTAAGATCACTAATGACATGTTCAGTGGGCTCTCCAACCTCCACCACTTGATACTGAACAATAATCAGCTGACTTTAATTTCTTCCACAGCTTTTGATGATGTTTTAGCTCTCGAGGAATTGGATTTGTCTTACAACAATCTGGAAACCATCCCTTGGGATGCCGTGGAGAAAATGGTGAGTTTGCACACTCTCAGTCTTGACCACAACATGATTGACCATATTCCCAAGGGGACCTTCTCCCACCTGCACAAGATGACCAGGCTGGACGTCACATCCAACAAACTGCAGAAGCTTCCGCCTGACCCGCTCTTCCAGCGCGCTCAGGTGTTGGCAACCTCAGGAATTATCAGCCCCTCAACGTTCGCGCTGAGCTTCGGTGGGAACCCCTTGCACTGCAACTGTGAGCTTTTGTGGCTGAGGCGCCTTTCCAGGGAGGACGACCTGGAGACCTGTGCCTCTCCCACGCTGCTGTCTGGCCGGTACTTCTGGTCCATCCCCGAGGAGGAGTTCCTGTGCGAGCCCCCGCTCATCACGCGGCACACGCACGAGCTGCGGGTGCTGGAGGGGCAGCGGGCAGCCCTGCGCTGCAAGGCCCGTGGCGACCCCGAGCCAGCAATCCATTGGATTTCACCCGAGGGAAAGCTGATTTCCAACGCCACCAGGTCCACTGTGTACGACAACGGGACGCTCGACATCCTTATCACGACGGTGAAGGACACGGGCTCCTTCACCTGCATTGCTTCCAACCCGGCGGGGGAGGCCACGCAGACGGTGGACCTGCACATCATCAAACTGCCCCACTTGCTGAACAGCACAAACCACATCCACGAGCCTGACCCGGGCTCCTCGGATATCTCCACGTCCACCAAGTCGGGCTCCAACGCCAGCAGTAGCAATGGGGATACTAAAGTCAGCCAGGACAAGAAGGTGGTCGTTGCGGAAGCGACGTCCTCCACGGCTCTGCTGAAATTCAATTTTCAGAGGAATATACCCGGGATACGTATGTTTCAAATCCAGTACAATGGCACTTATGATGACTCCCTTGTTTACAGGTAAGGCAGCCTGCCTGCCCACGTGGGACCATGCTGGTGCTCGGTGCTGGCGTGTGGTGCCTGCCTGGGCAGCCCCTCTGCTGGAGCTCCTGGGCCAAGCAGAGCCCAGCCCTGGCAGCTCGTGGTGGGAGCCTCGGGAAGGACTCGTGCCATTTCTACTCTCAAATGGGAAAATCACTTAGAAGAGTGTTATTTTTAGATAATCTAAATGGATCTCTAATCCTCTGAACTGATCTGAGAAAGGTTGTGAAGGTAGATGGATTAAATGGATCCTAATGTGCTGGGCTTTATGGAAGCAAGGGAGGACAGTGTCCTTGACCGTGTTCCTCACAGACCTTTCTGGTGCTGCCCATTCTGCGGGAGTGCAGGGAGGCTCTGAGCTGCCTGGTGCACCCTTCAACACTCTGCTTGGTCATTTCTTCTGTGAATTTCTTTATCCATTACTAGGACAAGGGATGCTGGCTTTAAACTGAAAGAGGGTAGATGTAGATCAGATAACTGAAAAAAATTTTTCCCTCTAGGAAGGAGAAGTGAGACTCTGTCACAGGTTCCTCAGAGAAGCTGTGGGTGCCCCATCCATGGAAGTGTCCAAGGCCAGGCTGGACAGGGCTTGGAGCAGCCTTGTCTAGTGGAAGGTGTCCCTGCCTGGAGACCTGACAGGAGGGTGAACTAGCTGGCCTTTAAGTGTTGCTTCCACCCCAAGCCATCCTGTGATTCCGTGGTTTTGCTGTGGTTGTTCTGATGGGGGGCTCTGCCATGCTGAGCCGTGGCAGGGGGCTGGGCAGTGACTGCTGCTACATCAAAGGCCGGGCAGGAGCTGCTGGGGGGATGGAGATCAGCCCCACGGACAGACAAGTCGTGGTGGTGCCCAGCATGGCCTGGGCTGTCCCGTGGGCGGGAAGGTGCCGGTGTGCCCGCCAGGTTCATTCACGCTGGTTTCCTTCTGCCCCAGAATGATACCTCCCACGAGCAAAACCTTTCTGGTCAACAACCTGGCTGCGGGGACCATGTACGACCTGTGCGTCCTGGCCATCTACGACGACGGGATCACCTCGCTGACGGCCACCAGGGTGGTGGGCTGCACGCAGTTCACCACCGAGCAGGATTACGTGCGCTGCCACTTCATGCAGTCCCAGTTCCTGGGCGGGACCATGATTATCATCATCGGTGGGATCATCGTGGCGTCCGTGCTCGTGTTCATCATCATCCTCATGATCCGCTACAAGGTGTGTAACAACAACGGGCAGCAGAAGGCCACCAAGGTGAGCAACGTGTACTCGCAGACGAACGGGGCTCAGACGCAGGGCTGCGGCGGGGCGCTGCTGCCGTCCGCGTCCAAGCAGGCCCTGGGCCACGAGGAGGGCGTCCAGTGCTGCAAGGCTGCCAGCGACGGCACGGCGCAGTCCCCGGACGCCGGCTCCAGCCAGGACTCAGCCACCTCTACCTCCGCCCTGCCTCCCGCCTGGACTGCCGGCGCCTCCCTGCCGCAGAAGCAGAAGCGCAAGCCGGGCCCGAAGGCGGGCGGCGAGCCGCAGGGCGAGGCCGGCGGCAACGCCGAGCCCCAGAACTGCAACAGGAACAACTCCACGGCGCTGCAGCTGGCCGGCCGCCCGCCCGACGCGGCGCCCTCCCACAAAAGAGCACAAGCCAAGCCAAGTAAGTTCCTGACGCTGCCGGCCGAGGCGCGGGCCCAGCGGCGGCGCTCACTGGGCGGCGAGCGGCTGGAGCCCCGCGGCGGCGGCCTGCGCGCCAAGCGCAGCCTGTCCGTGAACGGCGAGCTGCTCCCGCCGGACTGCGCCCCGGCCCCGGCCCGCAACGCGCCCTGCTCCAGTGCTGACTGGATATTGGAAAGCACTGTGTGACCTGCTTTCTTTTCTTTTCTCTTTTTTTTTTTTTAATTTTTATTTTAACTCAAAACAAAACACCAAACATTGTGTGAAACTCCCTTTCGCAGGGAATTGGATTTGGATGTCCACTGCTGTCTCGCTGATTAATGGCTTGTTCATGCGGGGTTCTGTAAAAGCCACCCAGTGCACAACGGGGGTTATTTAGTTTCTGTTTGGTTTTATTTAATATCAAAACCGAAGGCAACATTCAGACATTAAAAAAAAAAAAAAAAAAAGGAAAAAAAGATTAAGGGGCGAAAAAAAGCACGAAACAGCACCAGTGCCTTCCCTGCTCTAGGACTGGCTTCCTGGTTCTGCGGTAGCAGAAAACAAAAGAGAGTTTTCACAGAAAAAGCCTTTTATAAAGGAAATGCAATTTCCTCCAAGCTAACAAATAACCACCTCTGGATCAATCAGTAAAATGATATTTTTTAAACCGGTCAGACTGTATATTTCTTTTCCGTGACGATGGTGTTGCCTTTGTTTTTAGGCAGATGCTGTACAGGAGCAACAACGCTGTGTTGTTTTGTTGTGTAAAATAAACTATTCACTCGGTACGCCAGCCAGCCTCGCGGTGACTCCCCTGCCGGAGCAGGGCCCTGGTGCTCCACAGCTCCCACCTGGGGCTGGGAGGATGAGGAGGCCCCGGGTGGGGTCCGTGCCCTGTGCCCCCTGGGCGGGCTGGGGCGCAGTGGGATCCCGCAGGGCTCTCCTGGGAAGGGGCCTGAGCCCAGAGCAGCTGCATCCCACAGTGCAGGCAGAACCTGGGGAGGGAGCGGGGCTGGGGCTACTCGGGGTGCAGGGCACAGCTGGGCAGGGCCAGGGGCGGCCAGGTGGGCAGGTAGCCAGGTGGGCAGGTAGCCAGGTGAGCAGGTGAGCAGGCAGCCAGGTGGACAAGTGGGCAGGTGAGCAGCTGGGCAGGTGACTAGGTGAGCAGGGAGCCAGGTGAGCAGGTGACCAGATGGAGAGGTGAGCAGGTGACCAGCTGACTAGGTGACTAGGTGAGCAGGCAGCCAGGTGGCCAGGTGGGCAGGCAGCCAGGTGGGCAGGTGAGCAGGCAGCCAGGTGGGCAGGTGGGCAGGCAGCCAGGTGACCAGGTGAGCAGGCAGCCAGGTGGGCAGGTGACCAGCTGACTAGGTGACTAGGTGAGCAGGCAGCCAGGTGGCCAGGTGGGCAGGCAGCCAGGTGACCAGGTGAGCAGGCAGCCAGGTGGGCAGGTGACCAGCTGACTAGGTGACCAGGTGGCCAGGGAGGGCTGCAGCAGCAGGGCTGTGACCATTCGGCACCTGGGCCGTGGCTGGGTGGGAGGTGATGGTCACCTCCTGCTGTCCTCGGCTTTTGGGGAGTATTTCCCCTGAACTTTATAATTTGATCCAGTCCTTTCCAGTCCCTGAGGGCATTGAAGGGCTGGAAGGTGATGGTCTCACCTTTAAGCTGCTCTTAGCTGCAGTACCTGTGGGATAGAGTGATTTTGGGCCCCTCTGCAGGGACAGAACCCCACAGCAGCAGGGGACAGCAGGTGCAGGTTTTGTCATGTGGATGGCAGCTGCTCTGCTCCCTGCAAAGGGAAGCCTGCAGTTAATATTAATTAAACTCATATGGTCATCATATTCAAATTAGAGACAGCTTAACTCTGAGTATGTGAGCACTGTGCATTCTCAGATGCCAGATAATAAGATGGGCTTTGTGGCCATAAAAGCGAGAGAACAGTTGAGTTTCATCCCTGTGTGCTTGTTCCTGGGGGCACTGTAGCTAAGGCGGGTGCCAGAGGCCAGCCTGGCTCCAAGCAGGGCAGCAGGCAGCCCCAGGGCAGCTGGGGGAATCTCCCAGTGGGGAGCAGCCCCTGGCACCCCGACATCAGCACAGGGCTGGTGCTCTTGGCCAGGGTGATTTTATTGCCTGTCATGGAAGAGCAATGTCAGTGAGGGTGGTGTGAAGGACCTAAAAGGAAGAGGCTGCTTCTTTTTTAGAAACCTTTTTTGCTTCCCTCAGGAAATGCAGAGACCAAATAGGAAACAAAGCCTCAAAATGAGAAAACCCGCTTCCTGCTGGAAAAGTTTAAAAAAATGCAATAAATCCCTGCTTGGATTGCTCTGGCAAGCCATGAGCACTGCAGGAACAGAAGGGAGCTATCAAATAACATGCTGTCAAGGACAGGGGTGGTCTGTGCAGGGTCTGGCAGTCTGATGACACGGGCTTTGCCCAGGGTGGGTCAAACGTGAAGCTCTGAGCCCCAGGGAGGGTCTGTGCTGGCAGAGGCACCTTCCCCCCACGCTGGGGTAGAGGGAGAGTCAGAGGTTTGCTGTGGAATGGCTGGATTTAATCATGCATTTTAAAAACATCAAATGAAAATGCTTTTATACATTGTCTAAAACTGGACCGAAATCTGTGTGGTGTTTTGTGGAAGTGCTAAAATACTAATGGTGTCTTGTGGTTTAAGGAAGTTTATTTTTATATTTGTAATTTTTCACTCAAAGGAATAATTTTCTAAGCACTGCAGCTGATGTTCTGTCCATGGTGCCTCTGTGTCAAGCAGCAGACAGGGACCGTATGGCCCTGTGTTTGCTTTGGTTCTCTGCTGAGAGTGCAGGAAAGGGGATCTGGGCAGCCAGGGGTCCCTCTCGTGCCAGCTTCTCTCCCTGGCTGAGAGGAGCATCCCTTGGGAATGCCCTGGGCATGGAACATCTGTTCCCACTGGAATAACTGTGCAGTGGGACATTCTGTTTTATTCAGGCTTGATTCGAAGTGTGGGAAGCCTCATGGAGGAGGAAATTCTCTGTCCTTTCTGTTCTGCAAAAACCACAGGTCACCAGCTGTGTGGCACAGAAAAAGTGCTGAGATGCTCCTGGGTCAGAACAGCATCAGGCTGTTTCCCCAAGGTGGAGTAACTCCTCACTGCAGGAGGTGATGGAATGGGGGGTGATGTGCTGTGGCCCCAGAGGAGGCTGCAGGAGCCCAAGGTGCCTCCTGCCCCTGAGGCATTGCCTGCCCTCAGCTGGGCTGTGAGCTCCTGCTCAGCTGTAGATGATCTGAGGGTTTAGCCGTCAGAGGGTCTTTATTCACCAGCCCTGCTGGAGGAGGAACTCCTTCAGGAAGCTCTGGCTCCTTGGCACAGGGTGTGCCAGGCCCTCCCTGGAGCTGGGGCTGTGCTGGGGCTGCTGTGGCTGGAGGAGCTGGGGCTGTGTGGTGTCTGTGTGTCTGTGCTGCCTCCCTTGTGCCCAGCCATGTCCCTACCCCGAGTGCACTGTGCCCCTGGCAGCAGCTGAGGGTGGTGCCAGCAGCACAGGATGCTCCTGCTTCCTGGGACCATGGCAGCCCTGCTGTCCTGGGCATTGCTCCAGGGGCATCCCAGAGAAGTGCAGTGTGCACGAGGTGCTCAGGGGCACAGAGCTGTGGTGGTGGTGGCACAGAGCATCCCAGAGCAGTGCAGTGTGCACGGGGGTGCTCAGGGGCACAGGGCTGTGGTGAGTGTGGCACAGAGCATCCCAGAGCAGTGCAGTGTGCACGGGGTGCTCAGGGGCACAGGGCTGTGGTGGGTGGGCAGTGCTGGGTGGGTGCTGTGCCCTCTAGAAGGTGCAGCAGGGCCCTTGTGTGCCATGGCAGGGCTCTGCCTGCAGCCGTGGTGGGCACCCAGCAGAGAGGGGCACGCTGCTTCCTTGGGAATGGCTTCAAAGCAGCAGTAGTGGCTGCAGCTGCTGCCAGGATCCCTTCTCTTCCCATGGGGCAAGGGGAAGCAGAGCCTCAGTGACACTGGAGCTCTGGTGGTGCTGAGCCTGAGCAGTGCCCCTCGCACAGGGGTCACATCTGCCAGCACTGGTGGCCCAGGAACACCCACCTCCCTGTGCCAAGGGGCTCAGGAACACCCAGCTCCCTGTGCCAAGGGGCTCAGGAACACCCAGCTCCCTGTGCCAAGGTGCCCTGGAACACCACCTCCCTGTGCCAAGGTGGAACACCCACCTCCCTGTGCCAAGGGGCTCAGGAACACCTCCCTGTGCCAAGGGGCTCAGGACCACCCACCTCCCTGTGCCAAGGGGCTCAGGACCACCCACC
>JAODHX010000299.1:61977048-61988015 GCA_027576295.1 Cossypha polioptera | reverse complement strand
GGCTGGGCTCTGCACCGTCCAGGGCGGGTGAATCCCCGAGGGCAGGGCACTGCTGCCAGCCCGGGACCATCCTCGTACCCTGTGTGTGCCACCCCTGTGTGCCAGGGCGAGACAGGGTGAGCAAGGCTGTGCTGGGGTGAGCAGCATCACCCCTGTGTGCCAGGGTGTGCCAGGCTGTGCCAGGGTGTGCCAGGCTGTGCCAGGCTGTGCCTGGGTGTGCCTGGGTGTGCCAGGGTGTGCTGGGGTGAGCAGCATCACCCCTGTGTGCCAGGCTGTGCCAGGCTGTGCCAGGGTGTGCCAGGCTGTGCCAGGCTGTGCCTGGGTGTGCCAGGGTGTTCCAGGGTGTGCTGGGGTGAGCAGCATCACCCCAGTGTGCCAGGCTGTGCCAGGGTGTGCCAGACTGTGCCAGGGTGAGCAGCAGCAACCTGGGCACAGCCCTGCTGACCCCTCTCTGCTCTCACTGCTGGGCCTCTGCCCTCACACCAGCAGTGTGCCAGTGTCCCTGGGACAGCAGTGCCAAGGGAGGTCACCCCAGCAGAGCCAGGCTGGGCACGGTGGGCACGGCTCTGGGCCACCTGTGCCTCTGGCCACTGCCTCCTGCTCCCTGAGCACCTTCCCCAGGGTTTTATACTGGCTCACCTGTTCTTGACACTTGTCCTCACCAAACGAACTATCCAATATCTATATAAATCTATATCAATCTATATCTATCTATCTATCTATATCTATATCTATATCTATATCTATATCTATATCTATATCTATATCTATATAAATTAGATTTAATTTTGCTGTTGCCAAGAGAGCCCTGTGGGCTCCGTGCTGCTCTGGAGCTCTCACCCAGTGCCAGCTCTGCACTGGCACCGCCCGTGTGGGCACAGCAAACTCCTGCTGCCAGGGATTGTTCTGGCTGCAGCTTAACCTCCTTTGATGAAAGACTTGCTCATGCTGATGAGGAGCTCTGCTGAGTGCTGGGGCCCTGTGTGACCTCCAGTTCACACAAGAGCAGAGTGCAGTGCAGGAGGTGCCAGCACCCCCAGTCCCCTGGGACCCAGCTCCAGGAGCTCCTCCTTCCCAAACACTGCACATTCACCTGGGGAGATTTCCATCTGTTTTTAATGGCTTTTAAATAATGGTGAGCTAGTTTGGAGTGTAAATGTTAGTGCTGCTGTACTGGACTAACAATAAGTGCTGCTGCTATTTCGGTGGGTGGTGAAACGTTGATGGGAGCAGCAGCAAACGCGGCCCTTGCACGGTGCTGCCTCTGCCATGGCACCGCCCCAGCGTCACAAACTGGATGGAGTGTTTTTGTGGCAGCATAACACTTCCTCTGGGGTATCTGGGGTTTCACTGGATGGTTCCAGCTAATTGCCCCTGAGTTCGTTATTGAGGAAACTCTGCTGTTATTTGAAATGATGAGGGTTTTTAGATAGGGAAAGTGACAGTTCAGTGGTGACACCTGCCAGAGATCCTCCTGCAGATGCAGGGTGGCTGCATGGCATTGCTCCCGTGCTGCTGCTGCTGGGGGTGACAGCTGTCACTGCTGTCACTGCAGTGGGCCTGTGCTCCAACCCTTGGTGGGTGAGTGTCCCCACATGGCCCTGCAGGGACAGGAGAGCTCCCTGGGGTCTGTACAGCTGCATGGCCCCAGCACTCTTTGGAAGGAGAATTTCAATTCTCTCCAGTCCACAGCAGCTTTGCTTTGTAATCCACACACTGTTCGCTGGAAGTATTTTGCAAACATGTGGAAGTAAGTTTATACCCATGGAATAAACAAACAAAAACTGGAGTTGGTTTCAGAGGCTGGTGAGACAGCTGCACCGGGGGCACAGCTCTTTGAGATGACACCTCTTTGCCTTGTTGGCGTTCAGTGGAGAAAGGATTTAAAATACAGCACATTTTAAGGGTATGAATAATCATATTCACTATGATTTACATTGACTTGAGTAAAGACTAAGAGCTTAGAAGAGTCATTTTTCATTTGAGGGTGTTTTACCCTGTTTCTGTGGAAGGTTTTTTGATTGGAAAACAAATGCAAAGCAGAGAACCTGTAAGAAGCAGACACAGCACTGAAGGATTGTTTTGCAAATCCTTTAAAACTTTCCACTGCTATTGATGTAAACCCGTGGTCAGATTGCACCCAGCTGACATGGACCAGCGCTCTCCATGTCTGCTGAGAGCACAGAGACAGCACAGGGACACAGCAGAGTCCTGGTCCAAGGAAAGGAGGATAAATCAATGTGTGGGGTGGCCTGTGGGAGCCCCTGCTCCCCCTGCCCTGCTCTGGGAATGCCCCTGGGGCTGTTTGCATGGACTGACTATTCTGACTATTGAACGAACAGGAACGGGAATCAGGGGAATGGAAAAAATAAAAGGGGCAGAAAATGCAGCTCCCTGGCTGTGCCAAAACCCTGCCAAGCCTCACTGTGGGGATTTTTCTGCTGCTGCTGGTGCCTTGCAACTCCCACCTCTGAGCCAAAAAGGACTTTACTTGAGCCTCAGGTCCCTTGTCCACCTTGGCTTACTGACAGAGTAGAGCACTGGCCCAGCCTGAGCAAATTGACATCTCAGGGTGGGCAAAATCCTGTTTTGTTTTTTTTGAAACATCACAGACTGCAGATCTGACACTTGTCACCAGATTTACTCTGTGCTCAGGTGCAGAGATGAGCCCTGGCCTCCATCCTCCCAGAGAAGGCCTGCTCATTCTAGAAGTGGCCTTTGCTCTGACGTGCAGGACACCTGCTCTGCAGAAATGGAAGGTAAAGTTCTACCTCAATTAATAAGAAATTCTGCAGTTTATTTTAAAGAGTAATAACTAACTGGGCTCCACTTGATTTGGATGCTCCACTTGATTTGGATGTCTGGCATTGCTTTGGTACCTCCTGTATGTCTCACTGCTGTTGGTAGAAGGAAAAGCATTTTCCTCTGTCTCTTGGAAAAGCCTCCAGATGAATCTGTTGCCAAAATGGCACAGGGGAGCAGCTGCGCTGCACAGACACACAAACTGGAGCATTTCTGGAAAATTCACAGAGGAGTGCTCAGGTTGGGTGGGAAATCTCAGGGCATTCCTGCAACAAGCACTGTGCTGAGCTGCCAGCTGCAAACTCCGTGTGTGTGAGAGGAAATGGAGGAACAGGCTGAGCTGAGCAGGGCAAAGCTGCTGTTGTCTGTGCAGGTGGGCTGGGAGGCAGCAGTGCCCACCAAGAACTGCCCAGAGCATTCCTCCTGCAGTCAGAGCAGTGCTCCTCCTCCTCCTCTACCCTGGTGAGCAAAGGCAGGGAGCAGTGCCCGGGCTGGGTGGCACCAGGTGACACCAGGTGACACCAGGCCAGCAGCTTTGGATCCCAAACCACCACAGGAGTCCTTTGCTGCATGGCTTTGCACAGGAGGCTGGTAATTCCTGTGGGAATAATGCTCTCCTGCTCACACAGCACAGTGGGCTCCAAAGCTGCTGCTGACTGGATCACCTCCTTCCCCAGCTCAAGGGAAAATTCTGCTCGGCTTCAAATGATACTGCTGATCAAATGATACCCACCCATTTCTGAGCATTTGTCTGATCCTTTTCTAAGTGGCTTAGTCTCCTTTACAATGAATATACAAAATCTTTTCTTATATCCAATCAAGATTTCTCTTTAGGTTCAGGTGACACTTCACTCCCTGCTCCTCTTCCTTCTGCAGGAGAGCTCAAGCTGGTGCTTGGAGGTGTGGGGAGGGGGCAATTTCCTTGCTTGTTTTGCTGGTCAGTTTGTCAATTAAACACTGTTTCACACAGCCACAGCCACAAAATAATTGTCTACAGTGCACTTTCCTGGGTAATACCTGGGAAGCAGTGTGGGAAACTTCTGGTGTGCTGGAGTGATGCTGATTGTGAGCTGTCAGCCACAGTGGGGCACACTGGGGCTTGTGGGGTTTGTGTGTGAGCTGCCAGGGCCAAACTGCTGTGAGGAGTGTGGGGAATTGCCCTGGCAGGGCCTTCCATGGCATCCTGTCCCCTTGCTCCTGCAGAGGGGAGATGCTGCTGCACCATCCTCGTGCAACCCTCCTATTCAGGTGCTGGTCCCTCATCCTTGGTGGCTGTGGATCACCACTTGATCAGGGAATTACACACTAAAAGGACATTTTTTAGAGATATTTATTTCCTGTGAGGAGTGTTCTGAGTGACACAAAACCTGTCTGAGCTTCTTTTTCCCCTGCAGCCCCGGCACGGAGGGAGCAGCAAGCTGAGCTGTCTCCTGCATCTCCAGGGGTTTCTGCTCCTCTGGCTGGTCAATTAGATTTTAGCAATGCCTTCAAAGGCATTTTGTTTGCACAGGTGTCACTGAAGATTAAATTTAGCATATGAAGTCTATTATTTGGAGCTCGTGCTTCCCCTACTCCCAGGAAGAGACTTGGCTCACTTGTCAGAGCCCTGGAGAGGTTTGCAGAGCTGGCAGCCAGAAATACAAACAGCTTCTAACAGCTCCTTTAATCCAGCAGAAATAAAGTCTAGAAAAGCCAGTCAGTGAGAGCTAAAACCTGACAAACTCAGGCAGGATGGCACACACAGGATGGGATGGTGCTCATCCTGTTCCACCCCCTGCCCTGGGCACAGACCCCTCCCAGATCCCTGTCCCAGGCTGCTCCACATCCCCAGTGCCAGCCTGGCCTTGGAGAGCCCCAGAGATGGGGCAGCCACAGCTTCCCTGTGCCAGGCATCCCCACCCTCCCAGGGAAGAATTTCCTCCCAATATCCAATCTAAATCCCCCTTCTTTCAGCCCAGAGCTATTTCCCCTTGTCCTGTCACTTGCTTGCCCTTGCAAAACATCCCTCTCCAGACTTCCTGGAGAGGTTTTCCTTTTCCAGCTTTTGGGCCAATCCTGCAGCCCCGGCGGTGCTGATGGGACTGTTCCAGTTTTAAGTGACATTTTGTGGTTGGATTCACGTTTTTCAGGGCTGCTGCTGGTGCAGCTGCTCTCAGACATTACCTTCTCAGCTGTGCAGAGGTTAAGTGTACATTAACAACCACTTTCCTTGGGCACTCTCTCCAGACTCACCTCTGAAGGAGTTTTTAAAAGAGCTGGCTTTTCTGCAATGTGACCTTTTCAGCTGTGAAATTACCGAAGCAGCAGAGCTCTCATCACACTTGCTTCTAAGAGTGATTTTTTTTCCTGTAAAATAACCCAAGTAACTCTTGGCTTTCTGTCTTAAATCACTCAAGGATCTCCCTGGTTCCCTGGGGGCTGTGAGCTGCCATCCTGAGGGATCTGCACATGCAGTCCATGCCCTGCACACCCCGGGCTGCCCTTGGCTGGCAGCCTGGCCCTGGGGTGTCACAGCTGCGTGGCAGCCAGGGCTGGGGGTGCCCAGGGCAACTGAGAGCTCACAGCTCATGTTTACAGCCTGTGGTTTATTTGTGATAACTCACGAGGCACTCATGTTTTAAATTTCTTTTTCCCCAACAGGAAATCCATAGTGAAATAGCAGAATCTCACTGCTGTGGAATTGAAATCTATTTTACCTTGGGCTCGCTTTTGGGCTGTTCATTTTGTACCTCTGAGAAGTTTCCATCTGACACAACGTCAGCACTGCTCAGAGAGGCAGTGAAGAGGCTCTCAATGTCCTCTATGTCTTTTGTAATTTTTGGTTATTGTTTTTTTTGTTTGTTTGTTTTTTTGCTTTTTTTCTTCATTCCATGAAATGAGGGCCTGATCCACAAGATTTTTGAGAGACCTGATCTGGTGGAATATTGACCTCAGCCAGGCCTGTGCCCTCAGTGGCCACAGAATCAGGAGGGAATCTTAGCTCACCTACAGGATCTTTTTCTCACCCCAGGTACACTGGCTGCTCCCACTCCTCTGTGTTGCCCTACAGCCTGGGCCCTGCTGGCATCTCTGGGACAAGGTGCCCTGGCCCCCATGGACTTCCTGCCTTCACCCTACCCTGAATGTGGCTCTTGGTGCGAGTCCAGCCAGCTGCATCCCAGGATTTGTTACCCCAGAGCTCTGCAGTGCAGCCCTGGATTTGTTACCCCAGAGCTCTGAGTGCAGTCCTGGATTTGTTACCCCAGAGCTCTGAGTGCAGCCCTGGATTTGTTATCCCAGAGCTCTGAGTGCAGCTCTGGATTTGTTATCCCATCCCAGAGCTCTGCAGTGCAGCCCTGCCCTCCCCAGCTCCCCTGTGCCTGCTGTCCCTCCCTGCCACGGGCTCTGAGCACAGCCTGTGCCTCGTGTGGGTTTTACCTGGGCATTTCACCACTCACACGGCCTCAGCAGCCCTGTGAGTGTGCCAGAAATGTCTTTGTTAGGCAATAAAGCGAAGGGGGAGCTGGTGCTGTGCTGGGACATGGAGGGCAGGGCAGGGGTGAGTGGGTGCTGTGGGTCCTGTCCCTGCCGTGACCACAGCTGGCACTGAGCAGATGTGCAGGGCTCTGCTCCCCCACCCTGGAGTGGGGGTGCTTGTCACAGAGCCCTGGTTTGGTTTGAAGGTGGCCTTACACCCCTCCTGTCCCACCCCCCCACTGCCCCAGGCTGCTCCAAGCCCAGTGTCCAACCTGGGGCACTGCCAGGGATCCAGGGGCAGCCACAGCTGTGCCAGGGCCTGAGCCCCAGCCAGGGAACAATTCCTGCCCCAAATCCCCTCCTTCCCTGCCCTCTGAGTGCCTTGCCAAGGCACCCTTTTCTCCTTGCCCCTCTGTGGCAGGGCTGGGGTCTGTTCTTCCCCATTATCCCTTTGCTGCAGCTCTGGAGGTAATTAACACTTCTTTGGAGCACAGAGGCTCCTCCAAGTGCTCACCATCTGGTCTCACTTACCACATTAATCACAGTCCAAGGAACAAACTAGTTTGGAGCTGAGGTTTCCCGAGTAACTGGATTTCTCTGTTTTAGATGCTATTATTGATAAGTCTGAAGTTTTGCAAGATACCTTATGTTCCTGTCATTTCTTCAATGGAAGAAAGCAAATAAAGATAGTTCAAAACACCCAAATCTGAAAATAAAACTTGGACTCTTCTGATTTTGCAGCAAGCTTGGGAACACAGGATGCTGCATTTCTGACAGTATTACAATTTAAACTTTCATGACCCAAACTGAAAACATACCTCTGGCAATATTTTAATATTGATAGGCAAAATTGTGATTCATCAACATCAAACTGTTTAATTCATTAGCCAACAACTTCTAGGCAGTGTGGGAATACATTTAAAAGAGAATGAGATGAGACCACATATTAATTATGCAGTCACTGCACAAATTGATAATTATATGTCACAAAGAGCTCCCTATGTATTAACACTTTAGAACCTGCTTCCTGCCCTGATTTGTAAGTTCTTTTGAGGAACATGGATATGATGTATTTTTAAATCAGCTTTTCTCGGAAATGGTAGGCAGAACCAAATATGAAAGACTGTTGTAACTAAGGCATGGTTTTGGTGGAGGTGAAGTTCTGAAATTCTCTGATGCCCATATGTGTGTGAGTCTCATGCATAACTGTTGGTAAGAATTGTCATAAACAGTTTTGTGCCATAGAAAGATTTTACTGCCTTGTGAAATTCTGGACATGTTAATCCTTGGGGAAGCTGTGTTCTGAAAGTCAGCTGGAGGAGCAGCAGCAGCTGTGGGACTGAGGAGAGTGTGGGAGAGGCTGGGATACCCTGGCTGGGAACCCACCACTGTGCCCCAGGGTCTGGGCTCACCTGCAGGGGTGGCTGCAGATCACCTCCTTCCAACAGGACTTGGAGAGAGCACCCGGGGCTTGTCCAGGACTGTGCAGGAGCTGTGTGCAGGAGCTGTGTGCTGGAGCTGTGTGATGCAGCTGTGTGATGGAGCTGTGTGATGGAGCTGTGTGCTGGAACTGTGTGCTGGAGCTGTGTGCAGGAGCTGTGTGCAGGAGCTGTGTGATGGAGCTGTGTGATGCAGCTGTGTGCAGGAGCTGTGTGCTGGAGCTGTGTGATGGAGCTGTGTGATGGAGCTGTGTGATGGAGCTGTGTGATGCAGCTGTGTGATGGAACTGTGTGATGGAGCTGTGTGCAGGAGCTGTGTGCTGGAGCTGTGTGATGGAGCTGTGTGATGGAGCTGTGTGCAGGAGCTGTGTGATGCAGCTGTGTGATGCAGCTGTGTGATGCTGCAGAGGTGGGCTGGGCTGGGCTGGGCTGGGGCTGGGCCTGGTCTAGGGCTGGTCCAGGGCTGGGGATGTTCCAGGGCTGATCCAGGCCTGGTCCAGGGCTGGGGCTGGCCCAGTTCTTCTCTGACACTGCACTGGGGCTGCCTCCAGCAGTCACAAGGGCAGAGAGTTTTCTGCAGAACCTGCCAACCCTGGCAGTGCACAATGATGGAGTGGTTGGGTTGGAAGGGACCTTAAAGCTCTCCTCGCTCTGCCCCTCTGCCAGGGCAGGGACACCCTTCTCCAGACGAGGTTTCTCCAGCCTGGCCTTGGGCATCCCAGGGATCCAGGGGCAGCCACAGCTGTGCCAGCCCTGCCCACCCTGCCAGGGAGCAATTCCTGCCCAAATCCCATCCATCCCTGCCCTCCTGTTAGCCTTATCCTGCCTGACCCCTCTCATGCCAGGGGTGGATGCTGGCTGCAGAACAGCCCCACTGAGCTTCCCTGGCCCTGGGCAGAGCAGAGCAGCCCCGTGGAACGCAGGTCACGGCAGGGAATGGCAAACCCCATGTGTTTTCCACCAGACCCACTTGCTGCCAGCTCCCAGTGCTCAGATGAGGGGAACACCCAGCAGCCTGAGTGATGGGATCATCCAGAGAGAAGCCCCCAGGCATCTCACTATGACCCTGAGGCACAGACCTGCTTTCCTGGGAAGGAGCTGTGTGTGATAAAACATCTTGGAATGGTGGGGAAATGCTGCCTGTCCCCAAGACAGAAGCTGGAGATTTGCCTTTGCCATATTGCTGATGTTTAATGTTTAATTGCTCTGCAATGTGGAAAAGCATGAAAAAAATCTAAATTTGTCCTGGAACTATGAAAGCTGCTGGAAGTTCTCAAAGCTGGAGCTTGAGCTGGAAGCCAGAATGAGCCATGTGAGAGCCTGAGCCAAGGCAGCTGCTCCTCAGGGTGCAGGACACAGGACTGGGCTGCAGGACTCCAGCAGTGCAGGAATTTTGGGGGCAGAGCCCTTCTTGGGCTGGAGGGACCCACCAAGGCCAGAGCCCTGAGCCTGACCCAGAGCTCTGGAGAGAGAACCGAGCTCCAAATGGCCACGGGTCCCTCAGCTCCCACCAGCACCCCTAGAGCCCCTAGGGGTGGCTGCCAGCCTGGCAGGAACTCCAGCTCAGGCTTTGAGACCAAGGATCTCCAGTTCCACCCTGCCTTGCCTGTGACATATTGGTTTAGGTGAGATCTCAGTCAGAGCCAAATGTTATACACATTTGGCTGGAGCAATTTTCTCAAGAATGTTTTCCTAAATTAGGGTTGATGGTGATAATGCTCCTACTTCTTGGCTCTTGACTACTACTGGCTGAGATTTCATCTGCTAAGAATCATGTTTCTAAAAACTCACAATCTGCTTTTGCAGCTACTTCACATGGTATCTGAAAACACTTTTTAACAACACTACAGTCAGAAGCTTTGCTATTTCCATGGTGTAATTGATTTTGCATGTTAAATAATGGTGTTTCTTCTCTTTGGCAAAGAGGTGCAATTTTATTAAACAGGTTCTTTTTTTCTTCTTATAATCTTTTCCGTGATTTTTATGTTTTTTAATCTACAGTACAAGGACTAGAAGAGATCTTTTCCCCCTGAATAGCCAAGGATGTGGGCAGGGATGTCATGAGGGTGCCTCCAGATCCTGGAATATTCTGTTTCCATTTGCTGTTTTGCAGGCTGCTGTGGTTTCTACGAATTCTTTTTGTAAACTCATTCTTCAAATGTTTCCAGTAAAGTAGTGAAAATACTTGTGAATGCCAGAAAATCTTAATGATTTGCTTTTAAGTTAATGAAGACTCCTCATTTCTTTCACTAGGAAGGAAATTAAAGAAAATTTTCTTAATGGAAAGGGTTTCCAGGCATTTGAAGGGGCTGCCCAGGGAGGTTTGGAGTTCCTGTGCCTGGAGGTGTCCAAGGAAGGCCCAGGGGACAAGGTGGCAATCAGACACAGGTTGGGCTTGATGCTCTTGAAGGTCTTTTCCAAACAGAATTATTCTGTGACCAAAGATGTTGATTTGTAAAGTTTTAACCACAGAAGTAACCCAGTGCAGGACTGGTGGTAAAACCTAGCTGGCTCTGACAGGAATGTTTGTGTGTGGCTGTGAAGGTGAGAGCCACAGCCTGCATTTTTCCTGTTCCTTTACCTATTCCAAGACACAAACTCATTTTTAATAGATTTCAGAGCATGGCTGTCAGTGTATGTCTGGCTGGGTTTTACTCTGTTCTGCAAAGTTCACCCAGAGCACCTTTCCAGTAGTTAAATCTTCATCCCCCCTCTGCTGTGTTACCGTGGGGGCTCCTCAGGCAGGTGCTGCAGGTGGGACTGGCAGAGCCAGCCCTGGCTGCTCAGCTTTGGGCAGGTGGGACTGGCAGACCCTGAGCCCAGCTCAGGAACAGCTGCAGGCTCAGCTTTGGGCAGGTGGGACTGGCAGACCCTGAGCCCAGCTCAGGCACAGCTGCAGGCTCAGCTTTGGCAAGTGGGACTGACAGACCCTGAGCCCAGCTCAGGCACAGCTGCAGGCTCAGCTTTGGGCAGGTGGGGCTTGCTGGGCCCAAGCACAGCCCCGAGGTGCCCTGTGCTGCTGGAGAGGCCAGCTCTGGGTCAGAGGGAGCCAGGGCCCATCCAGGGATGAGGGGACAGAGGGGCGGCTCTGGGTCAGAGGGAGCCAGGGCCCATCCAGGGATGAGGGGGCAGAGGGGCAGCTCTGGGTCAGAGGGAGCCAGGGCCCATCCAGGGATGAGGGGGCAGAGGGGCAGCTCTGGGTCAGAGGGAGCCAGGGCCCATCCAGGGATGAGGGGGCAGAGGGGCAGCTCTGGGTCAGAGGGAGCCAGG
>JAODHX010000299.1:61877902-61888010 GCA_027576295.1 Cossypha polioptera | reverse complement strand
AGTGCATCTCCAGAGGAGCCTTGGGGTGTTTCCCTCGTTCCTCTCTGTGTGAGGCTGGAGGAGCAGTGCATCTCCAGAGGAGCCTTGGGGTGTTTCCCTCGTTCCTCTCTGTGTGAGGCTGGAGGAGCAGTGCATCTCCAGGGGAGCCTTGGGGTGCTTCCCTTGTTGCAGATCTGCTAAAGCTCCTGGACCTTCAGGCAGAATTGGTGGTTACAAACCTAGAGCCCCAGTTTGGAAGTCTGGTGGGTTTTGGTGCTGGAGCTGGGCCAGCCTCTGCCTTGTGCCATTGCTGTGGGCATGGGCTGGCACGTGGCCACTCTGGGGGTTGCAGAGGGTCACAGCGACTCCCAGCCACCACAGCTTGGGCTGGGAGGGACCTTACAGCTCATTTCAGTCCTGTCCGTGGCAGGGTCACCTCCCACTGCCCCAGGCTGCTCCAACCCCACTGTCCAACCTGGCCTTGGGCACTGCCAGGGATCCAGGGGCAGCCCCCACACCTGTGCCCCATGAAACATTCAGGTAAAGAGCCGTGTGAGCACCCTGAGTGGGAGATTGCTGCGCATGTGAGAGGGGAGCTGAGCATAAATAAAAGAAGGCTGTTTAGCATTTCCCTTTGTGTGACTAAACATGGAGTGCTGCCTGGATGTGAGATCACTTGGGATGGACAGAAAAGAGAGAGAAGGAGAAAATGAGAAAAATGAGATAAGGAACACAGAGACAGGGATAAAAATGTGGATCATTCCAGCAGCAAGATTAATAATGAATTCCCTGCTCCTGATGTGAAAATGGAATAGGGCTGCTGCTGACAGCAATGAGTCTTGAAAAGACAAACCCCATGATTTCCCATTTACTGCCTCCTTGATAATGTCACCTACCAAAGTGTATTACCAATGTTCCAATGTCCCAAAGTGTATTACCAAGGTACCACAGTGTGTTACCAATGTATCAGGGGTTACCAATGTACCAACGTGTGGTACCAATGTCCAAAATTGTTACCATGTACCAATGTCCCAAAGTGCATTACCGAGGTACCAGAGTGTGTTACCAATGAACCAAGGGTTACCAATGTCCCAAAGTGTGTTACCAATGTACCAATGTCCCAAAGTGTGTTACCAATGTACCAGTGTGTCACCAATGTTCCAAAGTGTTACCAATGTCCCAAAGTGTGTTACCAATGTCCCAAAGTGTATTACCAATGTACCAATGTCCCAAAGTGCATTACCAAGGTACCAGAGTGTGTTACCAATGTACCAAGGGTTACCAATGTACCAATGTGTGTTACCAATGTACCAGTGTGTCACCAATGTTCCAAAGTGTTACCAATGTTCCGAAGTGTATTACAAATGTCCCAAAAAACATTTGTTACAAATGTACCAAATTGTGTAACCAATGTTCCAGTGTACCAAAGTGTGTTACCAATGTTCCAAAGTCTGTTACCAATGTTCCAATGTCCCAAAGTGTGTTACCAATGTCCCAAAGTCTGTTACTGATGTACCAAATTGTGTTACCAATGTATCAAATTGAGTTACCAATGTCCCAAAGTGTGTTACCGATGTACCAAATTGTGTTATCAATGTACCAAAGTGTGTTACCGATGTACCAAAGTGTGTTACCAATGTACCAAAGTGTGTTACCAATGTTCCGATGTACCGAAGTGTGTTACCCACAGTCACAAAGCAGCTCAGCTTGGGTGGCCAAAATCTGGAAAGGCTGAGTGTGATGCTAATTCCCTGAAGATGTGTTTCCCTGGAACGCAGCTTCAGTTTCCATGCGTTAGAACTTGCCTGGGGGTTGCTGTGGGTGCTGTGGGGAAAAGGCACTCCTGGATCATCACCCTGAGCGTGCTGGCTGTGCAGGGCAGCTGGGAGCCAGAGCCCCTGGAGCCTGGGCAGGGGCGCCACTGCCCCTCACAGGTGTGGCACTCCCGCTCCTTCCTGTGTGCAGGGAGCACACGCCTGGCAGGAGTGGGACACTCACACTGTGCTCGTGGGGACAGACAGACAGACAGACAGACAGGGCTGTGTGCCCGGGCAGCTCTGCAGGACTGTGCAATGTCACCTTGCAGGAGCAAAGCAACAAAGCAGGAAAGGCTGGCAGTGTGAGAACCAGCAAAGCCTGTCCCAGGTGTGGTCTCCTGTGGGGAGAACCCCAGTGCAGCTGACCCTCCCTGATGGGTCTGTGTGTCTGTGTGTGTGTGTTTATCTCACCATGGATGTTGAATTCAACCCTGTCAGGTTGAGAAACACGGCAAAACCTGGAGAGGGGAAGATCTGCCCTGGGTTGGTGTCGCTGTTTTCCTGGAGAGTTCCCTTCCAGGGTCACAGCAGGAATAAGGTCACCCAGCAGCTACAGCCCAGTGTAAGGCACAGCCAGACTTCCACCCTCCTGGGCTGGAGAGGAGCACACAGAGCTGGGAATATTCAGGTTTATTATTTGAAATATGCCCATGAGTTTGTACAATGTAATGATTTGAAAATGCCATTAATTTCCTAATGTGCTGCCTCCTTGGAACACAGGGAAAATGAGAAACAAGAGAAAGAAAAAGATTTAACAAATGCAATTAATCTGGAATTGCTTGGCAGGGTAGAATCGCCATTGATGTATTTAACAAAGAACTAATTAAACCAAAATGCAAGCTGAAGTAAAAGATGTTATGTAATGCAAATAGCGCTGATTAAAAACTGTAGCCTCGAGAACTCAGGCTGTGTAGATAAATCACAGACACGTGTTCCTTGTGTAGAGATCAGGCTTGAACAGGATTCCAGTCCCAGAGGCCACCACGTATTTCATGGGTAAGTGTCCTTTGGAAGGTTTTCAGCCCCAGGACTGGAATGATGTGCACTCCAGCGAGGGTCCTGGGCCAGGCTGGATCCTGGCAGGGGAGGAGCCCACCCTGGGGAGGGAGAGGGTCAGGGGCTCCTCAGGGCTCCTCGAGGCTCCCCAGAACATTCCCAGGGCCCTGCACAAGCCACCCGTGGTCTGATCAGGTAATTTTGGGGGTGAAGGTGTTTCTGGGAAGGGCAAAGTGCCTGAAGGGAACAGGAGAGCAGTAACTTGTCAGCAAGGCAGCTCTTGTGGGTTTGGAGCTTCGTGCAGGGCACCCCAGTGCAGCTTTTCAGTGCCAGCCCCACCTGACACCACTCGCAGCCTGCTTTGGACTCACCTGCAGCACTGGGGTCCAGGGTGCCTGGATCAGAGCACCCATGTCCTGCTCCAGTCCCACCCCCAGCCACGAGCAGCCCTCAGGAGGATGGAGGGACACCAAGGAGAAGGTGGAGTCTGGCTGAGGCAGAGGTTTCACCCTGGAGCTCGCTGGCTCTTGGGACACACGGCCCTGGGGACACGGTGGGAGCTGCTCAGGGGCTGAAGGCCCTTCCTTCCTCTTCCTCTCCCATTCCTCCCTGCCTCTAGCTTTACTGCTTGATGTTCTTCTCCTCTCCCCTACAGCACACCCCTGGGGCTGAGCAGAACTTGCTCCTATCCAGACCCTGCTGTCCCTGTGGCAGTGGTGGGCCAGGACACACTGATCACTGCCCACTCTGCCCTCAGCACTGAGCTGCTGCACAGCACTCACAGCTCCTTCTCACAGCTTCTTCTCAGAGTGGTAGTGTAAAATGTCCAGAAAACCCCAAATGCCAGGAACAACATCCCTCTGTCTGTGTTCACTGCGGTGTTTGGGGTCAGGCACTCCCCTCTAGACACACGCTGCCAGCGTGGATGGTGTGAGGGACTCACCTCATCCCCTGTTCCAGGGTCAGGAATGGTCACCTGGTGCAGCTCTGGCAGAGAGGACATGGAGAAAATACTGAATTTCAGAGACAAAGGTAATGCAAACCTTGTGGGGTGGTGCAACACAACAGGAATGGACCAAGTTTGGTCCTGAGCATCCCCTGCTCAGCTCAGCTCGAGCTTGGCTGTGTTGGTAATTTCAGCTCAGAGGATCTCTGGGTTTGATGTTTCGACTCACTGCACCCAGGCCACAGAATCAATATGAATTATCAGTAATTTTCCAGGGCTGGGTAAATGTCATCGTGATGTGGAACTAATCCCTGCCTTGTCCTTGCCTGTTGGGTCAGCAGTGTTTGTTTTAGTGCTCAGAGGTCGCAGAGATGTGCTGCAACACGGTGACTCGTGCAGGGCTCCTGAGGGGTGGCACTGACAGAGAGGGTGACACTGATGGAGAGGGTGACACTGATGGAGGGGGTGACACTGACAGAAGGGGTGACACTGATGGAAGGGGTGACACTGATGGAGGGGGTGACACTGGTAGAGGGTGACACTGACCGAGGGGGTGGCACTGATGGAGGGGGTGACACTGATGGGGGGGTGGCAGCAATGGTGGCACTGTCAGCAATGGTTGTACAGAGCTGTCGAGGCAGGGCAGGGGCCTTGCAGAGCTCACACAGCCTGGGAGCAGCTGCTGGCCCCTGGTGATGATGGGTTTGTGCCACAGCTGGGTGTGCCCAGGGCAGCCCTGTGCCAGCTCCTGCCTGGGCACAGCTGGAGCCAGAGCCCCAAACCCCAGTGCTGCCGAGAGCTGGGTGCTCCAGCTGTGCCCAGGGTGGGGCAGAGCTCTGGGAGGGAGGGCAGGAGGGCACCACCCTCAGGTGGGGCACTGGGCTGTGCCAGTCTCAGATCCCAGCAGGATCCCTGGAGAGCCTCCCCTGCAGCACCACAGTCACTGAATGCTCGAGGAGCAGCTCCAGGAGCCAGCTGACACTGAGGGGCTGAGGGGGTGTCTCACCTGGAGATGGAGTTCAGCTGCATCAGCCTGCTTATTAAAAATGGATTAATTCATCTGATAAGGATCATGTTGCTTGTGCTGGATGCAGTGGCAGAAACAAGTCTGCTCTCTTCTGGCCTGCTTTTCTCCACGTGGTCACTCCTCTGTTTCTGTGTACTGAACACACACTCGTTTGGCTTTTTCACCCAAATTTTCTCCTTGTTCATTCCTCTTCAGACAGACAGCCTGAAGTGTGAAGGCTTCCAATAAAGCAAGCAGCTTGGTGAGAGCAGCTCCTTGGTGATCCCTGGCCCCAGGCTCCATGGAAATTTCCCTTCCCAGCTTTAGGTGCACCTATACTCAGACCCACTTATCCTTTTTCTTTTGTCCACCTTTCATGCTGATGGACATTTCCGTTTGGAGCCTCTGGGCTGGGGTCATGTCCTGCATTGCTGCTGACCCCAGGACAGAGCAGGTTCAGGAGCTGTCCCTGGTCTGGTCCATTCCAGCCCCGGGCTGAGGAAACACTGCTCTGATGTGACTGAAATACAAAAATGGGCTTTGCACAGAAACATCTTAGCTGCACTTTATCACCCTGTCCCAGCTCGGTCTGAAAGCAAAGTGATGGGCAGATGTAGAAGATACCAAGTTCCAGTGGCTTTTCCTCACAGAAATTTATGGCTCAGCTGTCTGTGTCCCATCTTGATGGAACACTTTGCAAGATCACTGTTAATACCATTTTGTAGGTGCTCTGGCCAATCAGAACAGTACCAGGTTCAGTGTTCTGCTGCTGAAGTGACAGTAAAGGAAAGGAAATATTTCTCCAGAGATGAAAACTGTTTAAATCTGAGATTTCTATGCTTTGGTAATATGAATTTCTCATAGCTTAAACATTCCCAGTCGTCCCCAGGCTGATTCCTGACTGTCACTGCTCTGCACTCACAAGTCACACAACACTTTGTCCTTGGTTCACTCACTCGGGTTGGAAGATGTGCTGCACGGTCTGCAGAGTGTGCAGATGGAGCTGAGCCAGGTGCCTCAGGCTGTCCCTGTGCTCTGTCCTGAGGCAGCAGGGCCCTGGCACAGCTGGCACCTGCAGCAGGGAGTGCCAAGGGCTGGCACTGGCAGACCAGGCTGGCTCTGCTCTGGGACACCCCTGGTGAGCACTGGGAACCAGCTCGTGGGAGAGAATCCCAGAATCACTGGGGCTGGAAATGCCCTCTGAGGCCATGGAGCCCAAGCCCTCCCCTCCCTGCCAAGGCCACGCTGACCCCTGTCCCCAGGGGTGAAAATTGAACCAACTGAAGTAGGAAACACAAACCTGTGACCCTGGCAAACCGGCACTGTGAAGATGTTAATTAGCACATCCCAAAGTAAATTCCAGTCCTGGAATTGGTCTGAGACCTTTGCCATAAAGGGTCAAGTCCTTTGGGGTTGGATCCTTGCCCTCAGGTGTTCCCTGTGTATTGTGAACCCAATCCCCTGATTTGTCTTTGGTCACTGCCTGTCCTTGGATAACTTTGGTTTTGGATGCTGCCTCTGGGACCACGTGGATTAAAGGATATCCTGGCAGACCATTGCCAGTCCCTTTATCCCTTTACAGCCACGCTCTCACCCAGCTGGGCTGGTAAAACTGTCACCAGGGGAGAACCCCCGAGGGACACGACACCCAAGTGCCACCTGCACACGGCTGTTAAATCCCTCAGGGATGGGGACTCCACCTCCTCTGGCTCCTCTTTTTTAACCTTTCCATTTTGCTGCTTTCCAAGGGAGATGTTGTGCCGAGTTGTTTGCCTGGGGACTCCCTTCATAGGTACTGTGGGTGTCTGTTCCTGTTAGAAATGGTGCAACAAATCTAAATTATGTGCAGCACTGCATCAACTCTGGGATGGAGCAGGAGCTGGCTTTTGTTTTTTCCACTGCTTTTTGATTTTTTAATTTGTTTTGGTGAGAGGAAATGTAGAAAGAAGAAAGTGATCCTAAAGGAATTATGACTCACGGAGATTAGATAAATAAGACAACTACAAAAGCCATGCTAAAAAGCAGTTTTGCATACAAGTCCTAAAAACTGTCTGGTGGTTTGTAATTCCATCATGTGAAGGCAAAGCTGTTTCTGAGACAAAGATTTGGGTAATAAGTATGCACTTGAATTTTAGTTAAGAAAATAATATGTCCTGAGGGTACATATTCCTGCAATCATTTCGCATGCATGCCGTGCTCCTTCAGAGATGAGGAGCTGCTGTTATGTGACAGCTGACTCCATAAACTCGGAAAATTAATAAGAAGATGTTCCTGGAGCATGAGCTTTATGGCAAGGCCAGGCTGCTGGGTGAGGGGATGCTGAGGATCTGGGGCAGAGCTGTGCCTGGATCTGAGGGAACGCTGCACGAGCCCCCCGTGCACGGCCAGTGCCCCCCAAGCATGTGGGGCAACAAAACTGGGCCCTGATAAAAGGGAGAGTGATGGATCCTCAGGGAAATCACAAAAGCAATTTGTTCACCAGTTTTGTTGCTGAGCTTTTGTCAAAAAAAAAAAAAAAGAAAAAAAAAAGTTGAGCTCTGCTTAGCAAATGCTTTTGTTATTCCAGTAATGGTTTTTGTGGGAATTGAACAAAAACCAAGTGACAGGAGTTAAATGGCAGCTTGAGAGCTGGTGGTGATTGCTGCAACAGGGAAAGGGGTCTCGGGTGAGCCTTTTCCTTTGCAAGGCTCTGCTGTTGGCTGTGCCTGATCCATGGCTGAATAAAGCATGATCTGGATTAACTGAAGCACAAATGTCCCCCCAGGAGCCCTGTCTGTGGCACTGCTGGGGGTCCTGCTGGGGCTGGGGCCCTCCCTGGCACCCCGAGAGCAGGGTGACATCCCAGGGTCCCCACGGGGTCCTGCTGGGGCCGGGACTCTCCCTGGCACCCCGAGAGCAGGGTCACATCCCAGTGTCCCCACAGGGTCCTGCTGGGGCTGGGGCCCTCCCTGGCACCCTGAGAGCAGGGTCACGTCCCAGGGTCCCCACAGGGACCTGGTGCTGTGGGACAGACGTGGGGAGGGGACTGAGCCCCAGCTCCAGCCCTGCTCGGGACACGGGGCCACCCTCTGTCCTGGAGCTTGGGTGGCACCAGGTGTGGAGCAGAACCTTGAGCCAGGCTGGCTCTGGAGCCCTGGGCTGTGCTCCCGGGGGTGCCCAGGTGGGACAGGGACACCCTGCTGCGGGTTAACCTTGATCCTTTTCTCCTGCTCGGCTCTGGAGCCCAGGCTGTGCTCAGCAGGAAAATCGATGCGATTTGCACGGCCCGGCTGCCCCATCGCTCACAGGTGCGGGAGCTGCATTGCAGGTGAGGGGACGGCCCGGGCCGGGGAAATCCTGCTCTGGAGAGATAAACACCCGCCCGGAGCAGCGTGACAGCGAGTGCCAAAGGCAGGGGCTGCTGCCCGGGGTCTGCAGCTACCAGGAGGGTGGAGGGTTAATTATCCATGACCCTTAACCAGGTGCGTCTCTCCCAGCAGCTCCCAGCCCTGTGCTCCGGGTGAAGGATGTGGGTGAGGGATGCAGCCTGTGCCTTGGGCAGGAGCTCTGCCCCTGAGCCTGGGTTGGGTGTTTGGGGTGTTTTGGGTGTTGCACCACTCGTGCTGCCCAGGCTGTGATTCCCAGGGAATGCACACCTGGGGAAGCTCCGTGGGCAGGAGCCCGTGGGGAGAGGAGGGGTTTGGAGTCCTGGCTCCCAACCAGCCCGTGTTGAGCTCCAAGTGAACAGGAGATATTTCTCCTCCTCTCCGGAGTGAGCCGTGCCTCGGGCTCCTGGCACTCCCCTCTCACAGTGTGCCCTGTCTAGAGCAGCAGAGGGGCACTGCTCACTGCCCCGGCCCTGCCCCCATGCTTTGACACCTTTTCCCTTTCCCCACTGCCCTCGGCTCTCTGCAGCTCCAGGTGACATCTGGAATATGGAGCAGGCCAGATGTGTTTGCTTTGCTCTCTCTGTTCCCTGCAGCTGGGGGGAGTGGGAGACCTCGTCCCCTGAAGTGATGGGCAAAACAGGCACAGACTCTGTGTCCTCCTGGTGTGAGAGCAGAACCCTACACAGCCCCTCTCCTGGAGCACTTGGCACTCTTCGGGTGATTTTCTGAGGCTTTATTAAATTCTGATTATCAA
Source organism: Cossypha polioptera (assembly GCA_027576295.1). Taxonomy (NCBI): domain Eukaryota; kingdom Metazoa; phylum Chordata; class Aves; order Passeriformes; family Muscicapidae; genus Cossypha; species Cossypha polioptera. The sequence continues at coordinate 61,879,144 of JAODHX010000299.1, read as the reverse complement.
AGAGAAGGATCCATGGTGGGCTGTAAATAAGCAGGTTACCTATCTTTGCTCTGTGCACACCTCAGACGCTGCAGGGAGATGTGTCTCAGGCCATTCTCTGCATGGCTAGCCTGAATATTTAAAAATAGATTTATGTATGTAAACTATTCAGTGTTGCAAATACAAATACATTTAGCCATAAAATGGAAGTGGCCACTAAAGATCCTGATGGATTTGGGAACATTCTGTCCAAATTTCCAACACTTCTCACTGTGCCAAAGCCCACTCTGGTTCCAGCTCTGGGCTCAGTAATGCCTTTGCCACCCAAGGAATTTTCAGCCCTTTGGAGGAAAGGAAAATACAGGATAATCCCTGCATGGAGTAGTGATGGGAATACAGAGAATCCTGCTGCAAACTGCTGCAGATTTAATGAGAGCCAGCGCAGGAAGGATGGGGTGGAACAGGGCAGGAGGGAGCGTGGGGAGCTGCAGGTCCTGCACGGGAGGGAGTGGCTGGGAGTGACCACCTGCACCCATCCCTGGGAGTGACCACCTGCACCCATCCTGGGAGTGACCACTGGCACCCCTCCATTGGAGTGACCACTGGCACCCCTCCTGGGAGTGACCACCTGCACCCATCCCTGGGAGTGACCACCTGCACCCATCCCTGGGAGTGGCCCCCTGCACCCATCCCTGGGTGCTGGGTGTTTGTCCTGTGGGGCTGGCTGACCCTCCCTGGGTGCTGGGTGACCCTGTGTTCCCTATGGGATGCCACAGAACCACCACTTTTTAACTGAATCCCGTTTTTCCCCACTAGCAACAGCTTTTAATTGTATTGTGGATTTATTTGGCTGATTTTGTGGCTGACACTGTGCCAAGGAGCAGCTAGGCAGCCCCTGAGCCTCTTCACAGAATCATGGAATTGTGTGATCCAGGGTGGGGAGGGACCTCGAGGCCCCCCTGGTGCCTGTCCTGGCCTGAGCCCTGCCCAAGCTGCAGGGAAGGGCCCAGACCCAGGAGCATTTCCCAGACTATTGATGCACTGGAATGGCTATACCAGCTGCTAGAGCTCTGGAATGGATCCCATGGTGAGTCTGGAATCTGCTCCCAGAGCCCAGGTGATGACCCCAGCCAGGTGAGCAGTGTTCTATTCCCTCAGCCAGGTGAGCAGTGTTCTATTCCCTCAGCCAGGTGAGCAGTGCTCTGTTCCCTCAGCCAGGTGAGCAGTGCTCTGTCCCTCACCAGGTGAGCAGTGCTCTGTTCC
>JAODHX010000299.1:61427962-61440203 GCA_027576295.1 Cossypha polioptera | reverse complement strand
AAGGTGAATCCTTTCAATAAATTCTGATTTTATTCCTTTTGCTCTGCCTGGTCTCTGTTCCAGCTCAGCCTTTCCAGTGGAGCTGGGATCACCTGCATTCCCAGCAGGATTGTGCCTGCAGTTGCCACCACTTCCCAGGCTTTTCATGGAACCAGCTCTTCTGAGCAGGAATTCTTAGGAATTTGCAAAGAACAGAAGAGAAAACTCTTCATTTTGGCACAAACTCACTCTCCACTGAGTCATGGAATCATGGAGTAACCTGAGCTGGATTTGCAGGGATCATCACTCCAACTCCTGACCCTGCATGGGACACCCCAAAATCCCACCCTGTTCCTCCTCTGAGTTCTGGGATGGATTTAAGACCCCAAAATGAAAATCCCATAATTTCTCCACCTCCTCCCTGCATCCTGCACTGGATCCTGGCTGGCACTTGGTGCTCTCCAAGAGATTTTCCTCACCCTGCCCCTCAGCACTGGGACCTGGAGAGCACTTCCCTGGACTCTGGAGCCAAAATTCACTTCCTTCCTTTTGGGAAAGGCACAGAGCTCCCTCCTGATAAATAGGAAATATCCTTTATATTCCCAAAGTCCAGGAGCTTTGCTTCCTTAAGGATTTAAGAAGGAACATCGCAAGGTTAGATGGGATAAACCCCTCCAACTTCACTCTTCCACCTGGATCTGCTTACAAATCCTACCTGACATTCCCCCACAGCCTGTGCAGAAATGTGTGGTTGATCAAATAAATCCTGCTGGATTTCTTGCTTGGAAGAAATATTTACAAAGGCAAGGAAATCACAGGCAGCAAGAAGAAACCAGAGACTGCAGCTTGTCTTTGCTGGAGGCTGCTGGCAGTTTGTTTTTCAAATAGCAAATCCTGCCTTAGGCCTGACCAGAAAAAGTAATAAAAACTTCATTTTTGAGGGAGGAAAAGAGTAAAAGGATTTTTAAAGCCTTTCACAGTTGTTGGGTTTTTCTTACTTCTTTTTCTGAATAATTTTTCCTTTAAAGAGAACAGAAAATATAAACTCTGCTGTGAGGAAAGGCTGGGAGAGCTGGGAATGTTCACCTGGAGAAGGATTCAGGGAGAGCTCAGAGTCTCTTCCAGGGCCTGAAGGGATCCAGGAGAGCTGGAGAGGGACTGGGGACAAGGGATGGAGGGACAGGACACAGGGAATGGCTTCAAATTGGAAAAGGGGAGTTTTAGACAGGATATTGGGAATTGGGAATTCCTGGCTGGGCTGGAATTGCCAAAGCAGCTGTGGCTGCCCCTGGATCCCTGGCAGTGCCCAAGGCCAGGCTGGATCACCCTGGGACGGTGGGAGGTGTCCCTCTGAGTTCTTCCTGGAGCCTTCTCTCTTCTCTCTTCTCTCTTCGATGAACAATCCCAATTCTCCCAGCCTTTCCATGGACATGTCCCATTTTCCAGAGCAACAATAAGTGTTAAAATCCCAGTGCTCTGATCCTGTGTGTGCTGGAGCTTGTCCAAGTGCATTCATAGCAAATGAAAGCAGCGTGGGGGTGAAAAACCAGGATTTGATCATAAACAAGCTGGAAAGGTGGGGGAGAAGGTGCAGCAGCCACGGAATGAGGACACTCCATGAGAGGTGGGAGCAGCTCCAGAGGCTCCAGCACTGAGCACCAAATCCAGGATTTCCCAGGCTGATTTCATTAAATAGCTCCACATCCACTGGAACCATCACAGCAAAGCTTAGAGAGCACAGGAACAACACCCTGGGAGCTGCCAGAGAGTCCCAACATGGCTCAGCTCTCATCCTGTGCAACTCAAAGGCCACTTGTGTAGACAAAACAAAACCAGGATGTTGCTGTTAGAAAAAAAATACAGGTAAAACCACAAAACCACAGGGATCAGTTCTTACTCCCAAGCAAAGCATTCTAGCCAAGCCTGAGTACAAAATTCCCTGTACAATTTTTAAATCCTGCTAAAAATCTGAGTTTTCCTTGGGTTTAAAACACAGCACACCACACAAGACAAAAGTAAAAATAGGAATTAGCATGCAGTTCTTTGTGTTCCAGGTCCATGGGAAGAACTGAAGGCAATCTGGGATGTTTTGCATTGTTTCATACAGTGAATGGGTATTTACAGATGGGAAATTCACTGAAGCAATGTTACCCCCCAGAAACAATATTTATAACATGGACAAAAATTCCAACAGCTTCTGGAAGGAAAGCATTCCTAGGAGGAGAGACTGGCAAGCAGCTTGTAGATTATCACCTTTTAAAAAGCAGAAATTCTGAGCTGTATGGATACAAACTCATTTACCCTTTGTAAAGTGAAATTTGAGAGACAAGGAACTGGAAAATTGGGAATTGTGACATCTTAGCTGCAGGTCCTTGGTTTTGCAGCTCCCAGCCAGACATTCCCATGGGATTCCTGAGTTTTCTCACAGCTTTTCCTGGTTTTGTGTCTGGTGTCCCTCTGCCCAAGCACTGAAGGGACAGGACAGGAGCACCAGGACAGGAATGGGGATGGGATGAATTTAAGGGACACGATCCCTAAGCTGATCCATCTCCAGGAAAATTCTTTAGGCATCTCTCTTGCAGAGTAAAAAAAAGTTTCTGCTGCTCTCTCCAATGAGGCAATGTCACATGCACAGCCAGGGTCAGTCTGGGACATCATTCACCTGCTCTGACCTCATTTCAGTGGAAGAATTCCTCATGGAAAGGGGTGGAACAGGGTGGTCTTAAAGCCCTTTTCATCCCAAACCATTCTGGGGTTTATCATTCCCACTGCCTGGGGAAAGGGAATGAAACATTTTGCAATTTTCAGTGCTGTGACTTCCATAAACGAAAGATGTTGATATAAATAATCACCATAATATGGATTTTTTGTTTTGATTTAGAAGTTTTTTTAATGATGGGTTTTGTTGTTTATGGATTTTTTGTTGTGATCCATCCCTGGCAGTGCCCAAGGCCAGGTTGGACATTGGGTTTGGAGCAGTGGGACACTGGGTGGGATTTAAGGTCCTTTCCACCCCAAACCATCCTGGGATTCCACGATTCCTTTTCCTCCCCACACTCAAACGTTCACCTGCAGCCACAGAGCCCCTCCTGTCCTGCCAACAGATGCCCTGGAATAATTCAATCAGGTTTTTATTGCTGTCACTGGAATGAGTCCCTGTGGGTCAAATTAACAATTCCAGCATTTTCAATGCAGTTTCTCATATTTACATTTAAAGTCCTGCTCAGTTCCACCAAATCTGAAGGAGACCTGCAGGATTTTATGGTCTGTGCAAACACCTGGGATATCTGAACCATGTTTTATGGTGACAACTCCCTCCTGGACTGGTGAAATCCCAGTGACTGGAATGGAAGAACTGGAGCAGCCCTGGCTGCAACCAGCTCTGCAGGAATTCAGGACTAATCCAGAACACTCAACCCTCCTCATTTAGCAAAATCATAAAGAAATGGCTTTTAAAGCAACTATTTCCAATATTATCTCATCTTTCAAAATAACACCGTGGGGGCTTGGAAAACAAACACCAAACATGTTAAAATTAAGGGAAAGGAAACTCTGCAGGCAAAAAAATTCTTAGTGCCAGGCCTGGCAATGGGCAGACAGCACAGAAATACAAGGTAATTGAGATCAGAAGACAACACAAAATGTGCTAAATTAGCTAAATTCCCTTTTAAATGATGGCTCTAACCCACACCATCACCTCCTGTCTGTCTGGCCCAGCTTCCACTGAGTTCAGGGCTGTCTGACTGACCCAGGGGGACTGTGGTTAACCCCAGGATCTGCCCCTCAGCAGGACTCACATTAGGGATGAGCCCTGTCTGAACTCCCTGCACTGCTGTGAGAGGCAGAACTGCCTGAAGAATCTGGGATCTCCCTGTTTGTGAGAATGGGAACAATAAAATCAATGTGAAACACCCAAGAGGGAGCTGCAGGGGCAGGGGGGGATGGAGCAAAGAAGAAACCAAACCAGTGGAACAATCCAAACATGTTTTATGCACTGAAATCAGGAACAGCCTCGGGGTACCCCTACATTTAGCACCATTGTGAGATGGGAACACTCAGAGGAAGCAATCACACAGTCCTTGAAAAAAGGGACACAGGAGCAGGATGGGATGGGCTGGCTCGGAGGTTTGATTGGGTATCATGCTAGGAATGCTGCTGCTGTGATTTCTCCTCACATTCCAATTGAAAGCACACAGCAGGACTAAGTTCATCCAGCACTGGTTTCTCCACATGAAGAAAACAGAAGGGAAAAGTTAAAAATGCAAATTGTCTCCATCAGATCCAAAAACGTCCCGAGGAGGCAAAAAATTTGCTTTATAAATGTCTCCAAGGATCATCCCAGCCCTCCTAGCAGGAAGCAGGTGACAAAGGAGAGTACAGGCAACATCCTATGGCATTTATTATGTACAAACCTTGAGATACAGAAACAAGGCAGCCCTTGAGTTACTGGTCATAAAAAACCCCCTGTGCAGACACAGCCAGGGGCCAGCACCCCCACACTCACCCCTGCACTCCCCCAGCCCGGGGAGCTCCACATTCCAGAGAGGAGGAAGAGACAAAAGCTCTAGGAAGGGTTGGATGGACAAATTCCCAACTGGATGCCAGCTCTCTGCCAAACCCACTGCCACGAGCAGGGTGCCAAAGGCAGCTGACACTGAGCTCTGCACCCTGTGCCACGGAGGGAACAGAGGGGAACGGGGCAGGAGCGGCTCCTCCGAGCTCCGTGCCCGGCTGAGCTGCAGGGCTGGGCTCAGGGCGGGGCTCAGGGCTGGACTTAGCTCTGGGCTCAGCTTGGGCTCAGCTCCATGCTCAGGGCTGGGCTCAGCTCTGGCTCCCTGGGCTCAGGGCTGGGCTCAGCTCTGGCTCCCTGGGCTCAGGGCTGGGCTCAGGGCTGGGCTCAGTTCCGGCTCCCTGGGCTCAGGGCTGGGCTCACCGCCGCGGGCTCAGCCTGGGCTCAGCTCTGGGCTTAGTGCCGGGCTCAGCTCGGGTGCAGCAGTCTCAGCTCTGCCCAGCTCAGCTCTGGTTCAGCTTGGGTGCAGCAGTCTTAGCTCCGGGCTCAGCTCCAGCTCCCTGGGCTCAGCTCAGGTTCAACAGCCTCAGGTTCGGTTCAGCTCAGCTGCAGCAGTCTCAGCTCTGCCCAGCTCAGCTCTGGGCTCAGCTCCGGTTCAGCAGTCTCAGCTCTGCCCAGCTCAGCTCTGGGCTCAGCTTGGGTGCAGCAGTCTCAGCTCTGGGCTCAGCTCGGGTGCAGCAGTCCCAGCTCCGGGCTCAGCTCAGCTGCAGCAGTCTCAGCTCTGCCCAGCTCAGCTCAGCTGCAGCAGTCCCAGCTCCGGGCTCAGCTCAGCTGCAGCAGTCTCAGCTCTGCCCAGCTCAGCTCGGGTGCAGCAGTCCCAGCTCCGGGCTCAGCTCAGCTGCAGCAGTCTCAGCTCTGGGCTCAGCTCAGCTGCAGCAGTCCCAGCTCTGGGCTCAGCTCAGCTGCAGCAGTCCCAGCTCTGGGCTCAGCTCGGGTGCAGCAGTCCCAGCTCCGGGCTCAGCACCCTCAGAGCGCCGTCAGGCCGAAGTTGCAGCGGCAGTAGAGCATCCCCGCCGAGTCCAGCCACGAGTCGGAGATGGGCTCGTAGCGCTGCACCGTGTTCAGGTAGGAGGAGCCCGAGTGCCCGCCCACCACGTACAGCTGGTTGTCGATCACCGCCGCCCCCACGCCTGCGGAGAGAGGACGGCATCAAACCCGAGCGTTCCCGACCGGACGCACCCCGGCACCCACAGCTGACCCTCGGTGCCTAAAGAAACGGGGTGGCAATGGGGAGCCCTGTCTGTGCAGCTCTGACACCCCTTTTTGTGCTGTTCTCACCCCTTTTCCTATAAGGAACCAACCTCCCTCTGTCCCAGTGCCCGTCAGGGAGACTGTGGGATGGAATCATGGAATGTCCTGGGCTGGAAGGGACCCACAGGGATCATCCCGGCCCCTGTCCCTGCACAGACCCCCAACAATCCCACCCTGGGCATCCCCACCATTCCCTGGGCAGTGCCCAACACCCTCTGGGTGGGGGAAGAACCTTTCCCAAAATCCAGCCTGACCCACCCTGGCCCAGCTCCAGCCCTTCCCTGGCTGCTGTCCCTGTCCCAGAGATGGGAGCTGCACCACAGCCCTGCACCCCTGAGTCTGCACACCCAACAACATCCAGCAGAACAGTGAGCACAGACCTGCTGAAATTCACCACTGCTCAAATCACTGAAAAAACTGCAGGTAGAGTAGAATTACTACTCCCTAAAATTTCTGTTACAGCTCGGCATTAACAAACTGAACTTGGAGAAATCAAGATCCTTTCCCAGAGCTGAAGTGACCCTCACCCCCAGCTGGAGTCCCTGCCACTGTCCCTGCAGTTTTACAGCTCAGAGCTCCTTTCTGCCGGGTCCCACCTGTCCTGGGCTCCTTCATGGGCCGGCACACCGTCCACTGGTTCTGGTGGGGGTCGTACCTCTCGATGCTCGACAGGTGGGACACCCCATTGTGTCCCCCCACCACGAAGATGAAGCCCAGCATGACCCCCACCCCAAAGTTTATCCGTTTGTCAGCCATGGAGGCCACGGTCTCCCAGGAGTTCTTGCTCGGATCGTAGCGCTCCATGCTGCAAAGCAAAGACAGCTGTGAGCTGGGATCTGGGAATGGGGATCCTGGACATTCCTGGGGTGTCACAGACACAGCTGTGAGCTGGGATCTGGGAATGGGGATTATTCACTCCTGGGGTGTCACAGGCACAGCTGTGAGCTGGGATCTGGGAATGGGGATCCTGGACACTCCTGGGGTGTCACAGACACAGCTGTGAGCTGGGATCTGGGAATGGGGATCCTGGACACTCCTGGGGTGTCACAGGCACAGCTGGCTCTGCCAGGCAGAATTACCACACAGGAATAATGGAATACAGAGGAAAGGGCTGGAGCTGATGGAAAATTCTCTTGGTACAGCCCAACAGCACCCAGAACTTGTGTTATCACCTGGGAAGCATCAGCCACATCCCAGGGCACTTCCACAACCAAAGCAGCCCAACAGTGCTGCCAAAAATCAGTTTTAACCTGTTTTTACAGTATATTCAATCAAAGCTGGACTCAATGATCTTAAAAGACTTTTCCATCCCAAATGGTTCTGTGATATTGCCCCTGACACAGCAGCTGGTTCGCCTCTGCCATGTCCTCCCTGTCCCACTGTCCTGGAACTTCAGGTCACACCCTGAAACCAAGAGGCTCCTCAGAGCTGAAAGCTCTTTCAGGATGCCTGGTGCAATTTTTTAAAATAAAAATTGAATATGTATACCATAGAAATAACAGTCTATTAAAACATTATAATAAATAAAATAATATATTAAAATAATATATTATTATAAGAAATTACTAAAATAATATATTTATATAGTCTACTAAAATAATATAATAATCTATAAAAATAAAAATTCTGTGGGAAACTGAACACACCACAGAGCTGAAGTGTATTTCTTTGGGTAACACAGCAAATCCAAAACTGCCTTGAGGTTGGCCTGCAAACAACATTCAGAGAGAAGAAGCATGTGGAGAGTGTATTTATATTCCTCAGGAAAAGCAGCAAAGAGGCTGCTGATCAAAACACTGAGGGCAGGAGAGGCTTCAGGACCAAAGGGAAATGAATTCTGATCGTTATTAATTTTTGATCACTGTGCAGATGGTCAGTCATTATCACACTGATGGCTCAGAGCTGCTCCTGCCCAAGGGCAGCTGCAGGAGCACAGAGGGGCAGGAAAAAGGGGAAGAGGAGATCAGCAGCACAGAGTTTGGAAAAGGGGCTGCACGGCCCAGTGTGAGACTGAATTAATGCCAGAGCTCAGAGCAGCCTGGTGCTGCATGGCATGGCTTAGCACTCACCCCTCCAACCATAAATAAAACCAAAATCATTCCCAGAACGAGGAACACCCCGAGTTGGAAGGATCAAGGAGCCCAAGGATCCTTTTCCTAATAGAAAGAAGAACCTTTTCCTGGAAGAAGAAGCTTTTCCTAATACCCAACCTAAACCTCCCCTGACTCAGCCTCAAGCATAAAAAAATGCAATTCATCATTACAATGCCTGCTGCCACCCTGTCCAACAATCACTGTGTCCCCTGCTAGGAGCAGAGTTTCAGTCTTTATTCAGCTCTTGCACTTGTAGTCTATTATTTTGCTTCCTGGAGGGACATCCAGCTGACTTGTTCCCATTTTAATGATGGAAAATTATTCCTTTGGATAACTGGGTGTCCTGGACACCTACAGGGAACAGAGGAGTTGAAGAGCCTGGTGGTACCAGGAAACTCCTGGGGAATGCAAGGTCTGAAACAAGGCCTGGAGTCAGACCAGTAATCCCCATCCTGAATTCTGCTATCAGCAGTAATACTAATTTAAGATCTCATCAGAGGATCTTAAATTTCATTTAAGTAAAATAAATCAGTGCTTATTTTGTGTGTAGTAAGCATGGGAAAACTTCTATTCCCCTCAAATCAAGGCTTTCATGGTAAAACTCCCTAAAAATTTTGCAGGCTTGAGCTACAAGGCTCAGTAATATGCAGCATGTCTTTGTTTTTACCTTTTTGGTAAAATCACCTTTTAGGCAATCTTAAAAAGAGCCCAAACAAGGTGGAACACACAAAGTGAAGCAAAAATAAGGATTTCCTGTTTGAATGATGGGATTGATGTGACAGAACAGGGATTAATGAGGCCCAGGATCTATTGGAGATTATTTAATTGGCTTCCAGGGGGGTCACCCCAGCATGTACCTGTCCAGGTGGGCAGGACAAGGATTACAAAGCCTGCCCAGGGGGTTTGCTGGTGCCCAGATGAACATGTACCTGTTCATATGGGCAGAACAAGGATTACAAAGCCTGCCCAGGGGGTTTCTTGCTGCCCAGGGTGTTTGCTGGTGCCCAGGGGGTTGCAGGTGCCCAGGTGAGCACATACCTGTTCATGTGGGCATGACAAGGATTACAAAGGCTGTTCAGAGGGGTCTGTTGGTGCTCAGGTGGGTCACCCCAGCACACAGCTGTTCATATGGGCATGACAAGGATCACAAAGCCTGTCCAGGGGGTTTCTGGCTGCCCAGGGTGTTTGCAGGTGCCCAGGTGAGCACGTACCTGTTCATGTGGGCAGGCCCATAGCCCCCGATGGCGTAGATCATCCCATCCAGCACTGCAGCAGCGAAGCAGCTCCGTGTCCTGCTCATGGGGGCCACCAGCTGCCACTCCTTGCCCTTGGGGATGTACTTCTCCACGCTCCTCAGGTAGGACTGGCCGTCGTAGCCCCCCAGGGCGTAGAGCTCGCCCGCCAGCACGGCCACGCCCAGCGTGCTGCGGCTCTCAAACATGCTGTCCAGGGAGCTCCAGCTGTTGCTCTCGGGGTCCCAGCACTCCACTGAGCTCTCGTGCTTCCTGTAGCTGATGCCCTGGCACACGTGGGTGGCAATGCCTCCCACCACGTAGAGCTTCTGCTCCAGCACGCAGATCCCAAACTCGTACCGGGGGATGCTGAGAGGGGCCAGCCCGATCCACGAGTCCGTCTGGGGGAAATACATCTCCATGCTGCAAGGGCAGGGGAAAACATCAGCTGCAAGGGAAACTGCTGAAATACAACCCAAAGGGAGCAAAGAAAACACCCACAAAAATAAAAAACCAAACTCATAGCGGGGGATGCTGAGAGGGGCCAGCCCCATCCACGAGTCCGTCTGGGGGAAATACATCTCCATGCTGCAAGGGCAGGGGGAAACATCAGCTGCAAGGGAAACTGCTGGAAATACAACCCAAAGGGAGAAAACACCAAAAAACCCCCAAACATCAGCTGCAAGGGAAACTGCTGGAAACGTGACACAAAGGGAAGAAAAAACACCAAAAAAACCCCAAACATCAGCTGCAAGGGAAACTGCTGGAAATGTCACACAAAGGGAAGAGAAAACACCAAAAAAACCCCAAACTCATAGCAGGGGATGCTCAGAGGGGCCAGCCCCATCCATGAGTGATTCTGGGGGAAATACATCTCCATGCTGCAAGGGCAGGGGGAAAGGCATCAGCTGCAAGGGAAAATGCTGGAAATGTGACCCAGAGGGAGGAGAAAACACCAAAAAACCCCCAAACATCAGCTGCAAGGGAAACTGCTGGAATGTGACCCAAAAGGAGGAGAAAACACTCCAAAAAGACCCCAAACATCAGCTGCAAGGGAAACTGCTGAAATACAACCCAAAGGGAGGAGAAAACACACACAAAGAAAACCAAACTCATGGCAGGGGATGCTCAGAGGGCCCAGCCTGATCTACAAGTCATTCTGAGGGAAATACATCTCCCTTCTGCAGGAGGAAAAGGGCAGTGAAAAAACCACCAGCTGCAATGGAACCTGCTGGAAATACAACCCAAAGGCAGCAGAAAAAACACACATTAAAAAAAAATAAACCAAACTCATAGCAGGGGATGCTCAGAGGGATCAGCCCAACCCATGAGTTGTTCTGGAGGAAATACATCTCCATGCTGAAAGGGCAGGGAGGAAAGCATCAGCTGCAATGGAAACTGCAGGAAATGTGACACAAAGGGAGGAGAAAATACAAAAAAAAAAACAAACCAAACTGGCCATGGAAATGGAAGGGAGAAAAGCAAATTAGAGAGAGGGAAGTGCACATTTGTATTTACAAATATACATTTAGAAAGTACAGCTTGCAGTTTATAAATATGTATTTTGTGTGCACTCTATAATTTAAAGAAAATGTCAATGTAGCACAAACTAACCTGAAAAATTTGTCTTTGAAACAGCTCATTTCTTTTAAACAGCATTTAAACTCTTTTATTTAAATCCTGCATTTAAACTCTACATTTAACTCCTACATTTAAACCCTACCTTTAAATCCAAAAATTTAAAACCAAAAATAGCATTTTCTTTTAATTATACTCAGTGAGAACACAGTGGGTCTAGCTTGCCCCATATGAAGTCTAGCCAATCTACCTGAATATTTAATTAATAAATTACCTAAATAATTAAGAGGCTATCTGCCACAGAAGAAACATGATCTGTTCAAAAACCACACAGGAGCATGAGGCCCCTGGAGAGCTGACAGGCACTAAGGGCCCAGAAACAGGAGCTGCTGAAACACCAGAGAACAGAATAGAGATTAAATATATTCTAAGTAATTTTGTTATTATGAAGCACCAAAAAACTGAAAATAATCCAAATTATATTGGTAGGATTCTTCAAATCATTGAAGAAGGTGGGAAAGATGCAGAAGAGTATCAGAGAATTACTTTATTCACTTCAACATTTTTTATGAAATAAACCCCCTTTATTTTTTAAGCCTACAAACCAAACAACTCCCAGCCCTGACATCTGGTTTAATATCAGTGACTATCACTGGGCAAATTAACTTCAAATGACTTTGATATCTCTGAACACAGGGAAAAGAACACACAGCTCTCCCCAGGTTTTGCAATGTGTGTCCCTCTGCAAGCACAGAACTGTCACAGAAAAGGATCTCCCAGAGTATCAGTGCTCATCCCTCCAATCATAAATAAAATGAAAATTATTCCCAGAATAAGGAACACCCTGAGTTGGAAAGATCAAGGAATCCAAGGATCCTTTTCCTGAAAGAAGCAGCTTTTCCTGATATCCAGCCTAAAGCTCCCCTGACTCAGGCTCAAGTATAAAAAGTGCAGAGTGCAGAATGGAGCTGTGGAACCAGCTCAGTGAGTGCCTGGCCCAGGGAGCAGTGCTGGGCTGCTGAGGGCACACTGCACACCAGAGTTTGTCTGAGTATAAATGGATCAACGTGGATTTGGATATAAACAGCCCAGACAGTTTAACCACCCACTCAGGGAATGTTAATCCCATGTTCTAAGCAAACCCAGCCACACCAGCTTGGGGCACAAAGTTGTTTTTCTCTCTGTTTTCTTCTTTCTGCTCCAGGCTGAGCCTCAGGGACTCTCTCCAGGAGTGGAGGAGGCTCATTCTGGAATGCAGGTGAAGCAGGGAGGGGCACTCCCCAGTTCCAGCACAGACACAGCAGCTGGGATCAAAGCCACCATCACATCAGCTCCTTCATGAAACCCCAGGATCCCTGAGGCTGGAAAAGCCCTCCAGGATGAGTCCAGGCTGTGCCCAGTGCCCACCTTGTGCCCAGCCCAGAGCTCTCAGTGCCACCACCAGGAATTCCTGGGACACCTCCAGGGATGGGCACTGCAAACCTCCCTGGGCACTGCCAATCCCTGAGCTCCCTTCCCATGGGGAAATTCCTGCTGCT
>JAODHX010000299.1:61361281-61379918 GCA_027576295.1 Cossypha polioptera | reverse complement strand
GATTTAGTATCAGCGTTTGTGTAGCTGGCTGATACTCTGATTCATTTGTCTGGCCTGCGTGATGTCAAACCCTTTGGAATTAAAGTGAAAACCCGGGAATTAAGGTGAAAACCCCGGAATTAAGTTTCTCTGGTGTACCCCAGCCCCATGCCCACCCCTGGGCTTTCATGGCCTGGACATGGCCTGTTGCACTGGCTGGTTTAAACCATGGATTGCTGTCAGATTTTGGGATGTGCCGGGGTCAGGCTGGAGGGTGTTTGGCTGGAAGAGCTGTCAGACAGACTTGGTTTCAATTTGAAGCCTCGTGCAGCTCAGACCTTGTGTGCCAATCCGTACAGTTTCTCCCTCATTCTTTTTTCCCTCCTAATCTGAAGAAGGCTGTATTTGGAGGGCTGACTTTTTTAAGATGGAATATATCTTCTGAATCAGCTAGGGGGAGAAAACAGCTGTTAAACATCAGGATGAGTTTAGGTCATGAATTACTGCATTTCTGACGATGACAGAATCCATGGAATCCTTAAGGCTGATCATTGACTCCAGCTATTCTCCCTCGCAGCCAAGGCTGCACTGCCCATGTCCCCAAGTGCCACATCCACAGGGATTGAAATCCCTGCAGGGATGGGGACTGCAGCCTGCCCTGGGCAGCTGTGCCAGGGCTGGGGAACCCTTTCCATGAAGGAATTTCCCCAATATCCAACATGAACCTCTCCTGGTGCAACTTGAAGACATTTACTCTCGTCCCTGTCACTGTTATGTCAAATTTTAGAGCTGTAAGTAGCCTTTAAACTATTTTTTTCTAGTGCTAGGGCTGCAGTTTGTGTCACTCCCTCCTTTACCCTTCGATTTTGGGATCTCCTTGAGGTACCCTGTGAAGTGCAGCAGCCTTGGAGTGATCCAGATCTCTGCCTGTTGCACTGGCAAAGGCACAGTGATACTCTTTGATACTTAATGTACAACTTAATGTTACAAATGATGTTTTTTTCTCAAAATCACAGTCCTGGAATGGTTTGGGTTGGAAGACACTTCAAAGCCCATCCAGTTCCCCCCTCCCGTGCTGTGAGCAGGGACACCTTTCCCTACCCCAGGTTGCTCTAAGCCTGTGGCTGCCTAATGATGGAGAAATACTTCAAAAAGCAGTTATTAGAAAACTTGCAGGGTAGGCCACATGGACTCTTGAACATTGTGCCAAAGTTCCTTGGCTTGGTGAGCTCCTGGGAAAACATGAACTGTTATCTCAAGAGTTGAAGCTGCTGAAGATAAGGAAGAGAGATTTTTCCTTTCTGGCAAGAACTTCACCCCAGTATGTAGTGGTGTCTTATCCATGTCCTTGTTGGAGTGCAAGCAGTGATCTGGGTGCTGTCTCTTCAGGCTTTCAGTGTGAAGGAACTCTGGAGAGTTCTGGGGTGGGGACTTCTGCTTTGTTTTTTAAGTCCCAAATGCATTTGCCACCTGCTCCAAGGAGAATGGGAGGAGCCAGGAGTGGCAGTGCAGGTGTGAGGATGACAGTCCCACACTGTCCTTCATCCCAGCTGGAGTCACAGCTGGCAGATGTTGTGTCCTGCAGGTGGTGTTCCCTGGGATCCCTGAGCTGTCAGGGGCATGGAGAAGGCTCAGCTCAGTGCCCCAGCTCCAGGAGGGACGGCTGGGATCAGCCGAGGCTGGGTGGCACCCAGCCAGGTCAGGCTGGCCTGGCACTGGCCCTGGCACAGCAGGGCAGGGCCAGGCTGTGGCTCTTGGCAGGGACATCAAAGGAAGAGTGGGAGGAAGCAGGAGTCTGTCCCAAGGGCCAGGAGGAAGCAGGAGTCTGTCCCAAGGGCCAGGAGGAAGCGCCTGGCACTGGCTGTGGGTGGGAGAGAGGGGCTGCAGGTCAGGGCCAGCCAGAGCATTTCTGTGGCCCTCAGGTGCTGCTGGGTGTTTTTGGATATCAGTAATGGGGACTGAATTGGTGCTGGCAGTAATTCTTGTCTTTGCTTTAGCCTGGTGTTGAGGGCACCTTTTAACTCCTGTTTATTTCACAGATAATTTACTGACTTGTATAAAGTAGGAAAATTGAGTGTATTTATGAACATGGATCATGGTGGCCTTGGTACTGCTGGAGTAACTTGGACTTGATATGTTCTATGAAATTTGAACATAATTCTTTATTTAGAATAATTCTCCACTGGACTCCTACAGGACAACTGTAATGATTCACTTCTGTACCTCGGTAGCTCCCTGTGCTGGTTTTTTAGAAACCCACAATGATTTGTATGTGCAGATATGAAACTCTACCACCGCTGTTAATACTTGCTGTTGTTGAACAAGGCTGATGGTGAGGCAGAGGTAGCCAGGGCTGTGTGAAATGCAGGCATGCCTGGGGCACCTGGGGCACTGATTGGGAGGCAGGCTGTGCCCCAGAGCTGACAGCTCTGTCCCACAGGACCCAGTGGCACAGCGGCGCCATGGAGAACGCGGAGAGCACGGAGGAGGAGCAGCCCACTGTGGGCAGCGCGGGCGCGGAGCCCGGCGCCGAGAGCGCGCCCGAGGAGCAGCACATGGACTTCAGCACCGAGATCATGAGCGTCACCGAGATGGAGCAGTCCCCAGACAGCTCCCCCGAGCTGCACGAGGACACCACGCAGGAGAGCGAGATCCCAAACATTGAGAGCTTGCAGACCACCGATGTCGAGGCTGACTTCCCTCCGGACTTTGACAAGTTTTGGAAAGTAGTAGAGGACAATCCGCAGGATTTCACAGGATGGGTGTATCTGCTGCAGTACGTGGAGCAGGAGGTCAGTACCTGCCCCTTTCTCCTCAGCCTCCCTGAAATCAATTAACAAAAACACCAAAGTCATGGAATTCCAGTGGCAAATGTAGAATGGACACCGGGCTGTCACAGATGCTGATTTAAGGCAGCTGTCCTTGCCACTGTTGTCATTTAATCATAAAATGCCAGGATGGTTTGGGTTGGAGGTGACCTTAAAAAGCTCATCCATTTCCACCCCCCTGCCATGTGCAGGGACACCTTCCAGTAGCCCGGGTTGTCAATGCCAAAATAACACCAGGCATTTCTAGCACAGTGTTAATGACTGTATTTAGAATAACCTGAAGTTGTTCCTAGGGGAAGCACTGACTGTGCTGGCTCTGTTTCCCACAGAACCACTTGCCAGCAGCCAGGAAAGCCTTTGACAGGTTTTTCTCACACTACCCCTACTGCTATGGGTACTGGAAGAAGTACGCAGACCTGGAGAAGCGCCACGACAACATCAAGCAGTCAGACGAGGTACGTAGGGCCCGGGGCCAGCACTGCCACCAGTCCCAAAGCCACAATGACTGTCCCACTGCGAGTCATTGGGCTGCCAGTGCCTGCCCTGCACGGCCAGGGCTCGAGGGACGTGTTTGCACGTGTCACAGCTGTGGCATTTGGAGCTAATGTTCTCTCTCTTTGTTGGCAGGTGCGTTAAACCTCTACAGTTTGTCAAGCTTTGCAGTGCAAGCCTCTGTATTACACTGCAGCTTAACAAGTAGGGCAGGGCTTTTCTGTCACTTCCATTTATTACTCATTTTCAAAACAATATAGTTGGTTTGCTGGTCACAATTGCTCCATCTTATTGCATTTTTGGTCAGACGCTGTCAATGATGCTCTAATGGGTCTGTGCCCTATGGTCTGTACCCCAAAGCCTGCCCACACAACCTGGTCAGAATGCAGGGACCGCTGCGCTTTGAAGATCAAGACTCTGCACGTGGAGATCAGAACATTGCCATGTTCTATCCAACCTCCACCCGAATGGTAATGGTAGATTATTTAAACAAAATTCCAGTAATTAGTATTTCTAAGGTTCACCGGATAACACAGTGTTGCCTCTCTCTTAGGACCCCATTAAGGATTTGAAGTACAGTTCATGTTCTCTTCATAGGTCTATCGCCGAGGGCTTCAGGCAATTCCTCTTAGTGTTGATCTTTGGATACATTATATAAACTTCCTAAAGGAGACCTTGGACCCTGCTGATCCTGAAACTAACAGTACCATCCGGGGGTGAGTTGGGAGCAGCCTGGTATCCGTACACACCACTGGAGTCAGGTTATTGTGGTTTTAAGACAAAGGGAAAATTCATAACAACCTGGTGTCACGTGAAGGACTTTTAAAATAAGAGGTCATGGAGCCAAATTCTGTAAAAAGGGGGAGACAGCAGTGTGGTACAAAGGGCAAAAGTTGTGGCTTGAGAGCTTCAGACTGGATGTTAAGAAATACTCAGTGCAGCATTTGAAATCTTGGAATTTAATTCCTTGGATGTGTCTGCTTACTGTGGCTTGCAGTGGACCTGGTTAAAGGGTTGGACTAGAGTTTGATCAGAAGGCTTAATGGAACTGGAATTGAATCTGAATCAAGCTGCAGAATTGCTGCACAGCTTTTGGGTGTTACACTGCTGCACTGGTGGGTTTGGAGTCTGTACAAGACAAAAGTGGTAAAGGTTGTGTATTTTCCTAATATCTTGTGTTCCTGCCGGTGGCTTTTGCTGTTGCCTTTATTTATTCTATTGTGGAAGTGCTGGAGGAAAGAAATGAGTGTGAGTTTTCACAATCTTTAGACACCTTGCTGCAGATATCTGGAAAACACTTTGAAGAATGTCAATAATTAATATAAGTCTAGCTTTGAATAAATGAGGGTGCTCATAACCTTTAATAGGAGCCAGGACTTTCCTTCCTTGTTCTGTTCTGGCATCCAGAAACCAGTGTAAAACAATTTCCTGTTCCAGGGCCTATGAACATGCAGTGCTGGCTGCTGGGACAGATTTCCGTTCTGACAGACTCTGGGAAATGTATATAAACTGGGAAAATGACCAGGGAAACCTAAGGGAAGTTACATCCATCTATGACCGCATCCTGGGAATCCCAACACAGCTCTACAGCCACCACTTCCAGAGGTAAAGGGAAACAGGCAGTTAATGCCATGGCAGAGGGAAGTACTCAGCACAAGAACTTGGAACAGTTTTATGTAGTTATTTACTTACATACTCAGGCAGTTGGACTGATTGTTTTAAAGTACTGATGCACATTTGAGGAGTTTGGGTTTAGGTAAATTCAGAGGTTTTGTTGTGGAATAAGGACAGGCCTTTGAAGTGTGGGGAAGAAGAGAGGATGACTTTGAGAAATCAGGATGAGCAGTTTTGGACTTTAATGCAATGCCCATGTGTGATGAAGCACCAATTTAACTGAGTAAATAGGAATCCTGCTTAAGTTTTAGATAGTGGAATTCTGCATGGTAGGGACACTTGAGCAGCAGCCTCAGTTAAATTGCACACAGGCTTCCCCATAATTTCCACAGATATCTTGGTGTGGGAAATAAAGTATTTCCTTTATACCTGATTTTGTCCTTTGCCATCTCTTCTCCATGGCAGGGGTTCTGCCAGCCTGCCGTGCTGCCCTTTGGCAGGTGGCACTTGAGAGGTGATGGGTGCTGGCAGTTCTGGGTGTGAGCTGGCAGCACTCAGGAGTGATGAAGCAAAGCAGAACCCCTGGGATTTGCAGTTGTGCCCCCTTGGGCAGCAGAGCAGCATTAAACAGCCCCGCTGCAGTGCCTCTCTGTGGCTGTTGTAGGTTCAAAGAGCACATCCAGAACAACCTGCCCCGAGACTTCCTGACCACGGAGCAGTTTGTGCAGCTGCGCCGGGAGCTGGCGGCAGCCAGCGGCCACAGCGGCGAGGAGGGGGAGGAGCTGCCCTGCGGCACCGAGGACATCACCGACCCCGCCAAGGTACTGCCGGGGGCGGGGAGTGACACCCTGGGGCGGGGCTGGGCTGGGACTGGGGCTGGGCTGTGCCCAGAGAGCTCTAAGCACATCACCGACCCCGCCAAGGTACTGCCGGGGGCGGGGAGTGACACCCAGGGGCGGGGCTGGGGCTGGGCTGTGCCCAGAGAGCTCTGGGCACATCACTGACCTCACCAAGGCACCTGCACAGGGTGGGCACCCCTCTCCTTCCTTAGGGCTGGGGCTGGGCTTCCACTGCACCCATTCGAGCTGTGCCCAGACACCTCGTACGTATCAGTGGCCTGCAGCACTGAGGGATCACTGACCCCACCAAGGCACCTGCACAGGGTGGTCACAGACACTTCTGCCCATCCCTGGGGCTGAGGCAGAGGTTCCACTGCACCCACCTGAGCTGTGCCCAGAGCTCCTGCACATCAATGCCCTGTGGCTCGTGTGGTAACAGGACAGCCCTTTCCAGTGCTGGCAGAGGTGTTACAGAAATGAGTTAGAAAATAAAAGAAGTGATGTACACAATCTTAGGAACAAACAGTAATTGTTCCAAGTCAGCAGATTGGGATCTGTGTTCTAAGAAAGCTCCTCATCAGCAGTGGCCTGGGCAGGTTCAGACTGTTACAGGCCTAGCAAAGCCTGGAGCTGTCCAAAGGAACTGCTGATGGTAAAAACAGACACACTGAAACTGGGGCTGACTTGGAGCCAAATCCATCCCTAATCTCCAATCAGCTTTAGCACAGGATAAAAAGCAGTTGAGCTGTGTGTGCCTAAGGGTCAGGGCTGCATCAGGCAGTGTCCCAGCCCTTCCCTGGCTGCTCAGGGAGACTCCATGCACCTCACTGCACAGAAAGCAGTTACAAACACACCATGTCTGCCTGTGTTACATTTTCTAACCTTCTGTTGCAGCTAATCACTGAGATAGAGAACATGAGGCACAGAATCATTGAGATCCACCAGGAGATATTTAACCACAACGAGCATGAAGTCAGTAAGAGGTGGACGTTTGAGGAAGCGGTGAGTGGGGTTTGTGGGAGGCAGCACAGCTGCTTTGGGGACAGGGTTGGGAGTGGCAATTGTGGAACAGCCTTCACTTAACCTGTGGGGGGGTTTGAACAGAGACTCAAAGTTGGAACAGTTTCACTTCTCTGCCATTTCTTTTGTGAAGAGGCACCTGTGATGTAAAGATCTCAGAGCAGTGTTTGGAGAGAGGCAAGGTGCTGTAAAGTTTGCTAAGCCAGTGAGTCCTGAGAATTAGTGCTGCTCCTGGCCTGGGGTGGTGCATGAGGGGATGGAGGGGAGTCCCTTGGAAAGGTAAGCCTGTGCTCAGAGGAGAATTCCTGTGCTTTTGTATTTTAACATTACACACTTCATCAGGTAACTTCTGTTTTGGACCTCCTATGTATAATGCATTAAAAGAAATTAATTAATTTAATAATTCATCACTGCAAATATACAGCTTTTGATGTAGAGTTAAGTTGGATTCCATTTGGAAAAACAATAGGAGGTTTTCATTCTCAGTCTTTATATTTTTCTTCCTGGCAAACATGGTCCTTGTTTTAAATTTATTTCTTGAAGAGTCCATTGTGTTAGCCAGCTGGGAGAGATTTTCAGAGACTCTTTGATGGGTTGGGTGATGTCAGAGGTGGTGGGTGATCCCTGCTCTGGGTGGGGCCTGGGCCAGGTGCCTGCACAGCCCAGGAGCTCACAGCAGAGTGGGGAGTCTTGTCAGTGAGCTCTGTGCCAGTGACCCGTGGCAGGAGGGAGCAGAGCAGCCAGAGTGTCCCACACTCCTGCCTTGGGCAGCCTTAAACTGCAGATCTGTGGGACTTGGGAGAGCAGTGGGACTGTGGGCATTGGGCAGGAAGGGTGTGGGAAGCTGAGTGTCCCCCTGGCCACAGTGTGCTCTTGTTCCCAGCAGTGTCTGCTCTGCAGCACCAAGGGCTGGGAGGAGCTGGGCATGCAGAGCTCAGTGTGTCTGTAAAGGACAGCAGGGAGATGGGGGCACAGATCCCACCCAGGGCTGGGGACTGCTTACAGCTGTTTGCAGCAGGAATGGGACTGTGAGCTGGGAAAAAGGGCCACAAAATATTGGATTCCACACCAGGGATCAGTGAGGAGCATGAAGGGAGGGATTGGCTTTAAATTTCAGGTGGCTTTGAAGAATTGGATTCTCCTTAATTACTGTAAGTTCTTCATCCATTCGTATGGGTTTGGATCTGAGAGGAAATTGCAGCACAGGAGGGACATAATCAAGTGCAATAAAGGTGGTGAGCAAAAGCAAAGGATTCCTGGCAGGATGCCAGACAAAGCAATTTCAATTTAAACAGAGCAGTGTTTAATTTTCTGTGCTGAGCTCTGTCCTGCCCCTCTCGTACCGTCATTAACAACATGATGGTGCTAAATTCGTGGTCTTGCTATAACCAGACTGATGTAAATATTTGCTAGGAAGTCCAGTTCAGTGCTCTGTCTTTCCTTGTCATGATTCTCAGCCAAATTCTGAGTTGAATTTGTGGGCTGGGTGTCCCACAGTGAGCATTCACTTGTGTGGATGGACGTGGGCAATGTCCAGTGTGTCCATAATGTCACTGACACTGGGCTGCTGTGGGTCCTCCCCCAGCACCTCTAAACACCTGCACCCAAAAGCTCTCTAGGAAAGGAGGTTTCTAGCCTGGGATGTCACTGCAGTAAATCCCTTGATCCACACCTGGATAAGCCTGGATGCAGTAGATGAGGAGGTGTCACTGATCACTGAAATGGCAGGAATTGAGTTCTGGTTGTGTGGCTGTTGATTGTTTGACCCCCTTGGTGGTGTGTTTGTAATCACCAGTTGCATCCTGTGACTCTTGCAGATCAAGAGGCCTTACTTTCATGTAAAACCTCTGGAGAAAATTCAGCTGAAAAACTGGAAAGAGTACTTAGAGTTTGAGATAGAGAATGGCACTCACGAGCGAGTCGTGGTCCTCTTTGAGAGATGTGTCATTTCATGTGCCCTCTATGAGGACTTCTGGATCAAGGTAAGGGAGGCAGCTCAGGCTCTGCTGGTGCACACCTTGACCTGGTGACTAACCCTTGTACCCTGTGGAACGTTGTTCATCTATAACTATATCTGTTGCATTAGGAGATGGTCTGCTTGCAACCAGATTTGACTGCTGCATTTGCCAACTGCGTTGCCTCTCTACGTCCTTCCTTACAGAAACTAGTCTAGTGGTTCCATAAAGGTGCTGAATGGGTTTAAACAAAAGAATTTTATCGTTCTGGCATGTTCTTGGAGACAAATACAGGCTTTAACCTGGCTGGTCTCTGCTCTGTTTCCAACCCTAGTATGCCAAATACATGGAGAACCACAGCATCGAGGGCGTGAGGCACGTGTACAGCAGGGCCTGCACCATCCACCTGCCCAAGAAGCCCATGGTGCACATGCTGTGGGCAGCCTTCGAGGAGCAGCAGGGTAAGGGCAGCCCTGCCCCTCAGGGGGGCTCTGCTGGGGCAGCTCTGCCATCTGCCCCGTCCTAAAGCATCTCCCTGCTGTTGCAGGCAACATTGATGAAGCCAGAAGGATCCTGAAGACGTTTGAGGAGTGCATCCTGGGGCTGGCCATGATCCGCCTGCGCAGGGTGAGCCTGGAGCGCCGGCACGGCAACATGGAGGAGGCGGAGCAGCTGCTGGAAGATGCTGTCAGGAATGCCAAGTCCATCAGTGAAGCCTCCTTCTATGCCATCAAACTCGCCAGGCACCTCTTCAAAGTGCAGAAAAACCTGCCAAAGGCAAGAAAAGTGCTGTCAGAAGCCATAGAACTGGACAAAGTATGTGTTCCCTCTCAGCTGTCTCACTCAAAACTCAAACCACCCTCGTGTCTTTCTCTTTCTGAAGCATTTTGTAAAACATGGCAACGGTGATGACAGGAGTTGTAACTGGATGTAATGTCCCATTACTGCATGGAGACAACAGTCCCTCTAAACTGATGTTGCCAAGGTCCTGGCTTGGGAATCTGGAATTTTGCACCTTTTCCCATCAGAAAGCACAATGTGCTTTGCACCTTATTTTAATTTTTAGAGTCCCAAATGTTCTGGTGTGTTCAGTGTTGTTGGGGTGGGCAGTACTTGGTGGTTTGGTGTCAGAACAGGAATATCTGGCACTCAGATGCTGCCAGCAAAGTGCAGCACCTGGGTTTGTGGTGTTGGTCACTTCTGGTCTGTTTGTGCAACAAACCAGCCCGGGGGGAAGGAAAATCCCTTTATTGCCTGTCATTGTGTGTGTTTGTGGGGTGAATTGTGGTGTGTAGCAGTCAGAGTTAAACAGCTGCTGTGAGGGGCAGGTGGGCACCTCCTAATGCCTGTTTTGCACAGGAAAACACCAAACTGTACCTGAACCTGCTGGAGATGGAGTACAGTGGTGACCTCAAGCAGAACGAGGAGAACATCCTGAGCTGCTTTGACAAGGCTGTCCATGGGGCCTTGTCCATCAAAATGAGGATCACCTTCTCACAGAGAAAAGTGGAATTCCTGGAAGATTTTGGGTCTGATGTGAACAAGTAAGATGTCCTGTGGGCAGTGGCCAAACTGGGGTCACTGGGAGAGTGCTGGGAAAAGGGTGGGGTCAGTGGCTTCTGTAAAATTGTTCCCTTTGTGCCATCAGCTCTTTGCAAGGAGCAGCTGCTTTTCTAAACCAATGTGCTGCTGTTAAACAGGAACAGATTTGTAAACAGGAATCTCTTTTCAGATAATTGCCCCTTTTTATCTGAGTGCCCAAGAGCTGACTGAGCAGAGCTTTGCTGCCTGCCAGGTTTTCCTGTGGTTTCCCCTTGCTAAGCCCTGTGGAGGCAGGTGCTCCCCAAGGGAGTGGGACACAGGTGTCCTTTGAGGCTCTGTTCCCTGGGAGCTGCTGCCTGTTTCCAAATCTGCACTGCTTGGATTTTCCAGTGTTCAGCACTGTAACAACTGTGCCCTTAGGTGGGAGGATACACCAGAAATGCAGGTTTTAAATTCAGTGCTACAATATGTTTTTCCTCTTAATTGTCTATTGTTTTTATTTACATTTTGCAGCTAAAAACCTGGAAGGATTAATGACAAGTCAGTTTTTCTGCTTTGTATGTTTTTAACAATAGCTGTCCTTAAATTCTGCTGCCTCTGCATGGCAGCCAGTCAGTACAAGTTTGGGATTTGGGGCAAATCAAACACAAGGAATTTTGCAGTTCCCAAATAATCCCAGAGCACAGAATGAGTACAAGGAACTCTTTTCACCCAGAGCACACTGCCAGAAGCTGCAGGATTTGTGAGATGCTGCAGATGAGGGGGTGTTTCAGTATTTGTGGGAGTTCTAGCCAGGACTCTCCTGTGCTGTATTGACCTCACTTGTTCTTCCCTGCTGGATGGGCAAAGGCTGTAGGTGCTGCTTTGGGACTGGAGTAATTTCCAGTGTTTAAATATTGATTCCCACATCTCTGTGCTGCTGGGGGTGGCATCAGCAGCAGGCTCTGAAGGAGCAGCTGAGTCACAAATCACTTCTAGCAAACTGCTTTATAAAGGAGCCTGATAAAAACTGCATCAGGTTGTGAGGGAAGTTCAGCAGGTTGGGAGCTGGAGCTGCTGTGAATAGAGCAGAGCTGGCTTTCCCCTGTTGGTGGTGGGTCCCTCACTAAAATCCATTCCGCTGCAGTTTGCTGTGCTGTTCAGTTTGCAGTGGGCATGGCTCAGGTATCCCAGCCCTGGCCAGGCCTGACTGGCTGTGCTGTGCTGTGCTCTCCCTGCCAGGCTCCTGGATGCCTACGACGAGCACCAGGCGCTGCTGAAGGAGCAGGAGACGCTGAAGCGGCGGGCGGAGAACGGGTACGGCTGCAGCTGGGGCAGCTCCCTCTGGGGGGTCTGTAGTCTGTCACTGGAGGTGTTTGTGAGAATAGAATCACTTCATTTTAGTCCTTCCAAGTGTGTACTGAATAGAGCTGTGCTGCCTTGGATGTTCACAGAATTGTTTGCCTTGGAAGGGATCTTAAAGCCCTAAAACCTGCCATGACCTTCCAGAGCTCCATCCATCCCAGCCTTAGACACTTCCAGGGATGGAAACATTTTTGGAAAATAAGTTTTTGAGTTGTTGAGTAGAGCCAAACAGTGCTGGGAAAATAACTCAGTCTCTAAGCAGGAACATGCTTTTGCTGTCTCAGTTTGGGCAGCAGCTTTAAACCCAGCCTGTTCTGAAGCACAACACAAACTCCTTCCCTAAGCCCAGTTCCCTCAGCCCACTGGGCCAGGGGACCCAGCTGAACACAGCTGAAGGTGGTGCAGCACGAGGACATGTCCAGCATGCCCCAGGTGGGGGAACACAAGGCTGTGTTCCCATGTCCCCAGCACTCCCAGGTGCCTGTCCCATGCTGTGTTCCTGTGTCCCCAGCCCTGCCAGGTGCCTGTCCCAGGCTGTGTTCCCGTGTCCCCAGCACTGCCCAGTGCCTGTCCCAGGCTGTGTTCCTGTGTCCCCAGCACTGCCCAGTGCCTGTCCCAGGCTGTGTTCCCATGTCCCCAGCACTGCCCAGTGCCTGTCCCAGGCTGTGTTCCCGTGTCCCCAGCACTGCCCAGTGCCTGTCCCAGGCTGTGTTCCATGTCCCCAGCACTCCCAGGTGCCTGTCCCAGGCTGTGTTCCCATGTCCCCAGCCCTCCCAGGTGCCTGTCCCAGGCTGTGTTCCCATGTCCCCAGCCCTCCCAGGTGCCTGTCCCAGGCTGTGTTCCCGTGTCCCCAGCACTCCCCCATGTCCCCAGCACTCCCAGGTGCCTGTCCCAGGCTGTGTTCCCATGTCCCCAGCCCTCCCCCATGTCCCCAGCCCTGCCAGGTGCCCGTTCCAGCTCTGTGTGTTCCTGCAGCTCGGAGGAGCCGGATGAGAAGAAGCTGCTGACGGAGGAGGCGGGGCTGGCGGCGGCGCAGCTGATGGACGGGGACATGCAGGTGAACCAGGCCGCCTACAACTACAACGCCTGGTACCAGGTACGGGCTGCAGGGGCACCCTGCACCTTCCAGCCCTGGGGAGGGAGACTCAGCTCCTCCTGGGCTGCTCCACAGTTCTCAGAGTTGCTGTGTGGAGCGAGGAGCAGTTTGGTGGCTGTGCTGTCACACAGCAGGGCAGCAGGGCTGTGTGTGTGGAGCTGTTGTGCCCAGACTGGCTTTGGGCTGTCCCTTTCCTGTGCAGTGCCTCGCTCCAGGCAGTGATTCCTGTAGTGCCTTGGAGGGGGTGCTGCTGGTACACAGCACCAACAGCATCAGCTTGTCCTCTGGGGCTCTTCCTCCAGGCATTTTAGTTTGGAATGGAATTGTGGAGGTTGGAAAAGCCCTCTGAGACCATCCAGTCCAGCTGTTCTGCCAGCACTGCCAAGGCCACCACTGACCCATGTCCCTGCTGCCACATCCATGTGTTTAAATCCATGGGAGTTTTGAAGTGGTTTATGAAAAGTGTTGTTTAGGCTGTGCAGAGGCCCCAGAGCTGGGAGAGCAGTGGTACAACTGGGGCACACCCTGGGTAGCCCTGCTTTGGGATTGCCTGCAGCCAGTTGGGAATTCTTTCCCAAAGTCAGGCAGTGGGAGGAGCTCATCCAGCACAGACTGTCCAGGGCTAGGCCAGGAAAAATGCCCTGAGCTTCACACACAGCACTGCAGGAATGGCAGCCTCGAAGCTGAGCCAGGGAGGGTCAGCTGCAGATCAGGGAAAGGTTCTTCCCCCAGAGGGTGGGACAAGCACTGGAACAGCTCCCCAGGGAATGGTGACATTCCTGAGGCTGCAGAGCTCCAGGAGAGTTTGGACAGCACCAGGGATCCCAGGGTGGGATTGGTGGGGGAGCTGGGCAGGGACAGGAGCTGGATGATCCCCCAGGGTCCCTCCCAGCTCGGGATATTTTGGTTCTGTGACTCTGATGAGGATCTGTCCTGTGGCAGCACGGTACCTCCAGCCCTGCCTGCCTTCCCTGCCCCTGCCAGGCTCTCCAGAGGGAATGGCACCGTGTTCCTGCATTCCAGGGGGCTGTGCTGGGCTCAGAGGGGCTGGGGGAGCTCTGTGGGCTGGGCTGGGCTGTGCTGCCCCAGTGTGAGCTGGGACATGCTGGCTGATGCTGCTGCTATGTTTGCTTCCAGTACAACTACCAGAACGCCTGGAATTACGGACAGTATTACCACACAACCTGATCCTCCAGGGAGTGGAGTTCACTGTGCTGCAGTTTCAACAAAGATGGAATAAAAAAAAAATTATATTTTTCTAATTTTGGGCTGTGAAGGAACTGTTGTGCCACCTGCTTTTGGTCCTCTGCATGTGAACCGAGCTGCTGCTCACGGGGTATGTGTGAAGCAAGATTCGTGTGCTGGTAACTGATAAATGGTCTCTGTACAATTCTCATTTACCATAAATGAATTTTTTAATTCCCTGCACTAATTTATGGAGTATCAGAAGAATTCTCGTTGGTCTCATGATTCCATGATTGAGAGGGTGAAGCTGTGGGGGTTTGGGTTGGTTTTGCCCCAGAGCTGGAGCCAAGGCTGTTCCAGGCCCGGGCTGTGTTGGGACTGGGGGCCTTGGCAGAGCTGCCACACGGGTTCTGCAGTGTGGGAGGGGCAGGGATTAAACCACCTTCATTCTTTTTTAAAAGCACAAACTGTGTTTGGGATGAGTTTTGTATTTAGAGTTTTTCATGTACACGGTGTGAGCAAAACTTTTTTCATTTTGATCAAAGTGATCATTCCCATTTTTGTAATAAAAGCGAGGAATTCAGTAGTGCTCTGAGCTTTCTTGGGCTGCCTCATTCGAGCCAGGAGGGAGAACAGAATTCCTGAGCTGAGCTCTGTGGTGTTCACAGGAGGGGCTGTGGCACAGGGACACCTGGGAACACCTGGATCTCTGCAGGCACAGCTGCTGTCAGATCAGTGGAGTGGGAATGCTATGGGCCTGGGCTCTGCAGCAGGGAAGGAGCCCCTGCCGAGGAGCAGGGGGAGCACAGACACAAAGAAGGGAGGCAGGGCAGGTACAAACTCTGCTTTAGTGGTGGGGCTGTCACTACAGCAGCGGGGCGGGGACAACACTCGGCACTCATCCCCACAAAGGCACCGCTGTAACCGGAGCCGGAGTTACAGCAGTGCCAGCAGGAAGCTCTGGCAGAAATGGATTCCCAGCAGCGCGGGGAATTCTTCACTCAATATCCACCAGCTCCACTTCAAAGAAGAGTTTTGCATTCGGTGGGATCCTGTTGGCAAGTGTTAAGGAAACTGAAAGGAAACAGCCCCTGCAGAGACCCCTCCCTGACCCCGGGGACAGCCCGGATCCAGCAGCAGCTGGGGGAGGCAGCCCCAGCTCCACGGACACGCCTTCATCAGCCACACCCTGAGCTGCTGCTCACACCCTGAGCTGCCCCAGCCCTGCCTGCACCAGTGGGGCAGTGCCTGGGGAGGTGGCACTGTCCCAGTGTCCCTGCACAGAAGTGCCCAGGCAGCCCTGCAGATCACAGCATTCCAGAACTGCAGAACAATCCCCTCCCCTCCTCCAGAAGGGCTGGAAAAAAGGAACGGGGCTGCATAAAACACAGCAGGATGACTCCTCCACCCCCTACTCCTGCTGTATCCCAGAGCCCAGTGTAACTCTGTCCCTGCTCCTCTTTCCCTGCACTGGTTAGGGTCCCCATCAGGCAGAAGCATTTGAAAGCAACTGGAATAAAACTGCAGGTGAAAACAGCAGCAGGTTCCCCCTGCATGAGTTTTTCTCCAACAGAAAAAGGCAATTGCAGCCCCAGGAACCCCCTGAGTGGGAATGTCCTGAGCCTGCTGTGGGTAGCAGGTGAAGCCCCCATTGCATCCCTGTCCATAAAGCACCTCCTTCCCCCAGCACTGCCAGTTCCCAAAGGAGTCAGAGGTCATGGAAGGATACTTGGCATCAGGCTGCCCCTTCTTGCCATAGGCCCACTCGGGCTCGATCTCCAGCTGGGCCTTCTCTCCTTTGCTCATGGTCAGCAGGGCCTCGTCCCACTGCAAGGACAGAGAGCGGCTGCAGCAGCCGTGGCCTGGCAGGGACAGCAGCCACTCCCTCCCCGGCCTTCCTGGGGCTCCCAGGAACACCCAGCCAGCCCCAGGAGCACTGCAGGGGGAGCTCCCTGCTCCCACAGCACTCCCACATCTCTGCTCCTGGGCTGGGATAACACACACTCCACCAGCATTCCCTGCCCAGAGAGTGCCCAGGGCTTGGAGCTGTGTCCCCACTGAGGGGAGGCTCTGGCACCCACAAACCCGGGAAAAACACTGGGATTAACCTGGGCCACTGCTGCTCCTGCCCAGGGACACAGCCCCTTCCCAGCCCTGCCCATCCCACACCAGGACCCTCTCCTGCCCAGCCTGCAGAAAAGGAGGCTCAGGGACCCTTGTGGCTCTGCACAACTCCCTGCCAGGAGGGGACAGCCGGGGGGGTCGGGCTCTGCTCCAGGACCAGGGACAGGAGGAGAGGGAACGGCCTCAGGCTGGGCCAGGGCAGGCTCAGGGGGGAACCAGCAGGAATTTCCCCATGGGAAGAGTGGCCAGGCCTTGGCAGGGGCTGCCCAGGGACGTTTGGAGTCCCCAGTCACTGTTATTGGAGGTCTTTTCCAACCTCAGTGATTCCAGGACTCCAAGATTGCTGTTGACATGAGCAACCAGATCCCTTTCCATCCTCCTCCAGAGGATGTGCTCAAGGATCACTTTAATTAACTGACCAAATTAATGAAAACAGCCTTCCAGTTCTGCTGGCCCTAACCAGAGTGCTCCAGCCTTGTCCTGGACCAGATCCAAGTGTGGATCTCAGAGCCAGCATTCCCTGAGTGGCTGCATCTCCTCCATGTCCTGTGAGCCCCTCTCCTCCTGCAGCAGGAGGTACCCAGGTGATTCCTGCCTCAGGCACTATCCCAACAGTCCTGCCAGTGCTGGGCTAATGGCTGCACTCAAAGGTTTGTTTGGAAGGGACCTTCAATCCCATTCCCTCCCACCTCTGCCAGGGGCAGGGACACCTCCCATCAGCCCAGGCTGCTCCAACCCTCACAGCTCCCCTGTTGGAGTCAGTGAGTTCGGGGATTCTCTGAATCCTCCAAGGAGGAATTAAGGTGCAAGGATTGAATTAAAGCTTTTGGATGGATTGAAGTATATTAAGCTACTTACACATAAAGTAGAAGTAAGTCAGTAAGTTTTAGTAGGAGCTGTAGTGCTTTTAGTAAGTAAAAAGTTTGGATTCTACAGTAGTAGCTTGAGCTCTAGTGAAGGTTGAAACATTCTGATATTTTCAGCAACAGGCTTCAGGCTCACAGTTGTAGACAGGACTTAGTCATAACAGAGCTGTAGTAAGAATATTGCTGACATTTTTCAGATGGAACAAGATGGGTTGTATGCATAGTTTATACATAACCTGGCGTGCTAAGAAATTAGGATTTTAATAAGCTAAGGAGTGGTGGTTTGAGCTTGCATTTTAGCTTGTTATTGCTCAGATATGAGTGGACACTTGTCCAAATGTCAACATTGAGTTTTAATTTTCCTATAGTTAATTATTAAAAGAAAAACCAACAAAAACCTTCACATCCTGGAATCACAGAGTCCTTTGGGTTGGGAAAAGCCTCTAAACCCTTCAAGCCAAACCATTCCCCAGCAGTGCCACCCCTGTCCCCAGTGCCACCGTGTGCCACCCCTGTCCCCCAGTGCCACCTCTGCCAGCCAGGGCTTTGCCTGGGGTGAATTCTTTGGAGCATCCCAGTCCAAGGGATGAAGGAAAACCAGTTAAATTGAGGGAAGAGCTGCTAGAGTGAGCACTCCCTGCCAGGCTGCCACGGCAAGGGGTTTTTATCACAATTAAATTCCCAAAGAAGAATAAAACCTGTGCTTGCTCCTGCACACAAAAGGGACAAAGGCTCCGTTTCAGTCCTGACCTGTGCAAACCATTTGTAAACTGGATTTTGTGGTTTGCTGTGAATTTCCAGAACATTTTATAAGCCAAACACTTTCCTGGGCAGATATTTGGTGGTGAGGAGCTGTGACACATGATGGGAGCATCCCACACTCACTGTATCCAGCTCCTGTCCTGGCACCGCTCCAGGGCACTTCATCCTTGTGAAAAGGTTAAATCCAGCAGTTGTCTTAAAACTGGGATTTTAAATGGGATTTTTTTTCAAAAACAACCCTAAATCCTGTGTTTTTACTGCCTGCCCAAGTACTGCCAACTCCCAAATGCACGAATATCAATACACAGCTTTCTGCTTCCTTTAAAGGCACCAACAGCTTTTTACTGAACATCTAAAAATCAAATGTTCGCATTAATAAATGATAAAGCCCAATGATTCTGTGCTGGCCCTGTTTTTCCCTGAGAAGCAGCTTTGCCTCCCTGCAGTAAGGTTTGGTTTGGCAGGAGTTTGGTGCTGGGTGAGGAGGTGCCAGCCCTGGGTCAGGTGTGAAATGCATCCTCAGCATCCTTGGAGGTTGTTCTGTGCTGGATGAGGGTGAAGCTTGCCGGGGAACAGAGTCTCTCTCATTTATCCCCCGGGGAAATGGGGACATTGCATCTCATCAGCACTTCAGGAGTTATCACCTCGAGGGTGGGAACAGCAGAATGGGGCCAGGACCCCCCTGGGATTGGCCCGTTCAGTTTGGTGAATGTGGAATTTCCTCTCCTGTTTGTGACCTTCAGGGACTGAGGCCATGGGGAAGATTCGACAGAGGTTTCCTGGGGGCACTTCACAGGGAATTGGGTTATTTGGAGCATTTATCACCGAATTCCTGTGATGGTTTGGGATGGAGAGACCTCAAATCCTACCCAGCCCCACCCTGCCACGGCAGGGACACCTCCCACTGTCCCAGACTGCTCCAGCCCCAATGTCCAGCCTGGCCTTGGGCACTGCCAGGGATCCAGGGGCAGCCACAGCTGCTCTGGGCACC
>JAODHX010000299.1:61092115-61107494 GCA_027576295.1 Cossypha polioptera | reverse complement strand
TTCTATTCTATTCTATTCTATTCTATTCTATTCATTCCATTTTTGTACAAGAGGGTGTTTGCCTGTGGGATTTTCTAGGAAATAAATTGGGAAAAGCAGCCAGACAACACAGAGGGCTGTGGTTTGTGCTGTCCATTTGTTCCCAAACTTGGGAACAAAAGTTATTGTACAGCTGAGAGATTCCTTCTGCATCGTGGGAAACACGGACAATCATTCCCAGATTTCCCAGACCCCTCTCAGTTCCTCTTCTGCAGCCCTGGCTTTGTCCCTCCCCATCCAAAATCTCTTTGAATCCTTCCCATGTCCCTTGTCCCCCTCTCTGTGCAGAGGCCAAAGGCAGAAAGTCTCTGGAGCAGGAGCCCCATCAATATCCTGGAGCATGGAATGGCTTTGGAAGGTGGTGCTGGAGCCATCAGGGTGCCTGATTAGCCCCTCATTAGCGCTGTAATTAGCAGTGCCAGACCCTCAGCTAATCCTCAGCTCCTGATGGAGGCTGGGTGCTGCTTCCAGGAGGCTGGCAGCAAAAAAGGGGGAAAACGATGATGATAAAACTCCAAGGGATTCTCACCTTCCCATGGCCACTGTTCCTTCATATCCCTTAACTCAGGTATTGCAGGATTGGAGATTTTGGCATTTTCTGGGCATTTATAGAATTACAGACTGGTTTGGGTCCAAAGGGATCTTCAATCCCATCCCACCCCTGCCGTGGGCACCTTCCACTCTCCCAAATCCAGCCTGGCCTCGGACACTTCCAGAGATCCAGGGGCAAATCCTGAGCCATGAGCTCCCTCTCCAAGCATTTTTCCTGGCTGGTCACCAAAAATCCTCCCCACTCAGGAAATATTCCCAACAAACGCACATTCCCTAGGGAGCAGGGGAAAAAAAAAATCCCTTATCCAGTGCCTGATACTCAAAAAAGCCACCCCAGCTCCAAACTGTTCTTGTGATCCCAACTGCCCTTCAAGCCCCTTGGAAATGGGACACACATTTCAAGATTTATTAAAATGAAAGGCCTGAGATCCTGCAAAAATCAATTCCCAGGAGGTTGTGTAATCCTTGTTCCCTGAGGAATTAGGCTGGAAATGTCAAGGATTACTGAACACAGCAAAACTACAAATTTTTGCTGCATCCTGAAGAAACTGGGATTTAGATCCCTCCTCAAAATGTCCTTTTACAGCTATTTTTTATTAATTTTCACTGCATAATTAAGCAATGTGAGAGAAGCATTGTGTCAGGGTGGGATTAGAGGGAATAATGGGGATTAGGAAAGGCCTGGAGCCACTCCAGTAATACTTTAATCCTTGCAAATACACCCCTGGCCTCCTGGCAGTAAAAAAAAAAATAAAAAAAATATAAGGCAATGTGCAAAAAAAACCTCCAACAGGAATAAAAAATATTCTCTAGGGAGACAAATCTGACAGTGCTACATCCAGAGAGCAGGAATATTTTAACTCCACAAAAATAACCAATTAATTAAGAGCAGGAATTGATTTATCCATTTTATAGGCCAGGCTTGATCCCAGCTTCTTTTATCCCAAATTGATTCTGTTTCCACTGATCAACTTTCCAAAAATCTGTTAAAATCTATCCCTAAAACAAATTGGGTAATTCTGGTTTGGCTTGGAATTTTTAAGGAAAGCAAGGCCAAAATCAAACATTTTTGCTGAGATGTTTGTGTGACCCAACTTCCACAAATCTTTATGGAATTGGGTGGGATGGGAACAGAGAGATTCAAGGCTTGGGGTGTAAATCCAATTTATTTGTTATAATTCCAAGGGGAGGTTGGACAGGGTTTGGAGTATTCTGGGATGGTGGGAGGGGTCCCTGCCCATGGGCAAGCTGAGCTGTAAGGTCTTTTCCAACCCAAACCCTCAGGGATTCTGTGATTCCAGCAGAAATATGGATAACACAGGCTGTGTTCACATCCATGGCATGTACCCTGGGGTCTCTTAGAGGCCCAATGTGGAGCCGAAATCCAATTTCCATGAGGGAAGGTGGAGCAGATCAATGGGATGAAGAAAGTTCTCCAGCCCTGAATATCCCAGAGATGGGACAATGGCCTGTGGAATGACCTCAGGTTGAGATCCAATGGGATAATGGGATATTTTAGGCTGAAAAATAGGAGATGGGAAAGCTCTTCTTTTTAAAGGTGGAAATTCCAGCCTGCTGCTGTTTGTCACCACCTGTGGAGAGCACAACTCACCTGGGAACTCTGAGTTTTCAGGAATTCATTTGGATATGTGGTCACACTGACAGGTGTTTTCCTGTGATTCCTTATTTCCTGTTTTCCCTGCCCTTTTCCATCATGGGAGCAGCCTCCATGATTTTCCACCATGGAAAATGCCTCTGTCATTTTGCTGGTTGGTGACATCCTGTGGAAAATCATGGAGGGTGATGGAAAAGGGCAGGGAAAGCAGGAAACAAGGAAACACAGGGAAACACCACAAGGAACAAAGCGTGTTTTCATTTCCATGGTCTCTTTTCATCCACAGGAAAAGTCCTGCAGGGCTCTAGGAGGGTCTGCAGGGTTCTGGGAGGGTCTGTCCCCACACAGACCAACAGGGACAGAGGCAGCAGGACGGCTGATTGTCCCCTGGGCTGGCACTGCTGGGGCACCTCCAGTCCTGGGGCAGATTGGGAATCCCCAGGTACAGGACACAGAGGGGCTGGAGAATTCCTTAATTTGGCTGTCATGGGAAATTCCTTCATGGAAAGGCTGGACAGGCAGTGGAAGCCCAGGGCAGGGGTGGAATCCCCATCCCTGAAGGGATTTAAAGCCATGTGGAGGTGACACTTGGGGATGTGGGGCAGGGGTGGCCTTGGCAACGCTGGGGAATGGTTGGATCCTGATCCTAGAGGGCTTTTCCAACATAATTCCATGATTTTAAGATTTAGTCCCAGTAGAAGAGCTGGACAAGAGCAGGAATACCCAGGCCATGCCTGCAGCAGAGAATGGATGTCAACCCTACAAGTCCTGATGGGCAACCTCCACCCTGGACCACGCATCCCACTACCAGGAGAAATTTGGGATCATCATGCAGTGATCCAGGCTGGATCTGGGTGCTGTGAGAGCTCTGTGTGCCCATCCCTCTATCCCCACATGGCACAGGAGGAGTTCTCAGGAACATCCTGCTCTGCCAGGGCACACGCATCTTCATTTTGGGCTGCTTCCCAGAGATTAAATAGGAATTATGGAAAGCCAAAGAAATGGATTGCGACTCTCAGCTGTCAATGAAACTGGAAAAACTCCAATGGGACCAGCCAAGGGAAGGGAAGAGGATGGCTCAGCCTTTTCCTGCTCTAATTAAGACTTTTCCATACTTAACAAGAAGTGGGAGGATAGGGAGACACATTCCCACATTTTTACAATTCCCAGGAAGGCAGGGACGCATGGAATGAGGAATATCCTCCAGCAAACCCCATCCCTCCCCTTCACCCCGATGGATCCAGGAGCAGAAAACGCTGGAAAAGACAGAAAATACTGCTGGCAATGGAAAAGGTACCCAAAAATCCAGAGTGGTTTCTTTTTTCTTTATAAAATGTACATAAAGAACATGAAACCCTTGAGGTAAAAGTGAGAGCAGTTTGGAACTCAACCAGATACAGACCCAACAATGACCCAAAATCAATCTACAGTGGGGGTGTAGGAAAATAAGAGAGCAAGTTTGGGTTCTGTACAACAGTGGAGATCGTTAAAACGTCCTCGTTGTCCTATTTACATTAAATACATCCAATTACAGGTATTTATAGGGTATTTACAGGCACAAAGACCACGTTTGTCCCCTTGGCAGCTGGAGTGTGCAGCAGATCTGAGCGTTCCTGAGAAGCTGCTGAGGCTCTTCACTCTCACTCTCAAGAATTTGTTGTTTCTTCAATCTCCTCTGTGGTCGTATCCACCCGAAAATTCCACAGGCGTGGTTGTTGCAGTGATCCTGTTTTTCCCTCCCATCTGTGGAAGGTGAGAGTTGCCTGCAAAAATCCTGGATCCCGAGGGATCAGTGGGAATATTTCTCCAGTTGCTGCCATGACCTTGGCGGTGAGCAAAGCTCAACATGCACTTGTCCAAGCACTCAACATTCCAGTCTCTTTCTCAATGGGAAAAAAACCTTACAGAGACTGGAAAAGGAAGGAAATTGTTTGTAAATCACCTGTGGTAGGTCCTGTAAGGTGACATCCAACCTGGATGTGTCACCCAAGGAACCAGAGGAGAGGTCACGTCAGGACCCATCCATCCCATCCATCCAGAGGGAACACAAATGGTCCTGTTTAGGTTTCAGTTTCTTATCAGGAACCTGAGATGGATTTTATCATTGCCAGGTGTTGGAACAACAGCCCAGGGCAGTGGGGAATTCCCATTCCTGCAGGGATTTCAGAGCCCTGTGGATGTGGCACTTGGGGACACAGAGCAGTGGTGGCCCTGGCTGTGCTGGGGCATGGTTGGACTCGATGTTCTTGGAGCTAATTCCCAACCTAAGTGATTCCATGATTCCATGATGGTGCTCCCAGTGGGAAATGACTGGTGGATCACGGCTGAACTGGGATGTTTCAGGGAATTTGAGGAGGGGCGCTCAGGGAAGAGGGAATTTCTCCTCACACCTACAGAGCCCATCGTGTTCCCTGGTGACTCCCTCAGTCTGTTCTCACTTGAGTTTTAATGTCACACAAAATACCCAAGGCCAGGTTGGATGGGCTTGGAGAAACTGGAAGAGTGGGAGGGTCCCTGCTCGTGTCAGGGGTGGGACTGGATGGGATTTAAGGTCCCTTCCAACCCAAACCATTCTGGGATTATGGGATGGGTTGAATTCAAGCTCCCCAGTCTGACAGATCCAAAGGAAAACAAAATAATATTTTAACGAGGAACAGCAGGATGTACAATCCCAAATTCCTTGTGTTTGGATTAATGATTGGCTCCTGTGTCATCCAGAGCACAACTCCCTGCCTACACCAACATTCCCATGGGATCTGGGGGTGACAGGATCAGAGGTTTAGGGACAGATGACAGAAAAGTTCAGAACACTGACAATCCCATGAATGTGGGATCACAGGAGCTGCAGGTCCCTAAATACCTTTGCACGAGGGGTAATCCAATGGTTTCATTCCTTCCATGCTGACACTGGAATTGTTGTGGAGCACGAGAAAAGGGGAGAACATTCCTGCAGTGCTGCTTATTTTCCATAAGACATGCAAAAAAGAATTTGAAATGTAAAAATAACCTTTTTTATAGCTTTTGATAGTTTTATGGGAAAATCCAAGAATTATTCGAGGCGGCTCCCAATCTCTTTATTAGCATGGAGAGGCAGGGAGTGCTTGTAACTCCAAACTGGAGGGGTTTTTTATGGAAATGCTTCAAAAAGCCATTTTCCTGATGGATCACACACTTCTGGGGGAGGAAGAGCGTTTCAATTACCCTTCAATATATGAAAAAAAAACATTCCCAGCAGGCAAATTCTCCCAAAATAAAACCAGGAAAGCCTTTTCCACTCAGCATGGAAAAAAATTGGATCCTTCTGCCTGAACTGCTCCCTACAAAGAGAATTCACTGCCCTGACTAGGCAGGAAAACAGAAAACAAATAAGAAGCTGATGACTGGCTTTGTTTTAAAGTTTGGGGATCCCAATCACCCCCAAAATGATGATTCCATCTCCATGGTGGATGCAGCGGGAATTCCAGTGCTGGATGTCAAGGAAAGCTCTGGGATCAGTGGAGGTTGGGACTTGCAGATATTTGGGGGCTGGAGGATGCACCTCCATCGCTTTTGGGGGAACCAGCAGGTCCTGTCCCAAATTAAAAGGAAATTTTACATTCCCAGGCAATTCTGGCCTTCAAATGCTAATTGTGCATCCATGGTGTCATTGGAATGGGTTTACTCCCTCCTAATCCATGTTTTTATCCCTCCTTGTGTCCCATCCAGGATCCAGGGGGGGCACTGGATGGGATTTAAAGTCCCTTTCACCCAAACTACTCCCTAATTCTACGATTCCAAGATTTCACATTCAATGTGCTTTGTGAAAGAAAAAGGGAAGTTTTCCAATGCCATCCTCATCCTCCCAGATCAGCCGGAGAGACAACTGCAAAAACCTGGAAAATGTATCCTGTGCTCCACCCTCCTCTGCTTTGGGAACACCCAGACAATTCCTGCAGCCATCCCATCAAACCCAACATCCCAGGACTTCAGTTGCTGCACACTTCAGTATTTGATGTCCAGTTTAAAAATCCATCAGGGACATTTCAAGGTTGGATACCCAAGAACTGAATCAGAGCAGTTTCAAATTCCAGGCAACTGCCTTTGATTGCTGATCCAACATTTTCCCATCCATTTTCAGTCCAAAATGTAAAATAAAATAAAAATAAAGAGTAAAAAATTCATATCTCAATTTGTTCATCTTATTCATGGCCTGGTGTAAAATCCCACTGCCATTTCAGTGCTTTATTTCGTGAATGTAAAAGAAAATAAAACTACTCCTACAATCAGCACTAGGAAGAGAAATCCTGCTTTTCTTAGCACCTCCTGCACCCCAGAATAAAATGGGAATAGGCATGGGAATACATTTCCTTTCCCACAAAAATGTGGGATTTTCAGGACATAGGTTATTCTGCCCTGAAAAAAGATATCTGCGGTCTTTGTCAATCGAAATTCTTTATCAAATATTCCATGGGAGTGAGGGAAAGGAAAATCCAAATGGAAAGATGGATTTCAGCCCACAGTTGTAGCTTGGGATCTAAACAATGGAGCAGGATCTCCTGTCCCTTATCATCCAACTCCTTTATCACAGGGGGAATCACAGGGCACTTCCCAAATCCTAACTTCCCACAGAGTTCCCATCATGGCACCACCACCAGCCCAGCAGCCAGAGCTCTGCCCTGTGCCTGGAAAATCCATCTCCAATGGGCATCTGGAGTTCAGCCTGGATTTTTGAGGGAAATTCAAGGGAAAAACATGGAGGCAGTGGAATACTTCCTCTTTTCCTTCAGCCTGGTCTGTGGAAGGTGTCCCTGCCTATGGGGTTGGAATGGGATGAGATTCCAACCAAAACCCTCTGGGATTCTGTGGAAATGACTGGCAGTTGAGCCACTCTGGCTCCCAGCCCTTCCAAAGAGAGTCCTGCCAAAATCACCCACGGAGAATCCTCTTGGATCACCCCTCAGCTCCGTGGCTCTCAGGAGACACCCGTGGGAAGATGCGCGGCAATGTTTGGATCCTGATTCCAAGACACACCAACCTCCGAAGGAAAATCTGCCTGGGGGTCCCACCACACCTGAGCTGCTCCTCCATCCATCCACCCAGTTAAAATCCAGAGCTTCCAATGGGAAATCCAGAGGTTTGGATTTTTTAAGGGTGTCAAACTCCACAGTCCATCAAGACTCAGAGTTCCCACTTCCTTCCAAACCCTATGGTCCATCCAGACTCAGAGTTCCCACTACTTTCCAGACCCCACAGTTCATCAGACCCTGAGTTCCCATTGTCATTGAAACCCCACAGTCCATCCAGACCTGGAGTTCCCAATTCCTTCTAAACCTCACAGATCATCCAGACTTGGGAGTTCCCACAGCCTTCTAAACACCACAGTCCATCCAGACTCAGAGTTCCCACTTTCTTCCAAGTCCCCCAGTCCATCAAACTCAGAATTCCTGTTTTCCGAACCACAGAGTTCATCCACATTTGGAGTCCCCCCCATCTTCCAAATCCCATGGTCCATCAGAGCCAGAGCCACTGTTTTCCAAACCCCATGGTCCATCCAGATTTGGAGCTCCCCATTTTCTTTCAAACCCCATGGTCCATCCACATTCAGAACTCCCATTGTTTTCCAAACCCCATGGTCCATCTTGATTTGGAGTTCTCACCATCTTCCAAACCCCACAGTCCATCCAGATTTGGAGCTTCCCACTTTCTTCCAAACTCCATAGTCCATCCAGATTTTGAGTTCTCACCATCTTCCAAACCCCACAGCCCATCCAGACTTGGAGCTTCCCACTTTCTTCCAAACAGATCAAGGTGCTGACAACCCCAAGGCTGTGGGCTCGATCCCTGCAGGGACCATTCAGTTCAGATTTGGACTTGATGATCTTTGCAGGTCCCTTCCAACCCAGAATATTCCGTGATTCCAGGGATGAGCTTTAAGGTCCCTTCCGACCTAAACCATCCTGGGATTTTCTGAAAATGTCCTGACTTGGAGCTCCCACCATTTTACAAGCACAGGAATTTAAAAACACCAAAACTGCCCAAAAACCAGGGAGCCAAGAGCATCCTTGGGAATCCTCCATGCCCTGAGCACCACCAGTATGGACCAGTACAACTCCAGCTGACACCAGCTGGGCAAGGAAAGCCCTGCCAGGGCCTCAACAAACACACGCACCACGGGGCTGCCTTACCTGGAAAGAGGCTTTATTGAACAGAGCTGGAAAATTATCTCTTCAGTGGAATTACTGAATTTGCACAAACATTTCTCTACAGAATAAAAAAAATCAAGCCTTGTCATTGTTTTACTGCATCTCGTTGTGCTTTTTATACTTATTTTGCGATTATTATACTCATCTTTTGTTTGTTTTCACGTTTGTACTCCAATTATTTGCATATCAGGTTTTGTTTTTAATCCTAGGGTGTCGAGAGAACACAGAATAATAATAATAATTATAATAATTATAATAATAATACTCTTCTTTAGACAAAAGTCTGGTTTTTTTCTTTTTAAATGAAGTTAAAAGCTGAGCTAATTTAACGAAAAAGGTCTTCAAATTTCATAACCAACTGGAAGGGAACTTTACAATGCAGTGGAAAACCGGCACGTGTTCCGGTAGCTCGAACCCCTTTTGTACACCTTTTATTATCTTTTTTCCTTGTAAAAGTGGACTATTTTTAAATTTTTTTTTGTAATTTTTTTGTTTGTTCGTTTGTTTGTTTGTTTTCTGAATTTCGCTACAATAACAAAATAATCTTTCGCCCTCTGCACCGAGTCTGGCTCCGGGGCAGAGGCAGAGCTCCCTCGGCGCATCTGGAGCTGCGGATGTCGGGAGCCATCCCAACGGAGGGGGAGAGTAAGAAAATCATCCCATGTTTCACCACCTTCTGCACCAAGTGTGTGTCTGAACCACCTTTGTTCCTCTGGTTGACCCACTGGAGAACCTGAAACGACGACGACGACGACCAGAAGTGCTGCTCCCAGCGGCAGCACCAACGGGAGCTGTTTCCAACGGGAAGGAAGCTGAAAGGCCATGGCTGTCCGGAAGGTCACACGGCACGGATCTCATCCCAAAGGCTTTCCACGGCGCCTTAGGTCCATCCACCCTTCTCCAGAAGCAGCTCCATCTCCTTGCCTGCACACCCAGGCTCCAGAGTTTGTTTAGAAAAGAGTTTGCACAACCCACGCTTTTAGCGGTGCAAAGCTTCCACGTTGAAATCATCGTTATTACATTTTTTTTGTTTTTTTAATATATATATATGTATATATATATATTCTGTTCTTTTTTTTTTGTTTTTGTATTTTTTGAAATCAGGCTTGTTTCATTGAAGGCACTTGGTTTCCATGGCAATTTATAAAAGACGGTGGTTTGGTTTCTTCACTCCCGTAGAGCTGATGACTCCGGTGGGGAGGGGAGAGGGATCTTCCAGCGGCCGCGAGCAAACTCCCAGTGAAGCCTGTGACAAATGGAAGCCCAGGTGGCACATCCTGGGTGGGAATGCATGCAAAAGGAGACAGCACACAGTCACCGAGCAGAGCCGTGAGGAACGAAACGGGAAATGTCTGCAAACAGCTCCGACTCCGGGTTATCCTCGAGGGGAGGCGACAGCCGAAGTACAAAGGGCCGACATTTGTTTAACTCTACGCTAAAAACCTTCGGGAAGGGAAAATGAACGCCAGCTCTCCACGTACCCTGTTTACAGTGAGATGTTTCTCTCTCTCTCTGTGTTTGTATTTCCTCTCTCGCTCTCGCCTTCCTCTTTTTTTTTTCTTTTTTTTTTTTTTGGCAGGCCATTCGGTTTCCATGGTAACAAGCAAACGATTCATTTGAAACAAAACCAGCCATGACTTTGTGCTTTGACAAGGGTTTCTAGAGCTCTTTGCCGAGAGTTCAACCAGGTGATGCTGAATTCATCAGTGACCACAAAAGCACCTGAAGGTCTCTTCCTTACTTAGGCCAGATCTCGGTCTCAAGCTTGGTTCATAGTGAGTTCCACTCCCGTGATGCCTTTTCAAGTCCCCAGTGCTTTCTTAATCTGTTTTTTTTTTAATTATTTATTATTTATTTACGTATTTATTTAACTTTCGAGTCAGTCAGTGGAGGAATCTTTGGTAGCTTGTTTGGAAATGTCCATTTTACAAAGACTCTTTCTTCATGCCAGTGCCTGGTGATTCTTTTGTAGCCTCTGCCAGGGTAAGGTCACCTCTGATGACTTAAGACAGACATGAGGATGAGGAGTGGGAGGAGTCGTATATGTGCTAATGGCCCAACAGCACCTGATCGTAGATCTACAGAAAGGGGAGAAAAATGGAATTAAAGAGGTGCCCACACCCCCTCAGCATTGCTACAGCGTTCCAAAGTCACCTCCCACCACCAGGGGACCAGGACAACCCTCACCAATTGGATAGAGCAGGAACTGGGATGAAAATCCACCTGCCCTGTTCTAATGCACACAGAGGGTGGAGGGATGGGACAGAGCCCTCAGGGAGGCACACCAGTGATTTCCATGGATTCCACATTGTTTGGGCCTCCTGGGCATTGTTTTGGTGTTTTTTTATCTTCCTGAGTATCTCAAATCCAGCCCAGCCTCACCCACGGCTCTCACCCATCCAGCATCTTCCCATCTGAGCAAAGCATTCCCAAGGAATTCCCCTTTAAACCTCCCAGCTGAACCAAAGCAGGCAAAGATCCATTTGGGAAGTAGAAAGCCAGGAAGCCACTCGTGGGGAAGAGCCACTCACTGTTGGCCGGTTGGTCTGATTTCATGCACTCTCCTTCCACAATGGACACGTCGTCAATAGCAATGTCCCCTTCGATGCCAGGGCCACGGATCCCTTCAAAGATGAGCTGGAAAAGAGAAGATCAGAGGGTGATAAATAGAAAAACATCCAGCAGAGCAGAGGCAGATAAATAAAAAATGTGCAGAAGATCAGAGGTGTGTGTTTTGTTTTGTTTTATTTTTTTGTGGGTTTTTTTGTTTGGTTTTTTTTTTTCTGTTAGAGTCAGGATTAAATGCTCAAGAGATGGAATTTCGTGTTTGAACTCAGATGTTTATTAGTTCTTATCCATGTTGCAGTGAGTGCTACAGCACTTTGAGCTGACAAGGTAAAAATGGCAATGTATTTTTTTCCCTGCAAGACCTTTTAAGGGCAAATCTGTCTAATTAAGAACGGACACCTAAATTATTTTTACTTTTAACCCAATAATCACACACCTGTGACTTGTAATGTGGAATTTTCTATCCTATTGCAAAAGTACCACTTGGACCTATAAAGAAGAAGGTGAAGAAGAAAGAAACCTCTGCCCCAAAACTTTCATCTTGCTTTTCACATATTGCTGTATTTTAAAACCTTAAAATCTAGATTTTCTACCATGTGGCATTACACACTTCTATTCAAACTACACA
Organism: Cossypha polioptera; assembly: GCA_027576295.1. Taxonomy (NCBI): domain Eukaryota; kingdom Metazoa; phylum Chordata; class Aves; order Passeriformes; family Muscicapidae; genus Cossypha; species Cossypha polioptera. The sequence goes on along the minus strand of JAODHX010000299.1, from coordinate 61,095,910 downwards.
CCAGTAATTTCAGTTTCATTACTCAATTTTGGAAGCTTTCTCCATGGCTTCAGGACAAAAGCAGTTTTTTCTTGTGGGTCAGTGCCTGTCAGCACAGAAAGTCCAAAATTCTCAGTATCCAGGGTTCCAACACAGAGAGGGATAAATAAAAAAGATTCTGTTGTGTTTGGCTTGGCCAAAAGGATGGGCTTGGAATGTTGTACAGACCCTTTTTGGGTGGGAAAACCAATTCAATGGGATTGGAACATTTTACAGACCCTTTTTTGGGGTGGGAAAACCAATTCAGTGGGATTGGAATTTCTGTGGTGGGGAAACCCATTCAGCCAAGTTCTCATGAACATGAGGGTGGACAAGGATGGGGTGTGAGCTCTGTGGGCTCTTCCTCCTTGGAATGAGCTGGAAATCATCCTCAGTTGTCACCTGGTGTGTCCAGAGCAGCTCCACCACGGGGTGCTCTGGTTGTGTGAGGACAACATTCCTGCAGCAAGGAGCAGGATTCAATGGAATCAAAGCTTTAAGGAGGTTGGAGGTGTTTTTCCCAGAAATTCCTGCTGCCTGAAGAGCACAACTTGAGGAATGTGGTGAAGGGCTCAGCACCCACTTCAATTCAAACTCCATGGAAACACACAGGAGCCAGAAGAATTCCATGGAAAACTGAGAGGATTCAATGGGATTTAAAGCTTTAAAATTGGAGGCGTTTTTTCCCCCAGAAATTCCTGCTACCTGAAGAGGAACAAGCATGAGGAATGTGTTGAAGGACTGAGCATCCACTCAGATTCAGACTCCATTCAGACTCAGGAGCCAGAGAAATTCTACAGAAACTGAGATTCCTGGCAAAGAGCAGGATTCAAAGGAATTAAAGCTTTAAGGAGATTTTTCCCAGAAATTCCTGCCACGAGCAGCAGAGCCCCAGCTTGAGGAATGTGTTGGAGGACTGAGCATCCACCCAAGCTCAGATTCCATGGAAGCACACGGGAGCCAGAGGAATTCCAGGGAAAACTGAGATTCCTGGCTCTTGGAGGTGACCCAACCAGTCCTTCCCATCCCACTGCTGCACCTGGACAGGACAGGACAGGACCTGTCCCCTGCATCCTGCTCCTGCATCCAAAGCCTGGGGGAAACCTCCCAGGATCCAGGTTGGTGTCTCTGCATCCATCCTTCCTTCTCAGGAAGGGAATTCCTTTTGTTTGGATCCCAGAGGGATCTGCTGGGTGGATTTTACCTTCCCAGATCCCCTGCTGGGGCAGGAATTGGTAGCAGGGACAGCCCCACTTCTCTCCTACCCTTTTTTAAAACAGCACAAAAAGAAAGGACTTTCTTCAAATTAAGACACATGCAAATATCTCATTTCAGACTGTGGAAGTGAATTCCATGCCAGGATCTATTTTTCCCAACATGTGGGTTCTCATCAGGTTTAGAAGCTTTGATTCCATCCAGGAATGTATTTTCAAAGGAAATGGGGTGAGTTTTATCACAGCAAGGGACACAGTAGAGATTTTATTCCAATTTCAGTAGAAGTTTATCCTCTGCTGAGTGGATGACTGGGATTTTAAAGTCCTGTTGATAATTTTCTCTCCAATATTCCTTGTCTGAAACCAAACTGCTGGAAGAGGAAATCATGCCTGGATCTCCAGAGGAAAACATCTCCTCACCCAAAATCCATCCCCTGCTCCTTGGCAGCAGGAACAACACCAATCAGTGGAGCTGAAAGCCCAATTTTTCCTGACAATGGAAAACAATTTCCAGCCTAAAGGGCTCTGTCCAAACACAACAGGCAGCATTTAATTAAAAGCTGCATTTGGCAGTGATTTTGGTGGCCCTCAGAGAGGGGCTGCTCCACACTCAGAAGAAATCCCAGCACAGGAGTTGGCAGGGCAGGGAGCAGAACCCAGCCTGCAGCTCCCAGGGATGGGCTGGAGGTGCCAGATGAGCAGAATTCCCCATCAGCATCCCAAAAAAAAAATCCCCATTATGGTTTTGGAAAGCTGCAGTTAAAAGTGCTGGAGAGTAGGGGGTACAGGAAAGGTCACTCTGTTCTTCATGGAATGGAATTATGATCCTAAAAAACCAATCCTGAGTGTTTGGGGGGGATTCAGCTTCTGCCTCAGCCCTGGAAGTGCCCAAGGCCAGGTTGGGCAGGGTTGGAGCAGCCTGGGAAATGGAAGTTGTCCCTGCCATGGCAGGGGTGGGATGAGTTGATTTTAAATCCCTTCCATCCCCAGCCAGTCTGGGATTCTCTGATTTTTCCACAGGATTTCAGGCAGATTTTTACCCTCCCCTTCTCCCTGTCCCTGCTGGGCACTTGGGGTGTCCCAGGACAATCCCAGGGGGCTGCAGGGGGGTTTCAGGGTGTCATTAACACCCCAAAACTGGGGAGCTGAGAGGCTTCAGTTTGGTGCACATTGACTTGAAAAAGGGGTTAAAATGCTGCTGGGGGCTGGGCAAACTGGGACAAACTGGTGCAAACTGGTATTCCATGTTCCCCCTGTCAGGGACACCTCCAGCCCGAAAATTGGGAATGTTCCCTTCTGGGTGGGTGAGTGAAAGCACCGAGATCATTCAAACATGGAAATAAATCCTAAAGCAGCTCCACAGCACTTCTGTGATTTGGGATTAGGAATCCTGCAGGGCCAAGGGCTGCAAACCTGGATGTTCTCAGCCCATCCTGCTGATATTGGAATTTTTTGGACACAAAGTGACCAAATCTGGGTGGGCTGAGCCCCACCTGGAGCTCAGACAGGGAGGGGGTGGCACTGACCCAACAGGAGGGACCAGGACCTGCTGATCCCAATCCTTTGTGATAAATCCTGGAATTTTTGTTTGGATACTGCAATATTTCAACCTTAAATCAGCAATAAATCCAATCTCAATCATCCATACCATGTCCTACTGCTCAAACCTGTACTAAAACTGACATTTCCTGGATGACAGAACCAATGTGTCCCTCTCTTTTTGGGGCTCTCTATTTTTGGGATGTTCATTCTTTAAAAATATTAAATATCTGAGCTAGATTTTTGCAATTTTTTGAGATTTAAAGCACTGCAGTCCTCCTAGTTCCTCATGACAAAATCTTTGTTCTATATCACAGGGACTGACAAGGTATAAAATATTTCACCTCTATAAATTACCCAATAAAAAGTTTTAATTTCCATGTCACTGCAGTGTTTTACTGCAGAGATTCACTTCAATTCCCTCTCCTTAAATTTACTGGGAGCTTTATATTCCTTCCTACTTACACTCCTAAATGGAAAATAAAATTTGCTTCAATGCAAGAGATGCTCAAAAAAAGTAATTTAAGGCTCCAAGAGCTCTGACATTTATTTGTTATATTTGGTCAGAGCTTTGCATTTGTTTTATGCTGAAACCTTTAAACACAACAATGTTAAAGGTGAAAAACAGCCAAGGAGAGGAGTTTCCCTTTGGAACCTCCCTCCTCCTCTCCTCTGGATTGCTGCTGCCAAATCCTTTGCATTTCCTTGTCCAAGGCCCTGATTCTTCCCTGATTTTCTAAAGCTCTTCCCAGGTCTCCAAAACCCCCTCAGAACCCTCAAATCCATCCCTTCCTCCCCTTTCCCAGGGCTGTCAATGCCTCTCATGCACAGAAATAAAAACAGAGGGTCAGGATCAGGAATTCCCTGCAAACAAAGGAAGTGAAACCCAATGTGGATTTGCAGTGAAAGAATTTTCCAAGGCCAGGTTGGACGGGGCTTGGAGCTCCCTGGGACTGTGGGAGGTGTCCCTGGCCAAGGCAGGGATGGGATGGGATGGGATGGGATGGGATGGGATGGGATGGGA
>JAODHX010000299.1:61040974-61052814 GCA_027576295.1 Cossypha polioptera | reverse complement strand
GAAGAAGAAGAAGAAGAAGAAGAAGAAGAAGAAGAAGAAGAAGAAGAAGAAGAAGAAGAAGAAGAAGAAGAAGAAAAGAAGAAGAAGGAGAAGATCCCAGTTCACCCCTCCTTTGCAAACTGGGAAGCTGCAGAACAGGGAGATCAGCCCCCCTGCCTTGAGGAGCCCCAGCCCCAGTGACAAGCTGCTCCTGGGGTGTCCCCAGCTGGCCAGGCCAGGCCGGGCTGGGACCCAGCAGGGCTCAGCTGGGTCCTGGAGGAACCCCAGGCACCTCAGCAGCTGCTGCAGCGAGGGAGAAGCTCCCTGTGCTCATCCCCCTCCTCCCCCAGCACCAAACCCTCCCTCAGGGAGCCTCCTCAGCCTCCACATTCACAATCTGATGGATTCCCTCCCAGCCTGGCAGGGTTTGCCACAGCCACAGCCTGGGATGGACTCTGTGCTGCTCTCTGGGTATGATCTGGCCCTGAATCAAATCTCGAGGTGCTGGAGCTGTGAGGAGCATGAACTCAGCTCTGCTTCCCCACAAACACAATTTGCCTTGTCACTTCTTATTTATTTTGAAGAGACTGGCAGGTTACATCTGCCTCTCCTTGGCCCTGATGCTATAAATTAACCCCTTTTCCAAGCCTGATTTATTTGGCTTTCATCTCCTCCAATCTGGCTCCAAATATACCGTAAAGAAAAAAGGAGATTTTTGCAGGCTCGGGGGTCAGAATAAATCTTTCCAGCCAGGCTGCTTGAAATGCTGCACTGAAAAGCTTTCTCTGAGCATACCAATGGTTCTCTGCACATTTCTATTTCCCTGCATGAAAAAACCAAAAATAAACCAACCAAAAATGGGTTACAACAACCCATTATTCCCCCCAAAACAAAAGCTCCACACAACTGCCACATTCCTGCCTTGCAGTTATTTATTGGGCTCTTTTTTCCAATCATGCCTAAGAAGTGCCCAATTTCTTGTTTCTATTCACATTCCCAGTGAAATCCAAGCCTCCTTTTTAACCATTTCATCATTTTTTGCAGTGTTTTCTGTTCCCCTGGGCTTCGACTCCATCTGTGCTACTGAGATCTGGGAGCACAACAGAGCACAAAGAATTTATTTCTTAAATAAACTCAGTTTTAACTTTAAAAGACTAAGAAAAGTCAAAATGTTACTTCCAGCATCCTTAATCCACCATAAATTAGCAGGATGGGATTGAAGCCTAAATGAGCACAGGGAAGGATGGGAAGTGGCAAACATCATAAAATCATTTTAGGAGTAATTTTCAGTTTTGTGGTTTGCTAAAACCACTCCAACTGCCCCAATCCTGGCAGAATATTTGCCTTTTTCCAGCTCCAAGATCCCAAAGATAAAAGACACAGCAAGCTTGGCTCCATCACAGTAATTAATAACCACAGGTGGATCCTGGGGGCTGCACAGTCTCCGCCAGCCGGGGGTCTGGTGGAAAACTTCCCAAATTCTTTCCTGCTGGAGAAAAGGAACAAATTCCAACATCCTCTGCTCCCAAGGGAGTGGTTGGAGCCTCTGATGTTCCCACCCCACTCTCTAAGCTGGAAGAAGAGGAAATCCAACTTCAGTGCTAACTTCCCACAGTGGAATTTTGCTGTCTGGTGACTCTCTCAGGCCTTCCCCAAAACCCCCTTGATGGGTGCCCACAGAGAAGGAATATTCACATTTTCCTGATCTTCAAATGAGCTATGTCTCCTTTTTTTTCACCAACCACAACCCCAACAAGGCTCCTCAAGCTGAGGAAGATGTTTTTGGCAACTGGAGCGAGAGTAGAGTGATCCAACAACACCTAAACCTTCACACTTGGGCCTCCATGACCTCACTGTCACCGAAATTCAGGAATAAAAGAAACTCCCCAGCACCATCTTTAAGTGCTGGAGAATCTGGAATTACTTTATTCCAGCCAGGATGTGCCATGGAAATAATTCCAACCATTCTTTACCAAATTTTCCCCATATTTATACATAAAAACCCAAAAAATTCTCATTCATTGGTCCCAAATGACCCTGTTTTTAGTCTTGGATCTCCTCTTGGCCATCAATCCCTTTGATGTTAATTTGGTTCCCATTTTTTGCTTCTCTTCTCAATCTTTTTTCATCCCAGCTGTTCCAATCCCTGCCAGGAGTTGATATTTTGTAATGTCTGTTTATATTTTTCTGGCTACTCCCGATCTGGAAATTCCAACCTCAAAATCTGGGAATCTTCCTTTTGTTATTTGAGTCCCATCAAGCCTCACCCAACAAAACCCAAACCTTTATACCATTTATCCCAAACGCTGAATCTTCCTTTTGTTGGTCGAGTCCCATGAAGCCTCACCCAACAAAACCCAAGCGCTCTGTGAGCAGAGCTTTGAAGAGAAAATTCAACACCTGGGGCAAATTGAACAAACTGACTAAAACTCTGTGGGAGTCCAGGGTGTTCCCCTGGCTTCCCTGGACGCCTCAAGACCTGGGCAGTGGGCTCAAAGGCCTTGGCACAATGCCCAAGACCCTTGTGGTTTTGATTTAAGTCCCTGGAAAAAATTACCATCATTGCAGGAAGAATTACAAGCCACAAAAATTAGTAGAGTATAAATTAGATTATTAGAAGGTAGAAAAGTGAATTTATAGTATTGTTTATAAGAAGAAGTTTAGAGCTAAGATGGAGGATTTTGGGCATTGTATGTCTTTTCTTCTTCTTCTTCATGTCATCCATCTTTTGAGTTAGCACCTTTGGATTGGTTTGAGAGAAAACTGGACAGGGCAATGTAAGAGTCATGTATTGGAAAGTAATTGTAAACATTAGGTACGTAATTTGTAGGGTAAAAGATAAGTCCTGCCCCAAGGGCAGTCAGTGTGTGCCTTGACCAGCGTGGCCACAGACCTCTGCAACTCAGAGAAAGAATTCCTTAGATAAGAAAGAATAAACAACCCTGGAAACCTCAGAAAACGGCTTCTGGCTCTTCTCCGGTGCTCGGGCTGGGAAAAACACGAACCCTAAAACCACCGAATGTCCTGCTGTGAGTGATCTCAAGTTCAAAGAGACCCCACAGGCAGCGACAAAAAAACCCATTAAAAACCAAATTAGAAACAGATCGATTCCAACTCCACGCCTCCTACCTGTGACGAGGAAGCTGCAGCGGCCGGCGCCCGCCTCGTTGATGATGTTGCAGTTGTAGAGGCCGTAGGAGTCGCGGGACAGGCTGCTGACGGTGAACTCGGTGGAGTCCTGCAGGTCGAAGTGGCCGGTGCGCAGCACGCGCCCGCCCAGGCGCCACTCGTAGCTCAGCACGCGCGTGGGGAAGGCGCGCAGCACGCGGCAGCTCATGGTGACGGCGCGGCCCTGGCCCTGCCGCAGCTCCAGGAACGCCGGCTCCACCGCCGGGGGGTCTGCGGAGACACGGCGGGAGGGTGAGAGGGGACCAGGGCTGGGGCAGGGCTAGGACAGGGTCTTGGTCTGGGCCTGTCATAGGGACAGGATTAACCAAAGTTCTTGTTCTGGGCCTGTCATAGGAGATGGGATTAACCAAGGTTCTTGTGTAGGACCTGTCATAGAGACAAGATTAACCAAGGTTCTGGTTTAGGACCGGTCCTAGAGACAGGATTAACCCAGGTTCTTGTTCTAAACCAGTCCTAGAGACAGAATTAGTCTAGGTTCTTGTTCTGGACCTGTCATAGGAGACAACCCTAAGCCAGGTTCTTGGTCTGGGCCTGTCATAGGGACAGGATTAACCAAAGTTCTTGTTCTGGGCCTGTCATAGGGACGGGATTAACCAAGGTTCTTGTGTAGGACCTGTCATAGAGACAAGATTAACCCAGGTTCTTGCTCTGGACCTGTCCTAGAGACAAAATTAACCCAGGTTCTTGTTCTGGGCCTGTCATAGGGACAGAATTAACCCAGGTTCTTGTTCTGGGCCTGTCATAGGAGACAGGATTAACCAAGGTTCTTGTGTAGGACCTGTCATAGAGACAAGATTAACCAAGGTTCTTGCTCTGGACCTGTCCTAGAGACAAAATTAACCCAGGTTCTTGTTCTGGGCCTGTCATAGGGACAGGATTAACCCAGGTTCTTGTTCTGGGCCTGTCATAGGGACAGGATTAACACAAGTTCTGGTTCTGGATCTGTCATAGGAGACGGGATTAACCAAGGTTCTTGTGTAGGACCTGTCACAGAGACAGGGTTAACCCAGGTTCTGGTTTAGGACCAGTCCTAAACACAGGATTAATCTAGGTTCTTGTTCAGGACCCATCCTAAAGACAGGATTAACTCAGGTTCTTGTGCTGGACCTGTCATAGTAGACAGCACTAAGCCAGGTTCTTGTTCTGGATCTATCCTAAAGACAGGATTAACCCAGGTTCTTGTTCTGGACCTGTCATAGAGACAGGATTAACCCACGTTCTTGTTTAGGACCCATCCTAGAGACAGGACTAGCCCAGGTTAGGAATCATCCTAGGCATCCAAACTAACCCAGATTCTTGTTTAGGATCTGTCATAGGAATCAAAACCAACCCAGGTTCTTGTTTGGGACCCATCCTAGGAGACAGGACTACCCCAGGTTCTTATTTAGGACCAGTCCTAAGAGACCAGACTAACCCAATCTCCTTCTGTTGCAGGAGGTTGGGTGGGTTCTTTCCACATCCCAAAAACTAAACATGTTTAACCCAGGTTCTTGTTTAGCACCTGGCTTGGAGACAAGTCTAATCCATGTTCTTGTTTAGGGCCTGTCCTAAGAGACAAGACTAACCCAGGTTAGGAACCATCCTAAGCATCCAGCCTAACTCAGGTCCTTGTTTAGGACCAGTCCTAGAGACAGGACTAGCCCAGGTGTTACAAAGTCTTTAATGGCTGATTTTTCCATCATTTTCTCCCCTTGCTCATAAATTCTTGGAATGTTTGAGCATCCAAAACTCATCCAGGGAATGATTTCACCTCCATCAGTTTAACGATTTTAACGGGAATTTGTATTCAGGCCCTTCTCTCTTCTCCCCCTGCTTTATTTACTTATCAAGCTCCTTTACCCTTATAAACAGCCTTTAAATGAAACTTTCCCCTGCCTTTAAGGTCACAGAAGTCTTTAAACCCCACAATTCCCATTTATCCAGGGGCTGATGATCCCCAGTGACAGGAAGAGAAAATTAACTCGGGCTGCTCATTCCCAAATCCCACTTTTGCAGGTAATAACTTTAATGGGAAAGGAAGAGCTGATAAACGCCCCAACCAGAGTTAAGAGCTCATTTTTCCGTCGGGTTTTTCCATTGTTTTTATAGGATTGTGACTTCCCAGATGCACAGAAGAAAAACTGGAGCTGTTTGTGACTTCTCTGCTTTGAACTCATTTGCATCAGCTCTTCCCCAAGGCTTTGGCAATTTGATTTAATTTACTTTTTCCCCTCCTTATTCCTTTCATAATTCCACTATTAGTTTTGGAAAAATCTCCAGCAAAGCTGCCAAGGGAGCACGGTTCATTCTCTTCCACAATTATCTTTGGGAAGCAAATGGGGCTGGAGTTAAATCAGGCTCTCTATTAATGTTTAATGAAGTTTTTTAGCCTAAGTACATTCATGTTTTAAGGATTAGGAAAAGGAAAAAAGAAAGTTCTGGAGCTATCCAGAGAAATGACAGCGAGATGTTTGTTTGGTTTGAACCACACCACTGCTCCTTGTGGTGAGGATCAAATCCTGTTTTTTATTGTGGGATTTGTTAAGGAGAAAATTCCAGGAATTTATTTCCACTGCCTGGCCCTGAGCAGAAGCTTCACCTGCTGGTTTGGCCTCTCCACTTTGCATTTTGAGCTAAACAAATAATGAGTTTTTCTCTCCCAGCTCCAGCAAAGGGAAGAATAAATAAATAATAATAAAAAGTGGTGCCTCTGCTCAATTTCCATTGGGTTTCTGGCCACTGTTGGATTCACACCATAGAGATGTGAATCCTTGAAAACCTCTGGTTTTTAGCTCTGGAGGTGGATGTGGAAGTGCCTGAATGGAGCCTGGAGCCCAGGACAAGAAGAAGCCCAGACAAGATGGGATTTAGGAGCTTTGGGAAGCTCCAGTTCCAGGGATTGTGATCCCTGTGAAACAACAGCAGCAATTTCCCAGCTAAATCTTGGAATAGGGATATTACACCTTGGATGATGGATTTATTCCAGTGCAATGAAACCATCATGGGCCAGAAATAGAAAAAAAAAAGCCATTTGCACATCTGGGAGCAAATTAAAATAGATATGCAAATCCATCCTGGAATTGTGCATTCCAAACCCTGCCTTGCACAGATATATGCATGGTACAATGAGGAAATTCCCTTTTTCATGGAATCCAGGAACGTTTTGGGATGGAAGGGACCTTAAATCCCACCCAGTGCCATGGCAGGGACCTCTCCCACTGTCCCAGGCTGCTCCAGCCCCAATGTCCAGCCTGGCCTTGGGCACTGCCAGGGATCCAGGGGCAGCCACAGCTGCTCTGGCAATTCCAGCCCAGCCAGGAATTCCCAGTTCCCAATATCCCACCCATCCCTGCCCTCTGGCACTGGAACCATTTCCTGTGTCCTGTCCCTCCATCCCTTGTCAGAATACGAAAAATTCTCATAATGGCCTCTTCATTTTTTTTTCATCTTATTCCTAGCAAGGTCCTAATTTTAAGTTAGAGTGATTTTTATGGTATCTTTCAGTGTAAAATTATTATTAATTTTATTTTCTTTTGCATCCTGTGTCCGTGCCTGCTTTGCAGAAGGATTCACAATGGAAAATCCCAGTCCCCACTGCCAGGAATTTGCTAACTTGGATTTTGTGCTTCAAGTTGTCTCCCCTGACTGCAGAATTTGCTGGGATTTTCCAGACTGGTGCCTCTGTCCTGGTTTGGCTCCTTGACAGGGCATTAAATTCTCTGGAAATCCTGATCCAGTCTCATTCAGCAACTCCCAGTTTCCTGAGCTTCAATATTTGTGCTCGAGCACGTGCAACATTTGCAAATGATAAATATTCCAATGAAGAAAAAGAAATGGATAAAAAAAAAAACTTTGGGGCAAAGCTGCACCATTCATTTCCTTCCATATCTGCAAATCATGATTTGCTTGATTTGTCCAGCTGGAGCCAGAAGGGCACAGGTGAATAATGAGGAGCTTCCCTAAAAAACTGTGAAATGGGAATAATCCATGGGCTTTTAAAGGTGTCTGCTCTGCTGAGCATCTTTTATGGGCTCTGCTGCTGCTGTTCCTTGGATTTTATGGAACTAAAATTGTCCTGGCTGAAATATAAATCAATGAACAGCAGTGAACAACATTGTAATCCTGCACAGCTCACGAGGGGAGCCATGGATGAGCCCTGGGCTGCTCCTCCTTCTCCATGGGCAGGTCCTGGATCCCAGATTTGTCTCTCCCATCTCCAGGATTAAGGAATGTCTCTGGAGGAGCAGGGACCCACTTGTGATTTGGGGGACAAAAACCCTCTGCACTCATTTTAAAGCATTTTCCAGCTTAAAAAAAAACCATGGAGCCAGGTTAGGAATGCTGGGGGTGCTCACCTGGAGAAGGGAAGGATCCAGGGAAATCCTTCCAGGGCCCAAAGGGGCTCCAGGAGAGCTGGAGTGGGGCTGGGGACAAGGGATGGAGGGACAGGACACAGGGAATGGCTTCACTGCCACAGGGCAGGGATGGATGGGATATTGGGAATTGGGAATTCCTGGCTGGGCTGGAATTGCCAGAGCAGCTGTGGCTGCCCCTGGATCCCTGGCAGTGCCCAAGGCCAGGCTGGACATTGGGGCTGGAGCAGCCTGGGGCAGTGGGAGGTGTCCCTGCCATGGCAGGGGTGGCACTGGGTGGGATTTAAGGTCTCTTTAACCCAAACCAGTCTGGGACAGCTGCAGCCCAGCTCATGCTGGCACTGGGCTCCTTAGCAGGAGTCACACAGACCTGGGCTGACCAACCTCTGCAGATTCCTCCTTTTTATTTTTGGCAATGATCGTTCCAAACGTTCCCCCAAGCACAATTTCCAGGCAGGATTGTCATCCCCCAGCCCTGTCCTGCAGAGCTCCCAGTGCTCCCCTCTGGAATGGGATGGTTTATCTGAGCCCAGGCTGCGGCCGTGCCTGGCACAGCTCTGGGGAGCTGCTGCTGCTTTTGCAGCCACACCAGCTGGGTGTTCCTGAGGAAATATGGGATCCCCACTGTCTCTGGAGAAGAAAGGAGCTGGCTGTGATGGGATTCGTTAAAACCAAGCTGCTCCTGGTTTATCCTGCTGGCTTCCTTCTCTGCTCTCCTGTGAAGTGGAACTCATTTCCCTGATTTTACCTCCTGGTTGTGTCTCTGGCTGAAGGTGTGGGGATCACTGACCCTTTTCCTTTGCATCCCCACTGGTGCAGAGCAGAGATTTATGATTATTGCCTATAACCACCAAGAATTTTGAGATTTTTCCCACCTTTTTTTTGTCCTTGTCCATTACTCCCTCTATTTTAAGTAGTGTCAGAGAAGCAATCACTTCTTTGTATTGCATTATCCACCTGATCAGTGATTTTTGGCACTAGTTCATTTCCCAGTTACCTTCTGCTGGAGGGTTCCTTTCTCCTTTGGACCCCAAACCCCAAAAGCATTGCTGATCTTGCATTTCCCATTGCCTTCCTTACCCATGGTTATTGTGCCCCAATTTTGGGGATTCTGATTATCCACATCCATTGTATTTTTTTTCCATGAATTACCTGATTCTCTGATTTTCATGTGGCTTCCTTAGTGTGTGAAATCCAAGAAAAGTGTCCCTGCCTTGTGTTCTGCTGAAGATCCTGTGCTTTGGGATGGGATTGCTCCTTCCCAGTGTTGGGAACTGGTTTGGTTTTGTCAATGGATTTGGGAAAGCTCCTTTCAACAGACTTTTCATTTATTTGCAAACAAGTCTAGAGGGTGTAAGGTGGTTGGGATTGTTAGAAATGGAGCTTGCACCACAAAGTCCCTCCCATCCCAACCCAGTGAACAATCAGCAGCTGTGTGACACGGTCAGAACTGACAACTTCCAGGAGGAAAAGCTTCCAGGAAGGTCAGGAAGGAGGCAGGAGCCAACATGGGTCCAGCTGAACAGAGAATTTCCAGCGCTGCCTCTGTTCTGGAACGTGTGCTGGGCTGGGAGATGAACCCATGAACCCTCCTGTGATCCCCTGACCTGAGCTGGGTGGGTTTCCCCTCACCCCTGACCCCCCCTGGGCTCCTGCAGGGGCTGCTCTGCTCGTCCTGCTGAGCTGAGCCCACGCTGGCACAGTTCACCCAGGGGCACTGTGCTGCCACCAAACCAGACACATCTGCCAGAGCAGGATCGTTGGCTTTTACAGCAGGGAGAGCTGAACCCCCGCTTGCTCTGGAATTCAGCAGTGAAACCACCAGCCTGTGGCACCTGAGGAGGTTTCTCTGGGTATTTATGGTTGGAGTCTCTGCTAAACCAAGCACAGAAAAACCTTAGGCAAGAAGTGTCATGCTCGGATTTGGCACAAAGCACTCAAAATAACTGTGTGAGAAATCAGAACTTAAACACCTGAAAGCCTCTCCTGAAGAGGAAATCAATACAAAGCAGCCTAATTCCTGCTTTATCCTGCTCAGTGCCCTGGGATTGCCCCTGCTGTGCACAGGCTGCTGCCCTGGAGCTGCCTGCAGTGAGTCAATCCCATTCTGCACTGCTGCCAGGGGCTCTGGGGGCTCTGCCCTGGGTCACACCCTGCAGCCGCAGCAGAGAGAGAGGAGAGGCTCAGCCCTGCACCTGGGTGTCACCTGTACACAGCTGCACACAGCTGTCACCTGCACACAGCCTTCACCTGTACACAGCTGCACACAGCTCTCACCTGCACACACATGTACACAGCTCTCACCTGCACCTGGGTGTCACCTGCACACACCTGTACACATCCTTCACCTGTACACAGCTGCACACAGCTCTCACTTGCACACACCTGCACACAGCTGTCACCTGCACACACCTGTAAACAGCCTTCACCTGTACACAGCTGCACACAGCTGTCACCTGCACACACCTGTACACAGCCTTCACCTGTACACAGCCTTCACCTGCACACAGCTGTACACAGCTCTCACCTGCACACACCTGTACACAGCTCTCACCTGTACACATCTGTACACAGCTGCACACAGCTCTCACCTGCACACACCTGTACACAGCCTTCACCTGTACACAGCTGCACACAGCTCTCACCTGCACACACCTGTACACAGCCTTCACCTGCACACAGCTGCACACAGCTGTCACCTGTACACAGCTGCACACAGCCTTCACCTGTACACAGCTCTCACCTGCACACAGCTGCACACAGCTCTCACCTGCACACAGCTGTACACAGCCTTCACCTGTACACAGCTGCACACAGCTGTCACCTGCACACAGCTGCACACAGCTGTCACCTGCACACACCTGTACACAGCCTTCACCTGTACACAGCTGCACACAGCTGTCACCTGCACACACCTGTACACAGCTGTCACCTGTACACAGCTGCACACAGCTCTCACCTGTACACAGCTGTTACCTGTACACAGCTGCACACAGCTGTCACCTCTACAAAGCTGAACACAGCCACCACCTGTACACAGCTGCACACAGCTGCCACTTGTACCCAGCTGTCACCTGTACCCAGCTGTCACCTGTACACAGCTGAACACAGCTGCACCCAGCTGTGCTGCCCAAAGAGCTGAAACCATGACATTAAACATCCCCACACCCATCCTAAGCAGTGATCAGTAAATCTGCAGCCAGGAGAGGTGGGATCTTTGGGTGAGCGTCTCTCAGATCCATGGGAACAGAACCTGGGGTGACACCGAGCTGCAGCTGTCCAGAGCCAGCAGCAGGAATTCCCAGCAGCAGGAATTCCAGCAGCAGGAATTCCAGCAGCAGCAATTCCAACAACAGCAATTCCAGCAGCAGGAATTCCAACAGCAGGAATTCCAACAGCAGGAAATCCAACAGCAGGAATTCCCAGCAGCAGGAATTCCAACAGCAGGAATTCCAACAGCAGGAATTCCCAGCAGCAGGAATTCCCAACAGCAGGAATTCCAACAGCAGGAACTCCCAACAGCAGGAATTCCAACATCAGGAATCCCCAGCAGCAGGAATTCCAACAGCAGGAATTCCCAACAGCAGGAATCCCCAGCAGCAGGAATTCCAACAGCAGGAATTCCAACAGCAGGAATCCCCAGCAGCAGGAATTCCCAAAAGCAGGAATTCCAACAGCAGGAATTCCAACAACAGCAATTCCAGCAGCAGGAATTCCAACATCAGGAATTCCAGCAGCAGGAATTTCCAACAGCAGGAATTCCAACAGCAGGAATCCCCAGCAGCAGGAATTCCCAACAGCAGGAATTCCAACAGCAGGAATTCCTCTGTCTCCTGGTTTAGGGCAAATTTGGGAGGAAACTTCTGAATAGGGTCGCTCTAGGAAACAGATTCAAGCAGTCCCTGCCCCAGTTGCTTTGGGGAGATATTTCCTTGGAGAGAAGTGGGACCCCGAGACACTCTGCTCTTGGGGAGTGCCAGGGATGTGTTTTCTATCCAAGAGGGGGGAGATTCTTGCCCAGCTGTCACCAGGGGTGAGGTGAAGGCTCCCACCTGGAATTCTGTGTGCTCAGGAGCTCACAAAGAGCACAAACTGTAACAGTTCCACGGAGCTGCTCCAGGGCTGGAACCCTCTGGAGCCAGGCTGGGAGAACTGGGAATGTTCATCTGGAGAGGAGAAGGATCCAGGGAGAGCTCAGAGCTCCTGGCAGGGCCTGAAGGGATCCAGGAGAGCTGGAGAGGGGCTGGGGACAAGGGATGGAGGGACAGGACACAGGGAATGGCTTCACTGCCAGAGGGCAGGGATGGATGGGATATTGGG